>JBBEEQ010000007.1:9948528-10548528 GCA_037950945.1 Hypolimnas misippus
TGAGACTTTACTGGGGTGTTCAGGGGGCTCCCCCCTTCCCCCCCACATAAATTTTTTCACCAATGTCGTGCTCCCGAAAACTAAAGCTCACCCTTTTTTAAATCTAATAATTATTAAAAAATAGTATTTTAATACTTAATTAGGTAAAGGATTATGTTGTTACTTGAAATATTTTCTTACTAATATTATAAACGTGAAATGTGTATGTATGTATCGATGTTTGTTATTCTTTCACGCAAAAAGTACTAAATGGATTTTAATGAATCTTTACAATAATAAAGCTTCTACATCAAAATAACACATAGACTACCTATTCTATCTACTTTTATCAACATACCACGCAAGTGTAGCAGGCGGAGGCTAGTATTAATAATTATTATAAATAGAGATGAATCCAATTTTTAAACACACCTAATTGTTGTGATAGATTATTTATTTAAATGCTATGATCAATTTCTAATACCTGCCTTGACGTTTTTCAGTTTTGTTATATGTTTTTATGAATTTCATTAAGTTAATTAACATGATGTCACAATTAATTTACCAATCTCAAGCCTGGTGAAGTTTGACGGAAAATTCGAATCATACTCGTACTTAGGTAAAGTTAAGTAATGTCGTAGTTGTTGTAGAGGTCTGTGACTTACCTAGTGATTTTGTTCGCTTATCTTTCGCACACAATTTGACTCGTGGTTTATGTGTACACTAGAAAGTGTTTTTTTCTATCTTAAATGGTACGTTGAGACTCAAATACTTCGTAATGCCATAGACAGATGATCTGTTTTTATTTAGTTTTAAGTGTCTAGTGATTGTGATCGCGTGTGATATTTATGTACTTGTTTAATAATTATTAAAAGAATGAATAATTTCCTTTTTTTGTTTTTAAGTAGGCTTGTTTAAGGTATTAAAAAATGTTATGTTAGCGAAATGTCGTAACACAGTTTTTAATAATTCTTATTTATACGCTCGTCAGTTTGTTACTGAAATATTAAATGACTTTGGTAAACAGAGATGATTCTAATTTTTAAACACGCCAAATTGTTTTGACACATTTTGATTTTAATGTTACGTGATTAATTTTTGAAATCCTTCGCTTACGTAACTGTTGGGATAAATTGAATTAAGTTTATTTACGAGATCTTGCTACAATTACTTTGCCAGTCCGAAGCCTGATCAAGTGTGACGGTAAATTCGAATCATACCTGAGGTAATTAGACGTATTAGGTAGGTACCGTAGGTCAATGACCTAACCACAGCTGACTGAGATCAGTGACCAGCCTAGCTATTTTGTTAAATTATCTTTCGCGCGCGTTTACACTCGTGTGTCCACCAGAAAGTGTTTATGTTTTTAAAGGTTTTGTTAAGTGATACAGTGAGTTAAGTGCGGTTGTTGTGTAAAAGAAAATTAAAGTATTACGATACACCAAATGGATGACTCGAAACATGAGTATCAAACCTTATATGCAACTTACGGATTGCGTATTGGTAGGTGCTATGGACTCGACCACTTTTACTCATTACGAGGTAAGTGTAAACCGAAGTTGTGCAGTGCGCGCCTTAGATAGTGTAATGCGTGCGCACGAACAGTAGAGCTCGAATATTTAAATATTTTAAATGTTTAAAAACTATTTTTGGGATTTTTTTTTATGCGGAATGTGATGAGTTACACTTACCGAACCTCCCATTTGAAGGACCGCAGTATAGAGTCGAACTCCTTATATATTATGAGTTCAAGTTGTGAATCGTTTTATTCTGCTGAAGATGATGATAATATTTCTTTTTTTATTTTTGATGAGAGCCTTCAGTCATTAGGGGATTCGTTATTTAACGAATTTTCACCTTTCCGTAAGAATTTTAATATCTGTCACATTAATGCGCAAAGTGTTTCAAGTCATTTTTCAGATCTTTATAACACATTTAACCAAGCGGCCATTCACGCTGTCCTAATTTCTGAGACCTTCTTTTCACTCTATTTCTTTCTCAATTCCTAATTATGTCTTTATCAGAAACGATCGGACCAGTAAGAGTGGTGGAGGTGTTGCAATGTATATCAAAAGTCACATTCCATATAAACTTATCTCCCAGTCAACCTTCTTATACAATGCATCCCCTGAATTTTTGTTCGTTGAGATAGATGTAGGTACTAAGATAGCTCTTGCTCTAGCAATAGACCACTATTGCCCCCCTAACATTAATTATTTCTTTTCACTGGAGCATATTTTTGAAGACTTGATGGCCAGCTATACCAACCTGGTTGTAATGGGGGACATCAACACGTGTTTGTTAAAAAGCGATCATATGGCGGCTAAGCTTAATTCCATCCTAGAGTCTTTTAACTTTCGCGTTTTACCGCTTAATGCAACTCATCACCCACATGATACTCCCGATAGTTTCTTGGACTTAATCATAACATCCAATGTTGACATGGTCTCAAAATTTGGACAGTTATCCGCGCCCAAATTTTCACGCAACGACCTAATTTTTGCTCCGAAGCTATCGAGATCTTGAGCTTACTAATTTAATAGATGATGCTGCTGGCATTGATTGGTCGCAGATAGAGGTGATGCACACGATTGATGAAAAATTGTTTTTCTTATGCTCAAGTGTGATACAATTATTTGATCAACATGCACCTTTGCGACTAGTTAAGATAAGAAATCAATCCAACCTTTGGTTTAATGATGATCTCAAGAGAACTAGAACAAAGAGGGACGAAGTCTTTCGTAGGTACAAGAAGGATCGTTCTGAGCTCAACTGGTTAGCTTACAAAGCTGCACGGAATCTATGCAATCAGATGTGTAGAAAGGTTAAACGCCGATATTTCTTTAACAAAATTCGTAACTCTTCTCCCGAAGAGACTTTAAAATTCTTAAATTCTCTTGGTATTGGCAAGTTTGACACTTTTCCCGATCATTTTCAGCTAAATTTAAATATTCTAAATTTTCACTTCTCTTATTCATCAGGCCTTGACTTACAAACAAAAATCAGCACTCTTTCTGAAATTCATGGCTTGCCTAGAATAACTTCCTCCTCGTTTATCTTTTCTCCCGTAACAGAGAGTGATGTTAGGAAAACTATTCTATCTTTAAAATCTAAGGCAGTGGGGTGTGATGGAATAAGTCGTTTCATGATTATTCCTATCCTTAATTTTCTCATTCCCGCATTAACCCACGTTGTAAATTTTTCCTTTTCCACAAGCGTATTCCCGGAGATGTGGCGAAAGGCTTTTGTTCTCCCACTTCCTAAAATATCAAATCCTTCGCTACCCTCACATTTTCGCCCAATAACGATCCTTCCTTTTTTATCCAAAACACTGGAATCCATTGCCCTTCAACAAATGTCTTGTTATTTTCATAAATGTCAATTGACTTCAGTCGTGTTTCCGTGCAGGGCACAGCACAACAACTGCTCTGGTAAAGGTCACTGATGATATTAGACTTGCCATGGATAGCAAACAACTCTCAGTGCTTGTCTTAATCGACTTCAGTAACGCCTTCAACGCAGTAGACCATGATATTCTTCTTGCGTTTCTCTCCCAGGCTAACTTATCAGACTCAGCCATAGAATGGTTTTCCTCTTATCTTCGAGGGCGTCGGAAATCGGTTTGGAGTGGCCAGTTACAATCCGACTGGTGCGACGTGAATGCCGGCGTCCCTCAAGGCGGTATTTTATCTCTATTTCTGTTTTCTTTTTATGCACGCCTACTATCAACTCTCATACACCATTCTGGGTTGGCTGGTAGAAAATGCTGTAATAGCGTAAAGTCCGCCCTTTGTACATTGTTCTTTTTGTGCAATAAAGTATAAAAAAAAATCATAGAAAGCACAACTACAAAAAGAGAAATTCAAATTATTTAACCTAATTAATTAAAACACGCTAATAAAAAAATTAAAACTAATAAAACATAAAAAAAAATAAAAAGAGTTATAAGTCAAGAAAAAAAAATAAAGAAAAATAAAAACAAATGACATTGATAACTAATTTGACAATTTAAATCACACCAGTGACATTAATAACAGGACGAATTTATTTGTTAGTGACCGCATAATAATCACTAAAATTAAGTTAAAAGTTAACATGGTTTTCGCTTGCGTTGACTTTGGTTGACACACGTGTTAGAGAGATTTTGTTGTTTTGTTTTCAGTTTTTGTGGTGTATCACTGTGAAAATAGTTTGTTTTTAAACTGCAGTAGATTTATCCTTATCTTCTCCCACTCTTGCATCTCAACTTTTCTGAAATGTCCTGTCATCCACTTTTGGTAGTGGTCATTTCTATATTCTCTTTTACCTCAATCAAAATTCCATTCCTTCTGTTACCCCAAACCCCCTCCTTAAATATTCCCTGAAAAAATGAAAACTGGTTCGACTATGCCAGTTCTGTTGATGACATATTGGACTCTCTTTCTAAGTCTGAAGGTGATGAAAATATCACTTTTTATTATGAAACATTCATAAAATAACTGAACATCTGTTAAAGAATCGTCTGGAGTGGATAATGGAAAGCAGTAATATTCTCTCACCCTCTCACTTTGGCTTTCGAAAGGGTTTGAACACCATCGATAGTCTCAATATTATTACAACAGATATTCGAATAGCCTTTTTAAAAGGAGAGTACCTTGTGGGTGTTTTTCTGGTTGTAGCTTCTGTTAAAGAATCGTCTGGAGTTGTTCTTCTCCCATTACGCAGGCAAAAATTGCACCAGCTGAGTAGGCCTCCGAGGATGATACATTTCATATGCTTTTTTGCAGGTCAATAGTGATAAAACACCAATCCATTTCTCTGCCCCCCAGACTTGTCTGGAAAGGTCTTCCTCAAGGCTCTGTCCTTAGTCATCTGCTTTACAGTATTTACACTCACGATCTTAAATTATCTGTTAACAATTTTTGCAATATTTTACAATATGCTGATGACATTGCTATTTATTATCGATCAAATTCAGTAGAAGATATGTATTTCATTTCGCCACAACTCTGCTTTGCATTATCTTGGCCAGTGGCTGTCTGATCATGGTCTCTATCGATAGCCAAAAGTCAGGCAGTTTAGTATGTTTGTAGGTGCGTTACGAATGAAACAACAGACCTTCTCGTTTGCCGATTTATTGCTTACTGGTTAGTTATGAACTGCGAGCCGCTTGGCCCGCATTATGCGTAGGTATACATATATATCATCTCTCCTTCTCTAATTTTGTAACCTAATAACAATAAAATAGCATTCTATAATCCTTCTTAACTCTAGGTCTAAGAAAGCGACCAGCAGGCATACTATCTTTGCTTAAGCCTTGCTCAGAAGAAGAAGCACCTATATCAGCTTTCCTTGGTTCAGAACTGACCTCAATGTCAGCTGGATTAGAGACAATATTGTCTTCAGCTGTCTGCTGCTCGCTCGAACTTAAATTACTATCTAATGGACTGCTATTTTGTGAGACTTGAACTTGGTCAGCAGTTGGCACAGGATTAATAGGTAGTGTTGTAGAAGAGATGGTCGGTTGGGGACCTAAGTTTAAACCTGAATAATCATACTTATCTATTTTACACTTAACAATTTGGTCTAGATGTCTTATACAAAGTACTTTTTCGTCTATCATCATTATCTCATATAACCTTTTACCAATTTACTTAACAACTTTTCCCTTCTTCCAACTCTCTTTTCTTGCACTGTACCACCGTGTCCACATAGTATCGCCTATTTTAAAAGTGCGACTAGTATTGACTATATTTGATTCAACATTATATTCAGAATTAGCCGGAACAATTAAATCTAAAGGACATCTAAGGTCTCGGCCAAACATTAACTTTGCGGCTGTAGACCCGGTAGTACAGTGTACAGTGTTCCTGTAATCAAACAGACATTCTAATAATTTTTCATGTAAGTTTATTCGCGAATTATTATCTTTAATAGCACACTTTAAAAATTTCTTACAGGTTTTTACCGAATTTTCCACCTGCCCATTACTGCAAGGATGGTAGATAGGTGAATTTAAGTATTTTATGCCACTGTATAAACAAAAAGTTTTAAATTCAATTGAATTTATCTTTAGGTCATTATCGGATACTATAACCTTAGGAAAACCAAATATTGAATATAAATACTTTAATTTATTTATTAAAAATTTTGTTTGTGTACCATTACTCATTAATAAACATTCTAGCCACCTGCTATACGCGTCAACTACAACAAGATACACACTTTGATCCAGCATTAAATAATCAATATGAATGCGCTGCCAGGGATCCGCCGGCCGCGGCCACTGGGAGGGCGCGCGGGGCGGCGCGGGACGCAAGCTGGCACACGCCTTGCACGCGCCGACCCACACTCGATATCTCTGTCGATACCCGGCCACCACATTCGGCTGCGCGCCTTGTTTTTACACTTAGTTATACCTATAAGCGTCTTATGTAGTTCTCGCAGCATTCGTTCTCTAAAACGTATAGGAATGACGACTTTGTGACCGCGTAACAAGCAACCGCGTACTAGCTGTAAGTCCGTTTTACACATGAAAAAGGGCAGAACTGATTTATTTAAAATCTTCCTAGGCCATCCACTATTCATATATTTTATGACCTCTTGCAATAACTCGTCATTTGCTGTTGATTTGCTGATATCTTCTGCTGATATTGGGGCCGAAACATTATTTAAAAAATTTAAATATGAATAATTACTGCAATCTTTAAAATCCTCCTTTTTGTCGGTTGGACTACTATTAATCGGTGCGCGAGAAAAATAATCGGCAACTACATTATTTTTAGTCGAAATATACTGAATAATATAATTATAGGCACTTAATATAATTGCGTAACGTTGTAAACGAGAAGCCGTTGTTACGGATATTCCATTTTTTTATTAAATATTGAAACCAGAGGTCTATGAGGCATCTTTTTTGGAACATGTAAAGCGATATTCAAAAACTTTTAAGGCAGTATGTATTTGGGCTAAATCAAATCAAATAAAAGTGAAAATTTTTAATTCTGACGACAAAATCAGGGCTACATGGGACGTCATTAACCGTGTTTGTGGAAAATCTAATAAACAGTCTCTGTCCATTGAGCTGAACTTAAATAATAAAAAAGTAAGTTCAGAATTAGAAGTCGCAAATATCTTTGAAAAATTCTTTGATACAATCGCTACTGATATAACATCGCACTTAAATTCATCTTCATCAGACGCAACCATGTTTCTTGTTAATTATGTACCTAAATGTAATATTAAATTCTCTTTCCAGCAAATAACTTCAGTAGATATTATAAAAACATTTAAATCTCTTAATATTAAGAAAACGAATGATCTATGGGGTATTTCGGTTAAATTAATTAATACTATTATTCAGGATATTGCTCCATATGTAGCTTTAATTTTTAACAAAAGTCTTGAGACTGGATCATTTTCGAATTTATTGAAATGTAGTAAAATTTTACCTCTTTTCAAAAAAGGGAGCAAAGATGATCCCAGTAATTATAGACCTATTTCTATCCTACCGTCCATAAGTAAAATATTTGAAAAAATTATCTTAAATCAACTCATTGTTCATTTTGATGTAAATAATATTTTTCATAGTGAACAGTACGGTTTCACTAGAGGTCGCTCAACAACGGATGCAGGTATAGCGCTTCTTAAACATATTTATGATGCGTGGGAGAAATCATAGAATGCTATCGGTGTTTTCTGTGATTTGTCTAAGGCATTTGATTGCGTAAACCACGAAACGCTTTTATGTAAACTTCAATATTACGGAGTTGAAGGTAAAGCTCTTGATCTTATTCGTCGCTGTGAGATATATGAAAAACTAATCATTAATAATTTAAGTTCTGACCATTGCGGCCAAATGTTCTGTTATAGATAATATTTATAAAGTCGATTGAAGAAACTTAATTATTATGGTATTAAAGATAAAGCTCTTGATCTAGTTGCTTCATACTTAAGCGGTAGAATTCAACAAGATAAGTATGACGACGTAAACAATGCACTATCTCATGTACAGAAATGGTTTACTCTAAACAATTTAGTTTTAAATGCCAAAAAGACGAAATGTGTCGAATTTGCACTACCTAACGTTAATAAACAAAATTTTAATCTTGTTTTGAATAATGAAATACTTAATGTAATTGATAGTACAGTATTCTTGGGCATTACTTTAGTTTCAAAACTTCAGTGGAAGCCCCATTTGTCATCCCTTGCAGGAAGACTCAGCTCCGCAGCTTATGCTATTAGAAAAATTAAAAATTTAACTGATATTGATACTGCTTGTTTAGTATACTTTAGTTACTTTCACAGTGTTATGTCCTTTGGTATATTACTTTGGGGTAATGCCACAGACATTGAGACTGTATTTGTCTTACAAAAAAAGAGCTATTCGAGCAATATATAGTCTCGGAGCTCGAGACTCCCTTAGGGATGTATTTAAGAAGATAGATATTCTCACGGTTGCGTCACAATATATTTACGTAAATATTTTATATATCTTTCAAAATAGTGATGGTTTTCCTAAGAACAGTGACAGGCATTGTGTAAACACTAGAAGAAAAAATAAACTTTTCATACCAAAATTTCGTCTTCATAAAGTCAGTTCATCGTTTCTGGGGTTTGGTATTCGCATCTATAATAAAATCCCGCAAACAGTTTTACATTTGCCACTTAATAAGTTTAAAGCCTACGTTAAAAAATCTTTAATAAATAAAGCATATTATACCATACAAGAATATTTTGACGACAAGGAGGCGTGGATTTGATAAGCGTTGATTTTCTATCCGGATAACATAATTAAAATGTAATAAAAATACATTATGTATAAATGATTTTAAAAGAATTACTATCGAGACTACATTCCGAACCGGTGGTAGCTTTATAAAAATCAAAAATGAAAATATGACATGTAACTTGACGATTCGAAAGTGCTGTTAAAGCCCATTTGAATAAAGTATATTTTGAGTTTGAGTTTGAGTTTTATAAATGGAATAAAGTCTTCTGGATCAGAGCTAAAAATGGGTGTTCCACAAGGATCAATTCTGAGTCCATTTTACTACATTTTACTGGGTACTTTTGACGGACACGTATGTAAACCGTTTTTATCAATTACATATCCTAAATATGTCACGCTATTTTTGAAAAAATCACACTTATCGTTGTCTTAGATTTTCGCGATTATTATTCATTGAAATGAAACTATTTTAAACGGATTTAAATCGCGTATATTAATTATTTTTATCATCCCGACGTTTCGAGCACTTTGCAGCGTTCGTGGTCACGGGTAGACTAAGGTGACATTTGTCTATTTGAGATTTTAGAAAATATTATTTACAACTACCGCCAACGTTTTCTTAAATGATATCTTGAATAACGTTCCGGTTGCACGCAGAAGGCACTAACTGTATCTTTTGGTCTGGCAGTCTGTTGGACTTGGGATTTTAAATTTTTAATAAGTGGATCCCAGGTGTTTGAAAGTCTCCAACCATCTTCTCTATTGAAGTTCGGATGTTTTTGAATTTCAATAGCCTCGCGTATCATTCTAGGAATGAATCTGTGTTCTCTAGCGAGGATCTGTGGTTTATCAAATCGGATAAAATGGTTAGGTTTATCCAAGGCATGTTCACAAACTGCAGACTTTGAAGAACGCATATTCTTGACATCTCCTATGTGTTCCTTGACCCTAGTACCGATGCTTCTTTTTGTTTGGCCTATGTAAGATAAACCACACTCACATTTGAGTTTGTATACTCCCGCAGTCTGTAAAGGAATATTACTCTTGATAGGTCTCAAGAACTGGCTCACTTTCTTATGAGGCTTGTAGATGGTTTTAATCGAAGCTCGCTTCAAGATGTTGCCAATTCTGTCTGTAACTCCCTTCACATATGGTAGAAATGCAGGTTGTCTCTCAACTGTGAGTGGCTTGATACGGCTTCTACGATGCTGGCGAGGCACGGGCAGCTTGTTCTGGTGGAGTGCAAGCTTGACGTGGTGTAGCTCGTCCTCTAGGTGTTCAGCATCGCAGAGATGGTGGGCTCTCTGAAACAAAGATTTGCCAACGGTAACTAACTGACTAGGGTGGTGGTGTGAGTCACCATTGAGGTATTTATTAGTGTGTGTGGGTTTCCTATAAACTGTGTGACTTAATGTGTTGTCAGGATTCTTGATAATAAGAATGTCAAGAAAAGCTAAAACATTATTTGCCTCTAATTCCATAGTAAATTGAATGTTATTATTAATAGAATTAAGATGTTGTAAAAATGCAGACGTCATATCACTAGGTAATATTGTGAAAGTGTCATCTACGTACCGCTTGTAAAACCGAGGTGTGGTTGGTCCGGAGTGAAGAGCCCTCTCCTCCAGGTCTTCCATGAATAAATCGGCGACCACGGGGGATACTGGAGAACCCATTGCAACTCCGTCGACTTGCACATAGAATTCATCATTCCACAATAAATATCCAGATGTCATCTGGATCAAGGAACACATAGGAGATGTCAAGAATAGGCGTTCTTCAAAGTCTGCAGTTTGTGAACATGCCTTGGATAAACCTAACCATTTTATCCGATTTGATAAACCACAGATCCTCGCTAGAGAACACAGATTCATTCCTAGAATGATACGCGAGGCTATTGAAATTCAAAAACATCCGAACTTCAATAGAGAAGATGGTTGGAGACTTTCAAACACCTGGGATCCACTTATTAAAAATTTAAAATCCCAAGTCCAACAGACTGCCAGACCAAAAGATACAGTTAGTGCCTTCTGCGTGCAACCGGAACGTTATTCAAGATATCATTTAAGAAACCGTTGGCGGTAGTTGTAAATAATATTTTCTAAAATCTCAAATAGACAAATGTCACCTTAGTCTACCCGTGACCACGAACGCTGCAAAGTGCTCGATACGTCGGGATGATAAAAATAATTAATATACGCGATTTAAATCCGCTTAAAATAGTTTCATTTCAAAAATCACACTTATTTTTTTCTAAACGTAATCCCGCCTCTTTAAAACGCCGCAAAACTTCTGAGAGTCTATTTAAATGATCCGTGGTCTTCCGTGGTCGGTCCGGTTATGTACATACATATGTCGTCAAGCCAACAGCTAACACCGTCAATTCCAGACAAAAGCGTTTCCATTGCCCTTTGAAAAATGGCTGGAGCATTAGCGAGACCGTACACTAATCGCGTGTATTGAAATAGACCCTTACTTGTGTTAATCGTGGTAAGTTTCTGTGACGATTTACTAAGTCGAAACTGATTGTAAGCATTTTTTAAATCAATTTTTGAATAGTGCTCACCTCCACCAATCTTTGCAAAAACTTCCTCAATTCTGGGAAGAGGATATTTGTCGATTATTAAATCCTTATTTAACGTAACTGAAAAGTCACCAGCAATCTTAACTTGACCATTATCTTTCAAAACTGGTACAATAGGTGTAGCGTATTGTGAGCTGCTAACGGGAATTAATATACCCATATTAACTAACCTACTTAATTCACCTTCAACCTTACTTTTTAAAGCAAAAGGTACGGGGCGCGGTTTGAAAAACTTTGGAGAAGAATTCGGTTTTAACTGTAACTGGATCTCAAACCCATTAAAACAGCCAAGTTCATCCTTAAACAATTCCGAATATTTTTTAATTAAACATTGAATGTCATTATTACACCGAAAATTATTAATAGAAGTAAAAGTAATTCCAAAGGCGGACGTAAAATCTCGTCCCAAAAGGGGCGGGCCACCATTTTTAATGACAAAAATGTTTATTTTATTCATTTTATTATTATATTTTATGTCAGCAGTGAAATAGCCCAGTGGGGAGATTTTGTGTTCGTCATATAAACACATTTTTAAATTAGATTTTTGTAATTCAGCTGTAGAAAATAAATTCATGTACATATTATTAGATATAACTGAAGTACCGGATCCCGTAACCTTTATATTGTTTAATAATATTTCAAGTTTGATGGGTTTATTATTATTAAAATATGAGTACCTGATATTAAAATTTTGACACTCCTCACAATCACTTGTATCACTACACTCATGCTCCAAATTATTCACCCGACTATACTTCTTAGTTTTCTCACAACACACGTTTTTCAGGTGGCCTTTTTCTCCACAAACTTGGCATCTATAATTCTTATAACGACATCTATCAGAGCCATGGTTCTTCATACCACATACCGAGCATATTATTTTACTCGTAGATCCACTCCGACCGGCGCCGACGGCTACCTGCTTGTTGAATGAGCTCCTATAAATCGACTCCTCTTTGATGGTCATAGAACTACCACTCGGATCATCGCTCGTAATAAATTGTCTTGCACACTCTGCTTGTTCTGCTATCTCCAATGCCATCGATATAGTAAGCTTCGAAGCATCTTGTTCAAAAAGTCGATCTCGAGCTGGTCCACTGGCGAGGCCCAGGACAAAACGGTCTCGTAAGACAGTATTCAAGGCAGAACCGAAGTTGCAATGGATTGCTAACCCCCTCAATCGCGCCGCCCAGTCTCCTAATCTTTCGCCTTCGCCACGACTTACACCATAAAACCTGGCCAGATCCGCAAAGGAGGCCCGTTTTGGTGAAAAGTGTACATTCAAAGTATTCACCAATTCGTTGTATGACGCCTTATCCAACTCCTTAGGATAAACAAGATTTCGCACCAGCCGATAAGAGTCTTCACTTAAGTTCGTTAAAAGTACCGTAGTAGTAAGTACACTTTTGTTTTCATCAATGACCTTATTAACTTTTAAAAATTGTTCTAAACGTCCTATAAAAATCTCCCACTCGTTAGTTTTGTAATCAAACGCAGTAATATCGCCAATAATATACATTTTTATAACAAATGCGTAAAAAAAAAAACTAGTTATCCCAACCTCGACCTCAGATAGTATGTTTGTAGGTGCGTTACGAATGAAGCAATAGACCCTCTCGTTTGCCGATTTATTGCTTACTGGTTAGTTATGAACTGCGAGCCGCTTGGCCCGCATTATGCGTAGGTATACATATATATCACAGTTACATTTACTAGAAAAAGGATAGTTCCTACCTTCGATTTGTTTTATGGGGATCAACGCATCAACTTTGTAGACAAGGCTAAATTTTTAGGAGTTGCACTCGATAACCGATTGAACGGAGTTTCTCATACTGAGCATATCATTAAAAAATGTGAAAAAGGCATTAATGTCCTTCGTGCAGTCTCAGGTGTTTGGTGGGGAGCTCACCCATACTAACTAAAACTTCTATATAATGCTATAGTTCGTAGTCATATGGACTATGGTATATTTGTTTTGGAACCTATAAATAAATCAGCGGCTGACAAGCTGAACAAAATTCAATTTAAATGCCTTGGAATCATTCTGGGTGCTATGAAATCTACACCTACGAATGCCCTACAGGTAGAATGCGTTGATGCTCCCTTGCAAATAAGAATACAGTATCTGTGTGATCGTTTGGTCGACAAGATGTTACAGCTGTCATCCCATCCTCTTTGGAATCATTTAAATAAATTGTCCCAAATTTATAATCCTAACAAACCTGCATCCTGTCTTTTAAATAGCTTCCTTTATTTCACTAATCTTCTGAATCCCATTATTTAACTCCCTTTGAACCCTCTTTTTTCCATCCACTATAAGGCCCTTGGCCATCAACCTCCTATTGTAACGAATCTTGGATTCGTCAAAGGCTCACCTGATACTGTGTCTCGTTTTAATAGTATACTTCATGAAAATTGGTCAGACCATCTTCTCATTTATACCGATGCGTCTAAACTATCTCCAGAAGGTTGTGTTGGTGCAGCCTGCTGGATTCCTAAATTCAAAATTATTTTACAATTTAAATGCCCACCTGAATCATCAGTATTCACTGGTGAAGTGATCGCCTTATTGAAAGCTATTATATACATATGCCTACTCCTATGACAGACTGTTATCTTGACTGACTCCTTAAGCTGCCTTTTAACCATCAAGGAAAACCGAATTCGTAGTAGAAAGAAGTTTTTCGTTATTTTAAAGATCAGAGAGACCTTGTTCTTATGTCATCAAAAGGGTCTGCAAGTTTCGCTAGTTTGGATTCCCAGCCATTCCGGAATCCCTGGCAGCGAAACTGCTGATTCGTGTGCCAAATCCGCCATACATCTTGGTTCTTTAGAACGCTTTAAAAATTCCTCACATGATCTCTGTTCTCTCGCGAATACTCGAATGTCCAATTCTTGGACATCTTTTTGGAATTCATCAAAATCGGTCAAGGGTAAATACTATGCCAACTTGCAACCTGAAATTCCAAGACGTCCTTGGTTTTTCCTTTTCAGACGTGCTGTTCGCTGAGGTCCCTTCAACTATTTGTCGTTTGCGTCTTGGCCGTGCATGTACTCCCAGGCACCTGGCCAAAATTAGAGTTCGTGACCACTCACTGTACGAATGCGGCTTAGACGAAGGTTCCCCATCCCATATCCTGTTTAATTGCCCCAGACTTCTTTATCCCCTCTATGACGTCCTCCCTCTTAAAATCCCCCGCCCTGTAAATGTTGACTGTTTATTGATGTTTGTGTTCAGTCCACTGTGTTCGTTTCTGTGTAAATATATTAAATATAATAAAATGAAACTGTAAATAAAACATGTGATTGTCCCATTAAAATTACCTGTATTTTTATACTATTATGTATAATATTTATATCTATTTTTGTGTTGTTCTAGGTTAAGGACTAATAATGAAATTGACACTATTTTAGGGTGTTTTCAAAATTTAGTTAAGGTTGGATTCTTGACCCCACCGATCAATCTCCATCGTGTCTACTCCATTTCACGTGACATTGGCGAAATAACATGTGTCTAATTGGCAAAACTAAAAGCTATTAACCAAAGAATTGAAAGTTAACATAAAAGGCAGTATAACGTGATTTAACAAAAAATAAACAAATAAATTACTTTTTGATCATCCTCTTCGTACGTGGAGCAATAAAAATCTTTCCAGTGCTTTTGTCCTTGTCGGATTTTACCTGAGCAGGTGACTTCGTAGTAGATCCGACTGGAATGTTATTCAGCTCCGACAGGCATTCCACCCGGTGGCGAGATTCATCTGCTGCTATCACAAAGATGCACCCATCCCGCGTCCAACACCTATTGATGCCAAAGCGGTCTCTTGCAACTAGGAAAACATCGTGTCAGTTCTTTGTTAAAAATTCTGATTGAGTGATTCCGGTATCTTTGTATTTTATTTTGGCGAACGAAACTTTGTTGCGAATGTTGACATCAGAAAATTTAACCACGATAGGCCTGGGCTTGTTATTGGAAGTTCGACCTAAACGATAGGACGACTTTATACTAGAACTAGAAAAATTTTGAAGCAAAAGGTGTTCCGGCACAAGACCTGAAACGCGAGCTGACGTGTCTTCACTTTTCTCTTCGGGGACGCCGTGTAGGAGAAGCATTTTGCGTCTACGTTGCATCTCCTGTCGGTCAATTTTCCATCCGAGAAATTCGACTTGACATTGTAAGGTGTTCAGTGCAGATATTATAAATGATTTAAATGTTATAAAGTCGGATGCCAATGAAGATGTAGATGCGGGAAAAGAGGTTTTATTCAAGTCCTGCTGGAAATCATTCATCTTGTTGTTAAACATATCGTTCATTGCTGCTAGTGACTGCTTAATGGAGTCCATTGTGAGTGTGAGGTGATATTTTGAAGTACAGTGAATTTTATTCAAGGAGAACACTTGCTGACGGGTAATGTAAGCTACATGTACATACTTAATTTCCATTTAAATATATTTAAAGATGGATATGTATATATTTGGAAATAAAAATTCATGTTTATAATAAAATCCCCCAGAAATGTGTGCAGTTTTCAGTAAATAGATTTAAATCATATTTTAAGAAAGTATCCCTAATAAATAGCAAGAGCATATTGTTCTATATAAGATTACATTGGCCATAAATATACGTGGGTTTAGTATACGCTGATTTTTATGCAGGATGTTTAATAAATTTGTAGTTCATAAAAAGGGTATTGACCTAAGTTTAACAGAGTAACTTTCGAGTTTTTTACCTATTCGCCACCGTAGAAACTACATTCCGAACACGTGGTAGCTTCCTTATAAATGTTTTTTTTTTGTGTATTGACGATTCAAAAGCGCTCGTGACAGCCTGTTTGAATAAAGTATATTTTAATTTTGATTATATCTATATATTAAGCAAAATCAAGCTATGAAGATGAAGAGAAAAATTGCTTAATATATAGATATAATCAAAATTAAAATATACTTTATTCAAACAGGCTGTCACGAGCGTGTTAGAATTTATATAAAATTATTGATATTAAGGGTAGTGACATAGACATGCTGCTAAGTAAGCTAGTGACATAGACATGCTGATTCCATTCACCCGCTGGTGGTGAGAATAACCAGCACCAAATCACAGCCTACCAGCGAGGTTTCAGCCAATGACATAGACATACTGATTCCATTCACCTGCTGGGGGCGAGTAACTAACCAGTACCAAATCACGGCCTACCAGCGAGGTTTCAGTCAATGACATAGACATACTGATTCCATTCACCCCCTGGAGGATGAGTAACTAATCAGTACCAAATCATGACCTACCAGCGATATGTTTAGCCAGTGACATAGACATCAAAAATCAAAATCAAAATCAAAATCAAAATATTTTTATTCAAAATAGGAATTTACATTCTCTTTTTGAACGTCAAGAAAATGAATCTACCACGGTTTCGGAAAAGTATAACCTCAGGCCTGAGAAGAAACCGCGAAAGAAACTCAGCGGGACTTTTTTTTTGTTAGTTTTTTTTTTTTTAACAACGTCAAGATTGGTTACAATACGTTAAATATTTTGAGAGAGCCAGGAAGCGATCGCATTATTCCCAAGGTGTGTCATCATCTATGAAATCTTTAATATTATAGTAACCTCTAACACACAAACGTTTCTTTACAATTTTTTTGAACTTTGCTATAGAAGCATTTTGAACGTTTTCTGGGATCCTGTTGTAAAATCGTATACATCTCCCAACAAAAGAATTACTTACTCGACGTAGTCGAGTAGCAGGTACAATGAGTTTGTCCTTGTTCCTCGTATTGATATGATGGATATCACAATTTTTTTTAAATGTGTTAATGTTTCTATGTACATACATTACATTTTCAAGAATGAATTGAGAAGTAACAGTCAATATGTTAATTTCTTTAAATTTTTCTCTTAAAGATTCTTTATGGCCAAGGTTATAAATTGCGCGAACAGCTTTTTTCTGCAGAACAGATATTGTACTAATATCGGCGGCATGTGCCCATAGAAGTATGCCATACGACATTATACTGTGGAAATAGCTGAAATAAACTAAGCGTGCCGTTTCAACATCTGTTAATTTTCTAATCTTTTTAATAGCAAAAACTGCAGAGCTAAGTCTATTCGCTAACCTTTCAATATGGGGGCCCCATTGTAGTTTGGAATCCACAGTGATACCAAGAAATACTGTAGTTTCCACCGGTTCCAACGTTTCTCCATTTATAAATACGGAGGCTTGTACATTTTTAACATTGGGCGTTGTAAATTTTATACATTTAATTTTATTACAATTTAACATTAAATTATTAATACTAAACCAATGTACAACATCAGAGAGAGCATTGTTTACTTCGTCATATGTGGATGAGTTACGTCTCACTTTAAATAACAGTGAAGTGTCATCAGCAAAAAATACAATCTTATGTTTCTTTTCTATTAGATAGGGCAGATCATTTATGTAGATGAGGAAAAGAAATGGCCCAAGAATAGAACCTTGAGGGACTCCCATATTTAGTATAGCCCCAGGAGATCTCTTGCCATTGACGTCGACCTTCTGAATTCTTTCACTTAAATACGACATTAGAAGGTCGAGTGCAGTTCCTCTGATACCATAATGGCGTAGTTTGCTGACCAGTGTTGAGTGTTGAACACAATCGAAGGCCTTAGATAAGTCACAAAAAATACCAAGAGCATTATGTGACTCCTCCCAGGCCTCAAATATATTCTTAATTAGTTCAACACCTGCATCTGTTGTCGACCGACCCTTAGTAAAACCAAATTGTTTGTCATGTAGTAGCTTGTTATTAGTAAAATGAGACAACATTTGGTTAAGTATGATTTTTTCAAAAATTTTACTGAGAGTAGGCAGTACAGAAATTGGCCTAAAGTTATTAGGGTCTGAAGAACTTCCCGATTTAAATATAGGTATAATTTTACTATGTTTCATCAGGTCAGGAAACACGCCATATTCAACGCATTTGTTAAATATAATTGTAAGATGAGGTGCAATCGTGTCAATTATAGAATTCACTACTTTTACTGACATACCCCAAAGATCGGCAGTTTTCTTAATGTCTAGTGTTTTAAACGTCTTTATTATATCTTTGGGGTTTACAAAAGTGAAATTAAAATTTATGTAACAACTATCAACGTTTTCTTTTAATAATGATTCAGCAACGCTGGTAGAGGAGATTAAGGAGTTCGTTGTAGAAACTGGAATGTTTGAAAAGAAATTTTCAAAGGCAGTCGCAACCTCCTGATCTGAATTAATATTGTGATTATCAACATTGAGATTGTAGTCGAAGTTGCGATCCTTAACTTTTCCAGTTTCCCAATTCACAATATTCCAAGTCATTTTTATTTTATCTGGAGCATCCATAAGTTTTTTTTTAATATGTAAGGACTTTGCCATATAACAAACTTGCTTAAAAAGTTTAGAGTAGCTACGAACATATGTGAGGAATGGTTCACTATGATTATATGATCTTTCACTATAAAGATCATACAATCTTTGCCTACTCTTATGAATACCAACGGTTGCCCGATCATTAAATGACAAGAAACCTCCTGAATCGACTGATTTAGAAGTAAATACAGCACTAAACTCAGTTTTTATTAATTTAAATAATGTATTATATAAAATATTTGGATTCTTATTTTTATTATTAAAAGTAAAATTAGTGAGTTTTGCTATAATATTACTTCTAAACTTCTCCATTCGATTAGTGGTAACAGGAACAAACTCAAACTTTTTATTATTAGTTTTCTTTATAGTCTCTAAATTAAAAGAAACTAACTGGCCAAAGTGGTCTGAACTCAACTTAGTTATAATTGAATTTGATATTGGTTTAAAATTAGAAAATATATTGTCAATACACTTGGCTGAGGTAGAAGTAACTCTTGTTGGCTCTAAGAATAAGTTAGTTAAGTTATATGAATTTAACAAGGATCTAAATCTAATAGTTATGGTGGACTGCTCTAATAAATTAATATTGAAGTCACCACATATCATAATATATTTATTAGACTCAGATAATTTTAATAATAATTTTTCTAATACATTTTCGAATAATTCATATAACGCATCTGGGGGACTGTATATGCTTACAACAATAATGCGCTCAAGCTCAGCACAGGCTATCTCAATAGTACGCTCAACAGAGAGGCTCACTATATCCTTACGTTCCTTAAATTTAAAATTGTTACTTATAAGAATCAGCGAGCCACCGCATTTCGCTTTTTCTCTGCTAAACGCACTAGCCACCTGGTGACCATGGAAGTTAAATATGAATTCATATTTGCGGAGCCAATGCTCTGTAATACACAAAATATGAATATTTTCATATTTCATAAATAACTCTAATTCTAATTCTTTACCAGGTAATGCTTGCAAGTTTTGGTGCACCAGGTTTACAATTTCATTATTTTTGTTATAATATTTTTTATCACATACATTAATTGATGTGATGTTATTATTAATATTATAATTATTTTCTAAGTATATACAGCAAGAGATATCCTCTGTTGTCACACTATTTAATTTAAATTACTTGGAACGGATTCCAATGTTTTATAACATGTCACAGTAATAGCCTGCTCAATAGAAGCAGTGGTCGGGGTAGCCAAGTGCTTGGCTGAGTTAAAACTTAAATAATATGATAGCGACTTTGCTATCTGTCGTTTGTAAAAATTAGATAGGTTTAACCTATCACATGTCAATGTAATATAATTATAATTAATAATATTATTAATGTCAATAACATGGAATTTATTTTTTATATTATTATTAGCTTTTACATAATTGCAGTTAGACAACAAAGTTAACATATTATTCAGATTATATCTAACTGTATTTTCCTGAGGCATATCGGAGACATATGGAAAAGTATATAATATAATTTTTTCAATATTTAAATTATTTAATTTGTCATAAAATCTTTGTAATAATTTTTTATTTAAATTACTTCTTCTCCCAACCATAACAATTATAGTTGTGTTAGGACAGTGTGTTGTACTCAGGATGTTATTCATTATTTGTGAGAAACTAGCTCCTGGCATACTTATATTAAACACAGACTGTCCATCACAACAGTCATGAAGAAACACACCCATATTCCTACCCAACTCATCACTATAGATTTTTATTAATTTATTGTCCGGGAGGAATACAGGCTGTTCCTCATTTAAAGATATGAGACTGCGGCATTCCTCATCCAGTCTACATGTAAGACAGTATCATCTTTCTGCCCTGAATAGACCGAGCTGCATTGACACTCACAATTATAATTTTTTGTGAGCGAATCAAATCGCTCTGAATTATAATTACATAATTGGATTAAGTTATTCATTGCAGAAATATGTTCAGCTATTTCTTTTTGAGCTGTCTCATATTTATTTGATACATTTTCTAAGTTTTTTTGTAAATTTTCAATTTCATACTGGAGTGAGTTCACCTCAGCCTCATAGTTTATTTTAACACTTTGTGCTTCGCTATAACATTCATGAAGTTGTGACTTCAGTGCGGTTTTATCTTTACATAGTTTTTGATAGTTTTGGTAAAAATTCTTGGTTTTTAACAATTTTTTTGATTTTTTAATAAATTTATTTATTTTTAAGTACTTTTTTAATTTGTTTTTACTCAAAACAGGATGAGATTTCACCGAGTCCTCACCAGTTAAATCTATTACAGAAATATCAGTCTTTAGGACATTGGCTGGTGAAACGAACTGCGGATCACTCTCAACCAGTTCGTCGAATAGGCATTGGGTTTGAGAGGCTTTTTTTGTTAAATTTTGTGTTTGTAAAGTCGTTATAAGCTTTTGAGCCTCATGCAGTTGAGATTTTAACATAGAGGTAAGCTTCAAAGCTTCCTCATACTCCTCTCTGCACTGGTCAAATCCATTGACTATTCTTTGTAAACTATCATTTTCTTCAAGCACATTTGTATACTTAATATGTAGTTGTGATAAGTCGTTTTTAAGTTCTTTGTATTTGTTGTTAATGAATATAATTTCATTTTCATTGTCATCCCTTTCCTTCAATAGTTGATCATTTTCAGACTTACATTTTTTCAATTCTAGAAGAGTCAGGTGAAGCTGATCTTCCGCCTGACGAGCCTTGTTTGCTCTAGTCATCATTTTTAATTTAATAAACCAACGTTTTAAACGAAAAGGATTACAATTGTTGAATTAATCTACAACAAAATTATGACCGTTTTACCTGCGCACTGACAGCTGATCGCACAACAACACTTTTTTATAATTAATTTGGATTAGTAGCACTTATTCAGTTAATTTTTACTGGTACTGTAATTTATTATTAATTATATTGTTTTATTAAGCACAATTTTTAATATTTAACAATTAGAAAATTTAAATTAATTGGGAGAAGTTTTTTTGACGTCTATGTCTCAGTGATGCCACAGCAAAAAAAGAACTAGCAGGTGAATGGAATCAGCAAACATGCTGATTCCATTCACCTGCTGGGGGTGAGTAGCTAACCAGTACCAAATCACGGCCTACCAGCGACCTACCTAAACTACGCCTTTCAAAAATGTAACATTAAAAATAATATACCAACGGACGCGACATCTCAGCCCTCCATAAACTCAAACCATTTGTAGCCGCTTTAGCCATATTGGCTAGAAATAATAGGTATATAAATAAAAATAGTTGGTCAATTACGAAAATTAAATCTTGAAGATTTTTCCGCTTTTTAATTACCTTGTGTACCTTATCGTTGTCTTAGATTTTCCGGATTATTATTCATTGAAATAAAACTGTTTTAAACGGATTTAAATCGCGTATATTATTTATTTTTATCATCCCGACATTTCGAGCACTTTGCAGCGTTCGTGGTCACGGGTATCATGTTTTTCAATGGCAGTTCTCCTGGTATCGCATCATCAGCTCCACTTCACCGTATACATTATGCCGAGAATAAATTGCTTAGCAATCATATTGAAGCAATCGAATCGCAACACGTAAAATACTCGTTATTAAGTGGTTCCGGTACCCATTTGTAATCTTCATCATCAGCTCCACCTCATCAAATGTAGTTTTTCGTGAGCAAATGCATGAGTTACTGTCAAAAATACCTAAATCGGTAAAGGCGTGCCTATAATATTTGAAGATTACTCTCGATTTCTCCAGGATTCCATCATCAGATCCTGACTTCATGACAATGGGACCAAATTGGAAGTATACCCTTTAAAACAAAAAAAAATTGAAAATCGGTTCACAAATGACGGAAAAATCGGTGTAAAAATATAAAAAAATACATACAGCCGAACATAAAACCTCCTCCTTTTTCGAAGTCGGTTAAAAATAATCAATTATTATATACATAATTACATTTTATTTTATTCTTGTTTTATTTGTATTTATATTCTACTACACTCCACTTCTACTACACTACGTTCGTAAAATATTTAGATTTACATTATCAATCAAAGTATATATTAGTGTTGCCAAGACGAAAATAAGTCGTCCCTAATTCGAATAAAACTAATTGTTTTTTTTATAAAAAAAAACTTATATTACTAATAATTACTAATAACCAGAAGACTTACATGTATTATCTACACAGTAGTAAGAAGTAAATTAATTTACTCGATTTGATTGAATTTAATTTTTAAATTTTCGAACTAAGTTAATACGAGTACTTAAATCAAATCGTGTGAAGCTTTCATATTTAATATAAATTATATAATGACGATAAAATTAACGATAATTGATGATGAAACTTTTAAAGGAATAGTTTATTTTATTATTTTTAGCGCGTTTAAATAATATTTTTTATTTAATATTTCTTTATTTTCATATTTAGAATAATTTTAACTAACTTTTTCATTAAAACAATAAGATTAAATATTTATTTGTCAATAGGCTGTTTGCTTATTGCGAAATTAATTGTTATTTGTACTTAAAATATTTGGACAGTTTTAACTAAAATTTTAAATTTTAAAATGATGTTACCTCTAGTAACATTAATCGAGAATTTTATCTACGTAATGTCATAATATTGTCCAGAGATGGCGCTGACTGTACGCTGAATCGCGCTATCATTTTGTTAGCTGCGGCATATACATTGCATTGCGTTGTTCATAAAGGTTTGCTGCCCCTATGTTTTCGTTTTGATACAAATTTCTCCTCATTGATTGTAAAATTGTTTTTTGGCCGTGATCAACTTCTATGTTAATTTGTTTTAAGTACATAAAATTTTAATTCTAAGATAATATTATTTTCCGCTTGATACGCTTTATTATCTCACACACAAACTTAGTTTATTTTCCAAAAATAATGCGTTTTTAATTAATTGGATACGTATCGATTTATAATTTAGGGTTTGTTAACAGCTTTAAGTGAATGCAGCTCTGAATATTTGATATCATTTACAACTTGATACATTTACGCGTTCCTGAGAAAAAGGTTGAAAGACAGATGTACAGACTGACCGACACACGAACAGAAATTTACAGTTTTCGGATTTTTTCCATTATTTATACTACAAGACCATGCTCCTGGCCAAATTTCATGATGCTAGGTTAATGGGAAGTACCCTTTAGGTTTTGATTCCCTTGTGAAAACGTTAAAAACGCTACTTTACTTAAAATATGCGACATAAATGACCGTATCTTTTGACTGTGTTAACTTAGAGGTTTGATTTTTTCACAGCTCTTAGTAATTATAGCCCTGAATACTTGACATTGATAAAAATTTGTTACCTTCACGCGTTCCTGAGAAAAAAGTTGAAAGACAAACTTACAAACAGAAACACATACATACAGAAATTTACAGTTTTCAGATTTTTTCCTTTATTCGTACCATAAGATCTTACTTCTTGCCAAATTTCGTCTTGCTAGGTCAATGGGAAGTACCCTATAGGTTTTGATTCCCTTGCGAAAACGCAAAAATGGTCAAAATATTCGACATATTTGCCATTATCTTTTGATTGCGTTGACTTAGAACTTTAATATTTTCACGGCCGCATGTCATCGTAGACTTGAGTATATGGTATTAATTTCAACATGATACGTCCATGCATTTCTGAGAAAAAAGGGTTGACATCCCGACAGACAGACAGACAGACAGACAGACAGACAGACAGACGGACAACAAAGTGATCCTATAAGGGTTCCGTTTTGCCTTTTAAGGTACGGAACCCTAAAAATAAAAGCGATGTATTTTAAATACAATAAATATTATTGAATAAATTAGGTTAAAATACTAACTTCCAAATCCTTTCATTCTAAGGTTTTAAAAATTTACTTTATCTATAATTATTAATATATTTTGCTCATATTTGATTTTGTAATTATTCAAATAATTTAAATCGTCAACATAGTAAAGCAATAAATTAATTGTAAAATATTTGTCACTTGGTGGAATCGTTGTCCCGATTCATTTTCTTTCAATTTAATTTGAACACTATTTGTAATTCAATGTAGAATTTTTTTTTTTTTTTTGACTTGAAACTGAAAAATGATTGTTGGAAATGATAATATAAAATCTATTAAGTAAAATAGTTTTAATAATAGTACTAATAGAATTTAGAACTTGAAAGTCAATATTATTACCCAAAAAAATTTTTTTTTTTTTGTTTTTGGTTTATTTTTCAGTTTGTATCTTAACTATGATAAAATAATATAGTAAAGCATCAGGGCAGGATACTCTGTCACGGCCATACTGACACCGGTAGGATGATAGGAGTCGTTCTCAGGATATCGGCGGTGATACTTTTACGTAAAGTACCTTACTGCAGTGCTGCCGGTTTCTGCCTGGACGATTGTCAACGTTGCCAGAAACTTGTTTGGATGGGCGTCAAAACCTTACAAAGAAAAAACAAAAGACATTAGAAAATAGGAATATAGATTCTTTATCTCACTTCTGATGTTAGAATTTATATAAAATTATTGATATTAAGGGTACTAGATAAAAGGAAATTATAATTAAAATTACTTGAAAATAAATATATCTAATTAAATAATATAGTTTGGAAATATTTTATTTAGAAAGTAAAATGGGGTATGAAAAGAAAATATTTAAACAAATAATAAAATCGTATATTCTCTTTCTCATTATCATTATTCAATAAAACGTAATATTACGATATTTAGGCTTTGTAACTACTAAAATTACCACCGATTCGGAATATTGATTCTAGTGAGAAGAACCGGCAAGAAACTCACTAGTTATTCTTTTCAATAACAATTTATACACAATTGACATATTTTAATTTACGAAGTACAAGTGTAGGATATGAAATGACATATTGCAAATACACATAATAAATACAGTTTAACAAATTATTACACAATTACAACAGAAAAGCAACATAGTAACAGTATACTTAGCTTTCATAGCTCCAGCTCCGTAGTCAATGATCAACTAACTCGTAATTGCCAACTACCCTCTTTTATATATTTGTCATAACGGAACACACCATGTTTTGACCAATCACAGACGAGCTAACGTTATAGTCATATTTTTAAACGATATTTTTAAACTAATTCTAATAAGCGCTTTTGAATCGTCAATACACAAAAAAACATTAATAAAGAAGCTACCACGGGTTCGGAATGAGGAGAGAGTTTGAATACCACGTATTCAAACCCTTTCCGAAAACAAAAACAGCCTTTTGCAAATCTTTAAGCACAACTCTACTCGTAAACATCCAAAGTTTATATGTATTATTTACAATTTATTGTACAATACAAAAATATGATAATAGAAATCTTAAGAGTTAATTGCAAATACAAAACTTTCCATATGATTGAAGTGTGAAGGATTTTATTATGATATTTGCTATAGAAATACTTAATCATAAAAAGAAGATAAAATTATAATAAAAATGTTTAGAATTCATCATCCTTTCAAGCCTTACCTTAATGGATATTTGCTTGTTGTGTTAAATTTAAAAATTATAAATTATGTAAAAATTTCCTAGAGTTGTTATCTATTTATTAACTTTTTACACGATTTTACAAGAAAACACAATAAAACAATTGCCATTCCATTTATAACAAAATGAGATACAAACAATTAGTTCCAATAATTATTATTATTATGATAACCGCTGGCCCAACCACCTGGCATGGTGAAAAACCGCGGTTACGAAAGGTTATATTCGAATTCGAATCTATTACCGATAGATTATATAGCTTAAAAGTCAAGGGACAGCTTTTTAACTTTAAATACATCTACTGCTATACACTGACTGTCGAATCACCAGATGAAGTAAGGGACCGATTCTATGAAGATCTACAAAGCACTTGTGATGAGGATGCGAACGCTAAAGTGTAAACAAGGGCCCACTACCTGTTATGGGATGTTCGTAGTAAAATCTGTTGATTAAATGCACCAATTGACGGTTATGGCCTCAACAAATTGATTAGGATTTTCTTGGTTTAGGGATTCCGTAATCAGTGGTTGCTAACGGGACTCTATTATAAGGATCACATCCTCTGTCTGTCCCCCCGACATTTAAATGGATGTATCTTTTGAACCCTAACAGATATTTGGCAATAACTTTGAAAAAAAAAACATATTATTATGACAGGGATACTAAGAAAAATCAAAAACTGACCAAATGAAAGTGGAGCGACTGTGGTACGGAACCCTAGGTGTCCGAATCTTAATCTTCATTTCCTTGTTAATTTGATGTCATTGGGTAAACGCACTATGATACTCGTCGTTTGGTAATATGAAAGTTCAAACACCTAAAGGCAAAGTGGGTTGTTAAACTATGCCTCTCAATGGTATATCGACTGCCGACTACTTGTCAAATAAATCTAAATTAGTAAAAATACGCGTAACATATGAAATAACATTACGTTAAAATTTACGTTTCTAAAATGATGGCTTGATATATTGTCATTAACTTACATGTTGTAGAGAAAGTGTTGTTTGAAGTATGTGTTGTTGTTAATTGTTGTCTGAGACTGTTGACAGTCTAAATAAAGATCTTGCTACCATTCAGCAATGGGCAACATCTTTTGGCCTACTCATTAACCCCACCAAATCACAAGCCATGATTATTGGTAGTAATTACTTTTGGTAGTAATTGGCTTAGGTGTAAAATTAACAGGGAATCTGCACAAAGTGTCATGTACAATGGAATTCCTGATCATCGACTGCAATATGTTTTGGACTTCTCATCTCAATGACGTTAGTGTGTTTTTTTTTTTTTTGAGGGTAGGAGTGTAAATAATAGTCGCAAATTTGTTCATCTTAAAAATTTAATTTATTAAAACAGTTTTAATAATATAATAATAATTTAATGTACCTGTGACATATCCTATACCTGCCAGCTTGGTCTGAGAATATTATTCACTACCACAGTTTAAACAAAACCAACACAACAACATGGAATCAATTAAAAGCTTTATAGCGGATCTCACGGAGCACTTTAACTTAAGAATGGCAGAGTTCCAGAGAGACTTGAGAAATGCTGTTCCTGCCTCAAGCCCCGTGTCCAATATCAACAGCCAATTTAACTCCTTCCGCAGTTTTGTAATATCGGCTCTTGAAAGTTTACAACTGCAGGTGGAGTTGCTGTCCCAACAGTGTGATGTGATAGAGATGCGGTCACGTAGGAAAATACTCCTGGTCCATGGTGTTCCAGAGGACAAACGTGAGAATACATCGGCTCACATCTCAAAAATTTTGTGCGATAACCTTAAATTTCCTGGATTAACAGCCGACTCCATATCCCGTTCCCATCGCCTTGGTCAGCCTGGCAAAGGTAAGCCACGTGCGATTTTGGTGAAGTTTAAGGATACTTCGGTGAAAGACAAGGTCTGGAGCGCCAAAAAGAACCTCAAAGGCACCGGTATCACCATATCCGAATTTTTGACCAAACGTCGCCATGAAGTCTTTGTAGCAGCCCGGCAGCGTTTTGGGATATCTAGATGCTGGACTGACAATGGTGTAGTGGTGGTGATGGGGTCCGACCAGTCGAAGCACCGTATTCACTCAAAACAAGACCTGGATACCATCCCCAGTGACAGTGTTGTGGTTCAGGGCCCTTCTGCTGCGACTGTTGTCTCAAATGCAGTTAAGGATATCAAAACAACATATTTGCGATCCAAAAGGAACGTTAAGAAGTAATTTATTCTTTACTCTCTTGTATTGCTTTTGTTTTTTCTATTGTTTACTTATTTAAAATTCCACGTCTTCCTTTCGCGAGTACTTGTATCAACTTCGTTCCTTTCTTTTTACTATCTTGTTTTTGTTTATTTTAATGTTTAGTATAGTTTTATTACGTAATAAATGTAATATAACATAACTTTCTACAAATCAGGTAGGTAGTAAGCAATTTTATGTTGTAAAAAATATAAATAACTAAACACTGTCACATTGACATCTTGACAAGTGCATTCATTCTGCGTTCCGTTATTGTTTTGAGTTATAAATGTCATACTGTAGGTTTATTATAATTATAGTTTTTGCATTTCTTTTTTTTTTTTTTTAGATATCTATTAATTATGTATTAAGTTTTTACTTTAAATATGTTAGTGTTGTTCTTTCTTTTTTTTTTACATAATGATTTTGCTGTTGTTGTTGTTGTAACGTATTTTATTTTTACTTGATACTATTAGTTCATAATGGTTTTGAATGTGTTTTTAACCTTTTAAGTGATTTTTTCTCTCTCAGACCGCTGGTGGGTTGGGTTCTGCCTTCTTTGGTTTATTATTATTATAACTTATTTATAATTTATTATAAATTATTTATATATTATTTTTATATTTTCATATTTTATTGTATCTATATCTATTATAAAACTTTTTTAATGTCATTAAACAGCAGTATATCTAGTAGCCATTTTCTGTCTTGCTCGTCAAATGAAGATCTGTCAGATGAGGATAGTTTCCACAGTACATCTTCCCTTCCTTTAAACACCTTCCTTAATTCGTGTTTCTCAGATTCTATGAAGAATTTCAACGTTATTCACATTAATGCACAGAGTATTCCGGCACATTATCCCGATATGCTTGCGTCATTTGAATCTCGTAATATCCACGCGATTCTCATCTCCGAGTCCTAGTTGAAGCCATGCTTACCATCTACATCTTACTGCTTACCAGGGTTTACACTGATACGTAACGACCGCATTGGTAAAGGTGGGGGTGGAGTCGCGATCTACCTTCGTTCCTATATTCCCTTTACTATTGTTAGCTCGTCGACTCAGCCTCCTCCAACTAATGCTGCTGAACACTTACTCATCGAAGTAACACTTTCACACACGAATATTCTTCTCGGCGTATTTTATATTCCTTCGCTACACATCGATTATTTTTCTACATTCGAAAGTTTATTAGTTAATTTGTCTCCCTTATATAGTCATACCATAATCATGGGTGACTTTAATACTTGTCTCCTTAAAGGTGACAACCGATGCAGAAAGCTAAACTCTGTCATTGAAGCGTGCAACTTACACATTTTGCCTCTCTCGGCCACTCACAACCCCCCTAACTATGTCCCTTCTCTTCTCGATCTCATTATAGTGTCATCTCCAGATTTTGTCCTCACGCACGGCCAATTTGTGGCTGATGCTTTTTCGAATCATGATTTGATTTTTGTCTCATACAAAGTTCGTCCTCCTAAAGCAAAATCGAGAATACTTCTGCGGCGTAGTTTTGGCGAAATGGATAAAGAACGTCTCTCTGAGGATGCTCGCAAAATTAATTGGTCAGCTGTAGTTAATGCCAGCTCAGTCGACTTAAAAGTTGACATGTTTAATTCCTGTCTGACCGGTCTTTATGATAATCATGCTCCGATTAAACCTATTAAAATTAAACAGTTACCCGCGCCTTGGCTATCTGAGGAATTAAAAAGTGTCATTGCAAAAAAAGCTATGGCTAAAAGTAAATTAAAATCAGATACAAGTGACAAAAACCGTATTAAATATAATAAAATTCGGAATCGCTGCAATACATCGTGTAGAGATGCGCAACGGCGCCACATTCATAAATCAGTCGAAAACGGCGACCCAGCTAAAGTTTGGAAATTTCTCGAATCGCTGGGAATTGGCAAATCATCTCATAATTCTTCTCACCGTAACATTGACGTAGAGTCTCTTAATAAGCATTTTTCTTCATCAGACATTATTGACAACGCTGAAAAAGAGCGGACGTTAAATATTCTTTCTTGTTTGCCAACCTTTGACTATCCACCGTTTAATTTCATTCCTTTCACCGAATGTGATGTTAAGAAGAGCTCTTCTAATGCCGTGGGTGACGACGGCGTTGGCCGTAATATGATCATACCTATCCTTGAAACCATTGCTCCTGTTATTACTCATATCCTTAATGAATCTATCACTTCCTCAAAGTTTCCCGATGCCTGGAAAGTAGCCCGTATTATTCCACTTCCCAAAAAGGCTAATTCTCTAAACTACTCTGATTTCTGTCCTATTTCCATCCTTCCATTCCTTTCCAAAGTTTTAGAAAAACTAGTGCTCCAGCAATTAATAACTTTCCTTAATAGGCATAACCTTCTTAATCCACTCCAATCCGGCTTCCGCTCCGGTCATAGCACGGTTACAGCGCTTGTGAAAATTACCGACGACATTAGATTGGGCATGGATAATAAACAACTTACAGTGCTGACATTGCTAGATTTCAGTAATGCTTTCGGTACAGTTAACTTTGACATCTTGTTGAGTTTGCTGCGTTCTCTTAACATATCTCCATCGGTGATTGGCTGGTTTCAGAGTTATCTTAGAGGCAGAAGGCAACGTGTTCAGGTAGACGAAACATTTTCGTCTTGGTGTGAAGTACGTGCTGGAGTGCCTCAGGGTGGCGTGTTGTCTCCTATTCTCTTTACAATTTTCATTAATTCTATTACTCAAAAGATTTCTTCTCTCTATCACATGTATGCAGATGATCTCCAGATTTATACCCAGTCAATCTTGGATAGCTTGCCCAGCGCTATTACTGCCATTAATAATGATCTTGCTACGATCAGTGATTGGAGCAAGTGTTATGGTTTGAAGATCAACCCATCAAAATCACAGGCCATTATTATTGGTAGTACCGCTCTGATTTCAAGAGTCGACTGGAGAAATATCCCTACGATTGTATTAGATAATTGTATTATACCATATAGTTCTACGGTAAAAAAACCTCGGTATATATCTAGATTCCACACTTTCATGGTCACATCAATTAAATGTAGTCAGCAGGAAAACGTTTGCGGCTATGGGCTCCCTACGACGTCTCCGTTCTTTTCTTCCTATTTCCACCAAGACTATGTTAGCACATTCTCTACTTCTATCCATTCTCGATTATGCCGACGCAAGCTATCTTGATTTAAATGAGGACCAATTAAATAAACTTGAGCGTCTCCAAAATCTAGCTATCCGGTTCATATTTGGCTTACGCAAATATGACCATGTCTCTGAATTTCGTACTAAGCTCAAGTGGTTACCTATTCGTTTTCGCCGGAATCTACATATTGTCTGTCTTCTGTACTGTATGTTATTCAATCCTCATTCCCATATTTATTTGAAAGAAAAATTAAAATTTCTGCATACTCGTAATGAGATTGACGGGCATAGCATGACCTTACCTTCATCTGAAAATTTACTTCTAAATCCACCTGTGCAGAAAACAATTTTTTTCAAAAAATCATTTACGGCTGAAGCTACTCGCTTGTGGAATGCCCTCCCGTCAATCAAATCTGCAACCTCTTTAACCTTATTTAAAACTAAAGTTAAAAGTTATTATCTCACACTCTCTAACTGAATGGCGACTAGATACTATTTGTTCTTTGTATATATATATACTTATGTACTGTATATTTGTTTGTATTTATGTATGAGTATATGTATATATGTATGTATAAATGTATTTGTGTATCTATCTATATGTATGTAGTAGTTTATGTATGTATTATATTATTTGTATCTATGTATGTAGTCTATTTTACACCACCTACCATCTCTCTGTTTGCTATTACTCCATATCACCACGGTTGTCTGGAAGAAATCGCTTTAAAGCGATAAGACCGCCTGTTGTACCATATTTTCTCATGTACTTCCTCTAAGGTTAATCTGTTTTTAATTTGTGGTGTACAATAAAGTATTTGAATTGAATTGACGTTAGTAAGCGTATGCACTTCAATTTTCATTCTCTCAAAATTCTCCAATATTTTCTTCCTTTTTACACCAAAATTATGCAAGCTCAATCTCTTCTTCTTCCTATTATCGATTAAACTGATGCTTCTTGGATGTGACAGAAGAGCTACTTAATAAATTAGAGCGCTTGCAAAATCTATCTATTCGTTTTATTTTCGGGCTTCGTAAGTATAACAAAGTTTCCCACTTTCGCGCTCAACTTAAATGGCTGTCGGTACTTAGCTCCTGCTTGAACCTGTTATTAAATTACTTGTTTTTCAGAAAGTTTGAAGTGTGTTGTTGTTACGGATAGTAGATTGTAACACTGTGCCTTTGAATAGTCACTCGACTGCCGACTACTAAGAAGATAAATCCAACTTCGTAAATATGTCACCTGAAAAAAAACTCACGTTTAAAATTCACATTTCTGAAATGATTGATCGAAATATTGTCATTAACTTACTCGTTGTAGAGACAGTGTTGTTTGAAGTTTGTGTTTGTTGTTAAGGATAGTGGATTGTTACACTGTGCTTCTGAATAATCTCTCGAATGCCAAGTACTTTGTAGATACATCCAACGTCGTTAATATGTTATCTGAAAAAAAGGTCACGTTAAAATTCACATTTCGGAAACATTTGGTTGCCGACTACTTGCCAGATGTAGTGTTTGTGTATCTATACAAAAAAGGTACTGACGTTGTCTCACACACACAAGTAGTGGAGGGGCGGTGTCAGCCGTTAGTCATGTGATGAGCGCCGGCGCAACCGGACGCGATAGTCAAATCAAATCAAATCAAAAAATACTTTATTCAAGTAGGCTCTCACGAGCACTTTTGAATCGTCAATACATGAAAAAACAAAAAAAAATTACATCAAATAATGAAGCTACCACCGGTTCGGAACGTAGATTCTACCGAGAAGAACCGGCAAGAAACTCGATAGTTACTCTTTTAAAATATTGTCAATACATCACAACACAGTTTATGATTACAAATTGATTATTTATCCTGTACGAAATTCAGCATATACTAAGCCCACGCATCTTTGTCAACGTAATCTTGTATAGAGTAATATGCTTTAGCTATTAGAGACTTTTTAACATATGATTCAAATCTATTCATGGAAAAATGCAAATATTTCTGGGGTATTTTATTATAAAAACGAATACCTTGCCCCAGAAAGGAAACATTTACTTTGTGAAGTCGAAAACAAGGTGTTATAAGTTTATCTTTCTTTCTCGTGTTAATATTATGTTTATCTCTATTTCTTTCAAAATAATGAATATTTTTATGAATGTATACTATATTGTTATAAATGTATTGTGACGCAACAGTAAGTATACCTACTTTACTAAAAATATCCCGAAGGGAGTCTCGAGCTCCTAGATTATAAATACCACGAACAGCTCTTTTTTGTAAGATAAATACAGTATTAATATCTGTAGCACTACCCCATAGCATCAATCCATAAGACATGATACTATGAAAATAACCAAAATATACTAATCGAGCTGTATCAACATCGGTTAGTTGACGAACTTTTCTAACCGCGTACGATGCGGAGCTGAGTCTCCCCGTAAGAGATAACAAATAGGAGCTCCACTGAAGTTTCATATCCAAAGTTATTCCTAAAAACACCGTTGTATCAGTAACATCAAGGATCTCATTATTTAATATTAAACTATAAGTTTGCTGTTTAACATTAGGCAAGGTAAATATTACACATTTCGTTTTCTTAGCATTTAAGACCAGATTATTAGATGTAAACCAATATTGTATCAGTGACAATGCATTGTTTACATCGTCATAATTAGTTTTATTTCTGTCAACTTTAAAAATAAGCGAAGTATCATCAGCAAACAATACAATGTCACAAATACTTTTAACATAAAACGGAAGATCATTGATGTATAATAAAAATAGAAAAGGACCCAGAATTGACCCCTGTGGAACACCCATCTTTAGGACAGATCCAGAAGACTTTATTCCATTTATAGTAACATGTTGAAGTCTCTGTGTCAAGTATGAAGCAATGAGATCAAGAGCTTTGCCTTTCACACCGTAATATTTAAGTTTATATAAAAGCGTTTCGTGCTTCACGCAGTCAAATGCCTTAGATAAATCACAGAATACACCAATAGCATTCTGTGATTTCTCCCACGCATCATATATGTGTTTGAGGAGTGCTATTCCTGCATCTGAAGTCGAGCGACCTTTAGTGAAACCGTATTGTTCACCATGAAAAATATTGTTTACATTAAAATAAACAAGGAGTTGATTTAAAATTAGTTTTTCAAATATTTTACTTAGGGGAGTTAATATAGAAATAGGTCTATAATTACCAGGATCACATTTGCTTCCCTTTTTAAAAAGTGGTAAAACTTTACTACATTTTAATAAATCTGGAAATGAACCCGTGTTAAAACATTTGTTAAATATACAAGCTAAATAGGGAGCAATGTCTCGGATGATACTACTAATTACTTTAACCGAGATACCCCATAGATCATTTGTTTTCTTGATTTTTAGAGTATTAAATGTTTTTACAATATCTAGTGATGTAATTTGTTTAAAAGAGAATTCGATATCATATTTGGGTACATTATTTGCTAACAATGTAGAAGCAGTTAATGAAGACGAATTTAACTGAGATGTTATATCTGTAGGTATTTTATCAAAAAATTGTTCGAATATATAAGGAGTTCGACTCTATACTGCGGTCATTCAAATGGGAGGTTCGGTAAGTGTAACTCATCACATTCCGCATGAAAAAAAAATTCCCAAAAATAGTTTTTAAACATTTAAAATATTTAAATATTCGAGCTCCACTGTTCGTGCGCACGCATTACAATATCTAAGGCGCGCGCAGCACAACTTTGGTTTACACTTACCTCGTAATGAGTAAAAGTGGTCGAGTCCATAGCACCTACCAATACGCAATCCGTAAGTTGCATATAAGGTTTGATACTCATGTTTCGAGTCATCCATTTAGTGTATCGTACTTTAATTTACTTTTACACAACAACCGCACTTAACTCACTGTATCACTTAACAAAACCTTTAAAAACATAAACACTTTTTGGTGGACACACGAGTGTAAACGCGCGCGAAAGATAATTTAACAAAATAGCTAGGCGGGTCACTGATCTCAGTCAGCTGTGGTTAGGTCATTGACCTACGGTACCTACCTAATACGTCTAATTACCTCAGGTATGATTCGAATTTACCGTCACACTTGATCAGGCATCGGACTGGCAAAGTAATTGTAACAACAGCTCGTAAATAAATTTAATTGAATTTATCCCAATAGTTACGTAATAAGCGTACGTATAGTTACGTAATTTCAAAAACTAATCACGTAACATTAAAATCAAAACGTGTCAAAACAATTTGGCGTGTTTAAAAATTAGAATCATCTCTGTTTACCAAAGTCATTTAATATTTCAGAAACAAACTGACGAGCGTATAAATAAGAATTATTTATAACTGTGTTGCGACATTTCGCTAACATAACACTTTTTTAATACCTTAAACAAGCCTACTTAAAAACAAAAAAAGAAAATTAATCCTTCTTCTAATAATTATTAAACAAGTACATAAATATCACACGCGATCACAATCACTAGACACTCAAAACTAAATAAAAACAGATCATCTGTCTATGGCATCACGAAGTATCCTCCGAAACAAATAAACAAAATAAATCAAATTAGGTAACACCAATTGAATATTTTATTCACAATTTTTATCAAAGCATAATTTTGATGTCATTTGTTATACCCACTATATTAATATTTTGCACGATATTTGTCATAGCCTATACGTGTTTATAAAAATCGTAATTTATAATAACATATTTTCACTATTTTCACGAATTTAAAGTCAATTAAAACATTACAAATCAACGACTTTGTCACAACAATTCGGCATGTTTAAAAATTTAAATAATCCCTATTTACAGTTATATCTCTTTTTAAAAAACTATTATGATTATTTGAGTTTATAAAATTGAATTAATAGAAATTAGACAATATGATGACAAACCGTATAATATTAAACAAGTGTTAAGTTCTAACCTAACCTACACACTTAACAAATGAAAAAAAAAACAAAGCAATATCAACTTGTAGTTGCGCGAGCAATTCATTGTATCGCCATTTCTAAGGGCTAACGAAATACTAATAATTCTAATAACCACGCCGACGCGCGACGTGCGATCCCGGGACCTCTCTGTCCCACCCCCTGCACCCGGCCTAACGATGAAGGAGAAAGACTCTTGCGCAGTGGCGATGGCCGTACCGCCCGTACCCCGGCGCCCCACTTCCCATATCTCTGTTATTTTTTTATACGTGCCAAAACAGAACAATAAAATTATTTTTGTTTAGCAAATTAGAATAATATTACTAGCTACCTTAAACAGATTTTTTTTTAATTTGCATTCCACACTGCCGTATAAAATATGATTAATTTTCTTACTAAACTGTTTTATTTTCGTACTTTTATAATATTTCAACAGTAATACATTTATTTATAAATAATAAAATGACGATGTTTTATCGTTTTATTATTTAACCATATTATTGAACCGTGAAATAGCGCCATTGGACTTTTATAACATTGTTTTCATAATATTCATATTAGGTACATACAACAACATCAACACTAATATTTATTATTGTCGTGTATTAATCAAATTCAATTTCAAATTCAATTTTACTTATGGAATAACTTTAATTTACTAAAACACAATAAAACATTCTGATGAATGAACTCTTAAAATTTTATAAAAAGGATAAAATACGTAAGTGCTTAAGCAGAAAAATTATTTGTCTTATAATAGACTCTTGTTATTATTAAAAAGTTGTAAATAATAATAATTAAAAACAAAATAATTTTAGTTCATAAAAAATTGTTACGTAAATTAAGTGTATTCAATCCTATTATTTTTCTTTGAAGTTGTATTGTTAATAATATGTTATTACATTATTAGTAGATAATAATAAGTCAAATATCGACTTATTTTTTTAATTGCGAAAATCACGGCTAATAGTAGTGACCTTGAAACTTGATGCTTCGACCTCACATTAAGCGACATTAAAGGACACTTTCCGTGACATGACCTTTAAAGAGAATAAGAGAATGTAAGATACAAAGAACAAAATTTCTCCTTGGTAGATTTGAACTTACTTTAAATCGAATTATTTTGAAATTGTAAATTAATTCAATTCGAGACTTTATAGTACCTACCTCTTTCCACGTTCAGTAACTAGTAAATGAAGAAATTTTTTTTAACAAACCTAACCCATAGTTCATTCAGTTTTCGCTGAAGTACGGTTTCATCATTTTTTATAAAGAAAGCTAATATGTGGTTGATGATAAGGGTTTAGTAACAAAAACACACAATTTAGAATTCAATAACTAAAATAATACGTAAGTTGCAGAGGTCATGCGAAAAATGAGACTTCATAATATTGTGTAAACTAGCGAAGTTCAATAATATTAATGTACTAAGGTATTTTTAAATAATACTTTTGAAAAAACGAATTACATGTTTAACACTCCGCCGTACTACTGTTGAGTAATATTTTATTTATTTTTACGTAATTCTGTATTTTATAATTATGTATTAAATATTTTTAAATATTGATAATTCGTTTTAAGTTATCAGTTTCGCCGCTAGCGCGGCCTTGTCCTTCGAGTCTTCGTTGAGTATCTTCGTCTCACTCCCACTTGCATTTCTCCTTGTTTTTTTAACTTTAGTTGCAAAAAACTTCCGGTATCTCCAGACGTTAGAAATTACGCGTGTTACATTTTTAGTTTCGAATGTGTAAAAACAGTGAATTAATGACAATAATTGTGTTATTAGAAGTACAAAAATTTTTAAACGATGATTACTGTGAAAGATATCGTAATAAATATGTTTAATAGATACTGTGAAAAATAGTTCAGTGTTATAAAAATATCTATTCACCTAAGGATACTTGGTGAGCTATTTTTTTTTAATATTTTGTGTACGTTTCAGATGTATAGTGATGACATACGTGTGACACCATTTAATTTTATTAGAAAAGTATTTCATTACTTTTTTTATTATTTGAATAGGCTTGTTTAAGGTATAAAAATTATGATTGTTATTTAAGATAGCTTATGAAAAATTAGTTGTGATAGACTATAAATACAATAGTAGAACATTTTTAAATGTAATAATTATTAAAAAAATAGTATTTTAATACTTAATTAGGTAAAGGATTATGTTGTTACTTCAAATATTTTCTTACTAATATTATAAACGTGAAATGTGTATGTATGTATCGATGTTTGTTATTCTATCACGCAAAAAGTACTAAATGGATTTTAATGAATCTTTACAATAATAAAGCTTCTACATCAAAATAACACATAGACTACCTATTCTATCTACTTTTATCAACATACCACGCGAGTGTAGCAGGCGGAGGCTAGTATAATAATTATTATAAATAGAGATGAGTCCAATTTTTAAACACACCTGATTGTTGTGATACATAGTTTATTTATTTAAATGCTATGATCAATTTCTAATACCTGCCTTGACGTTATTCAGTTTTGTTATATGTTTTTATGAATTTCATTAAGTTAATTAACATGATGTCACAATTAATTTGCCAATCACAAGCCTGGTGAAGTTTGACGGAAAATTCGAATTATACTTAGGTAAAGTTAAGTAATGTCGTAGTTGTACGTAGTTTGGTAGGTCCATACAGCTGACTTTTGTCAGTGACTTACCTAGTGATTTTGTTCACTTATCTTTCACACACAATTTGACTCGTGGTTTGTGTGTACACTCGAAAGTGTTTGTTTTCTATCTTAAATGGTACGTTGAGACTCGAATACTTCGTAATGCCATAGACAGATGATCTGTTTTTATTTAGTTTTGAGTGTCTAGTGATTGTGATCGCGTGTGATATTTATGTACTTGTTTAATAATTATTAGAAGAAGGATTAATTTTCTTTTTTTGTTTTTAAGTAGGCTTGTTTAAGGTATTAAAAAAGTGTTATGTTAGCGAAATGTCGCAACACAGTTATAAATAATTCTTATTTATACGCTCGTCAGTTTGTTTCTGAAATATTAAATGACTTTGGTAAACAGAGATGATTCTAATTTTTAAACACGCCAAATTGTTTTGACACGTTTTGATTTTAATGTTACGTGATTAATTTTTGAAATCCTTGGAATGTAATATAATAAATTCAATTAAGTTTATTTACGAGATGTTGAAGAATTACTTTGCCAGTCGGAAGCCTGATCAAGTGTGACGGTAAATTCGAATCATACCTGAGGTAATTAGACGTATTAGTTAGGTACCGTAGGTCAATGACCTAACCACAGCTGACTGAGATCAGTGACCCGCCTAGCTATTTTGTTAAATTATCTTTCGCGCGCGTTTACACTCGTGTGTCCACCATAAAGTGTTTATGTTTTTAAAGGTTTTGTTAAGTGATACAGTGAGTTAAATGCGGTTATTGTGTAAAAGAAAATTAAAGTATTACGATACACTAAATGGATGACTCGAAACATGAGTATCAAACCTTATATGCAACTTACGGATTGCGTATTGGTAGGTGCTATGGACTCGACCACTTTTACTTATTACGAGGTAAGTGTAAACCGAAGTTGTACGGCGCGCGCCTTAGATAGTGTAATGCGTGCGCACGAACAGTGGAGCTCGAATATTTAAATATTTTAAATGTTTAAAAACTATTTTTGGGATTTTTTTTTTATGCGGAATGTGATGAGTTACACTTACCGAACCTCCCATTTGAATGACCGCAGTATAGAGTCGAACTCCTTATATTTACAACTTCTAATTCTGAATTAACGAGTTTATTCTCTACATTCAATTCAATTGGCAAAATCTGCTTGTTAGATTTACCACATAAACTATTAATAACGTCCCAAGTAGCTTTAATTTTATCTTCCGAATTAAAAATTTTTCCTTTGATATGATTTGACTTAGCAGAAATGCATACATAGTGGATAACTACTTGGTGTGCCCGTGAGCCAGTGTACGACTACATACTACTAACCAGGATAGGTAGAAGCACTACAAGTGGCGACGAGGAAAAAAAAAAAGTGGTAAATTGTAGTGTAGTGGTATTAGTAGCAAGTAGTCATTAATTATTATATTACAAAGTGCGTACTTAACTCAAATATTTCTACAGTGCAACATAGTAACAAAAGCAAAATATTCTAATTAATAGAACTTAGTGTGAGAGGAACTTACCGGACTGGGTATGAGTCATTAATTTTACATTATGTACCTATCATTATTTTGCTCGATTGCTTTTGTAACGTAAGCGACATCTTGTCGTTTCGAACGATTATAGCATTAACACGATAATAATATTCTGTATACCGAGCTGTTTAATAAGCTGAATGACCAGAAACATTTTAAGAGTATTTAACAACAAACAAAGACTAAATACATTAGCAGTCTTTTTATTTTACTAAAATTTAAATTAAGTTTATTTAGCAAGTTTCACAACTTGTGTTTATATTGCATTACGATTTTTTTACAATTTAATTTAACTTACTTTTAATTCAATTATCTCTTATACTATATGTTTTTTTAGTTTTAAATTGTGAATTGTTTAAAATGTTAATACAGTTTTTATTTTGCAAAAAAGAGCTATTCGTAGTATTTATAATTTAGGAGCTCGGGAATCCCTTCGAGATGTTTTTAGTATAGTAGGTATACTAACGGTTGCGTCACAGTATATTTATAACAATATTATACATATCCATACTAATATTGATTTTTTTGAGAGAAATAGTGACTCGCATTGTATTAACACAAGAAGAAAGGATAAACTCATAACACCAAGCTTTCGACTTCGCAAAGTAAATGTTTCCTTTCTGGGGCAAGGTGTCCGTTTTTATAACAAAATACCAAAGAAATTTTTGCAGTTGTCAATCAATAAGTTTAAATTGTATATTAAAAATTCTTTAATAGCTAAAGCATATTATTCTGTACAAGATTATATAGATGATAATAATGCATGGATTTAGTATAGATGAATTTCATACAGGTTGTTTATATTAAACATTTGTAATTTTTAAAATGTATATACTTAATAACACAATTTTAAAAGAGTACCTATCGAGTTTCTTGCCGGTTCTTCTCGGTAGAATCTACATTCCGAACCGGTGGTAGCTTTTCCTTAATTTAAGTACTTTTTGTTTATTTTGACGATTCAAAAGTGCTTTTAAAAGCCTACTTGAATAAAGTATTTTTTGATTTTGATTTTGAATTTAAAGCGCCGTTAATCTAATACGGTATAACGCATAATTCCGGCACCATTTATGAATTTTTACAGTTACTTTTCAACATTTTTTACAATTAGTACCTCAGCACCTCTTTACAAAGCACACAAAAATAAGTTGGTAAACCGTGCAAAATAAATAAAGAAAATAGAGATAAAAAAAAAGAAGAAACTCGGAATCTAGGGTTACATTATTATATATAGAATTACATGGTTTTTCTTGAATTAAAAAATTCATTGCTATCACCGGGTCACCATTAAATTGGAGACAGTGTATGTGTCACCATTACATTGGGGTCAGTGTATGTGTCACCATTAAATTGGAGACAAAGTATGTGTCACCATTAAATTGGAGACAGTGTATGTGTCACCATTAAATTGGAGACAAAGTATGTGTCACCATTCAATTGGAGACAGTTTATGTGGTCACCATTAAATTGGAGACAGTCCATATTAGTCACCATTTAATTGGAGACGATTGCAGGTTATTACTTTCCAATTGGAAGGAAACTCAACTGGTCATCATTAAATTGAAGACGAGAAATGACATAAATCTAGTTGTAAATAGGAATAAATTTAACGCACGAGAGAGAACATACAGAAATAGGAAAGACGAAGAGCAAACCAAATGTGGTAGATGCGGTAGATTTAGAAACGACAATCATAATTCCACGTGCATAGCAAAAAATAAAAAATGTTTTGCTTTTGGTAAAAGAAAATTAAAGAAGAAAGAGGGCGATAAAAGTAAGAAACAACGAAATGAAAATTCAGTAAACTCGCTTAGCGATGAAGAAGACGTGCAATACATTTTCAACGTTAATCATGATTCTACTATAGATTGTGATGTCGGAGGAGTAAAATTAGAAATGCTTATCGAGTCAGGCTACAAATTAAATCTGATCTCGGACAAGACGTGGCTGAAATTGAAAAATCAAAAAATCATTTGTTACCGACAAACGAAAGACACCAATAAAATACTGTTTGCTTATAGCAGCAAGATTCCCTTGGAAATCCTGGGATCATTCGAGACAGTTATAAAAGTAAACGGAAGAACAGACTACAACACCATATATGTGGTAAAGAACGGTTCAAGAGATCTGCTCGGAAAGGACGCGGCTATACAACTGGGTGTATTAAAACTTAATATAATAAACAAAATTCAAGAAAAAGAACCTTTTCCAAAATTTAAGGGTGTTCTGATAGATATACCTATTGATCCAGCAATAAAACCAGTAGCGCAATCTTTTAGAAGAATATCGATCCCTATAGAGGAAAGAATCGAGGAAAAGATAAGGGAACTTTTGGAATTGAATATAATTGAAGAGGTACAAGGACCATCTTCTTGGATCTCTCCTATTGTCCCTATTATCAAAGATGTTATCTTTAATACGGCTGTGTGTCGACATGCGTCGAGCAAACGCAGCAATATTAAGAGAGAATCATCCCTTGCCATGTATGGAACACCTATTACCAAAAATCAGAAAAGGAGAATATTTTTCAAAACTGGACATAAAAAATGCCTTCCACAAAGTGGAACTCCATCCAAATTCTCGGCACCTGACGACTTTTATTACTTCCAAGGGACTGTATAGGTACAAGAGACTAATGTTCAGGATTACATGTGCTCCCGAACTATTTCAGAAGATCATGGAAAAAATATTAATCAAATGTGAAGGAGTCACCAAATTCATAGATGACATACTTGTATGGGGAAGTAATGAAGAGGAACATGATGTACAATGGCCAAAGTATTAGAAGTTTTAAATGATAATTCGGTTCTACTAAATAAAGTGAATTTTTTGGCCTACGAATTAACATCCGAAGGTGTACGACCGTTATCTAAATATGTGGAAAGCATAAGTAAATTTAGAGCACCAAAAACGATGGAGGAACTGCAGAGTTTTCTTGGCCTCGTGAATTATATAAATAAGCGGATACCATATTTGGCAACGACTACAGACCTTTAAAGAACTGCTAAGAAAAAATTTGGAAAGAAGGTGAGCATTGAAGAATACTGGACAGAAAAGCAGGAAAGAGCATTTTTGAAATTGAAGTCAACGATAAAACTCAAGTGATCGCGGATGCCAGCCCTGTAGGCCTAGAAGCCGTGCTGGTCCAATATGATAGTAATGGACCCAGAATAATCGCATACAATAATCGAACTCTAACAAACTGTGAACGCAGGTACAGCCAAACGGAGAAAGAAGCTCTAGCTCTCATTTGGGCTGTTGAACATTGTAATACTTTTTTATTCGGAAAACAGTTTGATTTAATTACAGACCACAAACCGTTGGAATTTTTATTTAGCCTAAAATCAAAACCTTGTGCTCGAGTGGAACGGTGGGTTTTAAGATTACAAACCTACAGGTACAATATTATACACAAACCCGGGAAAACCAACATTGCTGACCCGTTGTCGCGATTACGTAAGGAATCCAATAGAACAACTAACGATACTGACTACGTACAACAAATCGTAGAATATGCGAGGCCCCGAGCAATTTCTTACAAGGAAATGATTGAATGTTCTGAAGCGGACCAAGAAATCAATAAAGTTCGCGATGGCATCTATAATCTAAGCTGGGACGAGTCGGTAAAAATTACAAGTTGTGTGCAGAGGAATTCTGTTTATATGAAGACATCCTCCTAAGAGGAAATGGGATAGTCATTCCACAAGATTTATGAAAACGAGTGCTGGATGCGGCTCATGAGGGACACCCTGGAATAGTCGCCATGAAAGGTCGGCTTCGTTCGAAAGTATGGTGGCCACGAATTGACACAGATGTGGAACGACTGGTTAAAAGCTGCAAAGGTTGCACATTGGTGGGATCGCCGAATGCGCCAGCTCCGATGAAACATCGTGAGCTACCGGCAGCACCATGGATTGACATAGCAATTGACTTGTTGGGGCCGTTGCCTAGCGGGGAGTATCTATTAGTGGTTATCGCTATAAAGAGATAAAGATAACCCGAAACATCACAAGTTTGCAAATTCTTAATATACTCAAAGAAATGTTCAGTCGTTTGGGTTATCTAATTTCAATTCCTGCAGACAACGGACGCCAATTTGTGAGTGAGGAGTTGAGATTATTCTGCAAAAAGTGTAACATTATTTTGTTTAATACTGTCCCATACTGGCCACAAATGAACGGTGAGGTTGAACGCCAGAAACGGGATATAGTGAAACGCTTAAATATAAGTAAAACGGAAGGTAAGGATTTAAAAACTGCATTGTATGAGTATTTGATGATGTATAATTCTACTCCGCACTCTACGACAGGAAAAACACCATCCGAATTATTCTTTAACAGACAGAATAGAGATAAAATTCCTATGTTGAAGGCGGGAATAGAAAGAGAGGAGGACTCTGAAGTAAGAGACAGAGATAAAATACAAAAAGAAAAAGGAAAGGAATATGGAGACCGGAAGAGACGCGCGCAAGAGACGGAGTTAGAGATAAGAGATAAAGTTTACGTTACAGAAATAGAGAAAAACAAACTTACAGCTAATTTCAATCCAACACCCCATGTGGTAGAAACATTAGTTGGAGGAGACGTTATATTGCGAAATGAGGAAACAGGAAAAAGCCTAAGAAGGAATGGCATGCATTTGAAAAAAGTGGAAAGTGTTTGGAAGAACGTGACAAACAATCAAAATACGGAGGTTACAGAAGATGATGAATCAACTACTGATAATTCGAGAAATAAATCTGATTAACTTAAAATTTATAGTGAACCCTTATTACTACTGTTGACTATATTTGATTCTAAACAAATGAAAATATTAATAAGATAGAGATGTAGTGTTTGTGTATCTATACAAAAAAGGTACTGACGCTGTCTCACACACACAAGTAGTGGAGAGGCGGTATCAGCCGTCAGTCATGCGATGAGCGCCTGCGCAACCGGACGCGATAGTGGATAACTACTTGGTGTGCCCGTGAGCCAGTGTACGACTACATACTACTAACTAGGATAAGTAGAAGTACTACACCAGAGAAATACAAAATACTAAATATACACGTTTTCCCTAAGTTTAATATAATGAAATTCTGTCTGCATTGTTCTTCTTCAGTAGCACGAAAGTATCCCTTACTTTTATCTAGAGGCAAAGTGAATTGTTAGACCTTGTCCCTAAATAGGCACTTTATTGCCGTCTTCTATATGATCTATTCAAATAAAGTAAAATGTAGATATTTATAAAAGATAATATTAAGTTAAAATTTTAACTTCTACAACACTAAGCTAAAATTTCCAAATCACTGCAATCCCCTTACTTGTTATCCATGAGCACAAATTTCAAAAAACTATCTAGACTGCTTCACCTCGCCTCAAAAACTAAGGCCGTTGCTACTAAGTTTGCTGACTACGGTATGATTAAAATTCAAACAAGACAAAGCATACCTGTAAAAAAATGTTTCTTATTTTGTACAGTACTTGATTAGAATACTTTTTTTTTTTTTTGTTTTCGCAGGGGAAATCTTCGAAAAGATACCCGATTCCTGGGGGGGAGATCGGGTTATGTGGAGATTTATACCCACTAAAATCCCTGCGATGGCCTTTCTCAGCACGGAAATGGAGAGGCCTCGGGATCGCTTGCGCATGCGCATCCGCTGCCCCTCCCATGCGACGCTCCGCTCGTGGCTGGCGGAGCTCGTCTCAGGAGGGCAAAGTCTAAAATTGCCCTCCCCGCACCCCTCGCTGGTGCGTACGGCAGTTCGAGGCCATCCCGACTGCCGTCCTCCTCGTGGCCGTATGAAAACGGATGCGTGAGACCCCCATCCCACGCACCCACGGCCCGTGATTAGAATACTGTTAGCTTGTTCTTAGTTCTGTGCCACGAAAATCAAAAAAACAGAAACTATCTAAACAGTCTTTCGGCCAACCCGCAGTGTAGCAGAGTGTAGTGAAGTAAGCACCTTCTCCTTACTAGTAGAGGAGGCCTTTGCCCAGCAGTGGGACATTTACAGGCTGTTAGTTTACTTTAATTTTTATACTAATATTTTATATATAACGTTGACGTTATAGTTCGAAAGTTAAGAAACCTTCAAGAGGCAAAGTCAGCAGACAACCTAAAAAAATCATTTATTTAAAAATATAATAATACTTTTGAAGATATAACTTACTCAGCGATTTATACTATTTATACTTTAAATAACAGATCTTATCGCGATAAGTAATGGTAGTAATACCTTTTTATTACCCGACGTTTTGACGAAGTTGCATTCCTCGTGGTCACGAGCTGATTTTCAGCTCACGACGGGTAAAAAGTAAAAAGGTATTACTACCATTGTTTAACTTACCCGTTGATCTGGAGCACAAAGTTTATTATTTTAAGTGTGTAAAAATTTCAATTAAAATCACACTTCTGCAATAATTGACTGAAATACGGCGAGTTCGTTGTTCAGTAGCACGAAAGTCAAAAAACTATCTAGAGGCAAAGTGGACTATAACACCTCGTCCCTAAATAGTCTCTCAGCCGCCGACTACATATAATTCCATCATAATAGCATATATGTACATATACACGAATAAAGTTAAAATTCTTACAAAATATTAACAAAATGTCTTTAACAAATCATTCTACATAGATGATCAACCAAAAAAGGTCAGTAATCGAGCATTAATACACCTGTGTAAGTCGTTTCGGTTTCGTTTTTTTTAACAAAATTGCTGTTAAATTTACTTTTTGCTTTTTACCACCATATCGTCTAAAAAAAATAAATTTCTTTTTTTTTTACATTTTTTAGTGATATACTTACTAATTAAGCTGATATATACAATTATAAATAGTACATTATGTATTTTAAAGTCAAAGCATGTAACGCTTATTTATGAACTGTGTCCAATCGATTTTATGATTTATATATATAGTATAGTCTTAGTATGGAAAATGAACAAACACCTATACGTTCCGGGAAGTTTGTTTCATTTTAGTATGCACATCACTATACCTGGCTTTGTGTAGACACATCAGCATGAAGAAAAACCTTGGTACACTGACAAGCTTCATACAGTCCAATTTAGCGTCAAGCCATCAATAATAATTACAAGTGAAGAGATTATACAACCATACCAGCTATAGTGGCGTCCCCTGACGGATATACGAGGAACTACAAACACTGGTGGCGTAGTCAAAAAGCAGCAGTAGTGGCGGTAGCGCACCCTGTCATTTAAAAACCTACAAAGCAGCGGCAGCGCAGTCTGATGATAAAAGTATTAAAGTGCAAATAAACTGTGAGTACGCTAATTTGAACCTCATAAATAGTGTATAATTAACTTTGATAATTATATTTGAAATATTGAACTTGCAATTTAAAAATTGTTAACGTAAGACTTAAAATAAGTAATTTCCCAAAAAGTGTAGAGACGGGGAACCTACATATATCCAAAATTTTACAAGTGCACAACTTTAAAACACTTAGAAAAAATTTGGAATCCTGGACATAAAAAAAATATTGAACATAAAATAAATTCTAAACATAGAAAATTGCAACATTACATGGTGTGAGACATATTTAAAACTTTAGTGATTTTAGTGGGTTATAAGCCTTAAGTTGAAGAAATCTGGAGTTACGTATTTATTATTAAATTTTATCAGATTAAGCGTTGTTAAGTTTATATAATTTTTAACAATGGAATCTTATGCGCAATTACAAATTGATTTATATAATAATATGTGTTAAGCTTTTACAAACTTTAAGGAAACTCTAAAAGTAAGACTTACTGAAGCATATGGGGAAACACGATTAGAAAATTCAGAAAAACAGTGGAATAGATTTACGGATAATCATTCAAAATTGTAATGTTACCTAGAGATGAAACTAAAGGCTCGGATTATCTTTCTAGCGATTTTTATGAAAAAGTTGAAGAGTTGTATTTAGATTATAAGACAGAACTTAAAAAGCTGACTAAAACTTATAATGTATCCGAAGAGTTTCAGTCTAGTTCAAACACAAAAGAGTTTAATGTTAGACTTCCCAAAATATCCATCCCTGTTTTTAGTGGCAAATATTCAGAATGGTTCTCGTTCCGAGATCTTTTTGTTTCTTTAGTGCATAATAATCCAAGTCTGGATGATGTTCAGCGGTTACATTATTTAAAAACTCAACTTTAAGGTGAGGCAGAACAATTAATAAAACATATCCCCATTACAAAAGCCAACTGCAAAAAATGTTGGGATTGATAGAGAATCGATATAATAACAAGCGATATATGTGTAATTGTATCCTTAAACGTTTGTTCGCTCAACGGGTAATGAACCATGAATCGTCTAGTGGTTTAAAATATCTTCTTGATACTACCTCAGATTGTATACATGAGTTGTCAAATTGATGAACCCTATTGTTATATATGTTGCCAGCTTGAAGTTGGACGCTGAAACTCGTAAACAATGGGAATTACATGCTAATAGTTTAAATGAAGATTTACCTACCTTGACCCAATTTAAAGATTTTTTAGAAAGTCGTTTCCGCGCCTTAGAATTTATGGAATCTTCAAAAAATAAAGCTAAAATAACCCCGAACACTTACCAAACTAAGTCCTTGCATGCCGCTTCAGATGTTAGATGTCCTTACTGCACCGAAAGCCACAAGTTATTGTCCTGTGGTAAATTTGCCAAGGAAAATGTAAACGTACGTCAAGATATTGTTAAGTCATTAGGACTTTGATTTAATTGCCTTGGTAATAATCACACCGGAAAGATATGCCGTGTATCAACGACATGCCGTATTTGTAAGAGGAAGCATCACACACTTCTTCATGGCAAAGCCAGTTCGTATACAGCGTGTTCTAAAAACTGTGTCCTCCCTTAAAGGCATGTATACATATAAGTATAAGCTTATTATTAAAAATAGTATAGCTTAAAAAATATCAAGCAGAGGTCAGTTACAGTGCATAGGCTAAATAAGTTTTAAATCGTCATTATTTGAAAAAACGTTTCAAACATCTGACCCATAAATAACCAGCTTACCTTAACCCTTTAAATACCGACTTTTTTTTTTTTTTTTTTTTTTTTATTTCTATTTTAATTTAGGGTCTTTGAATCTACAGAAGATTATGTCAGACCCATCGTATCCTAATTATAACTACAAACCCAAAATTATTTTTCCTTAAGGATTTTAAAAATTAATCGGTACAAAGATATTGCCACTGCCGATACCGGTGACGAAAGAATTATTTGAAATGTACCCACATCTACAAGATTTATGTTATAATTTGTAATAAGTGTCTTCCGCATAATTTCACTTCGCTTGCATTCCATTAAAAGGTGTTGTGTGTCTTCAACTATACCACAAAGAGAACAAAGTGGTGTATTGCTCTTTTTTAACAAATATTTAAAACTATTAAGTGGTATATGTCCTGATCGTAATCTGTGAGCAATAACAATTAAATTCCTTGGCAACTTATCATTTAAAAACCATGGTATACGAGAGGGTTTACTTTGCAAAATTTTATACCAAATACCTTTTGATTTTGAAATATCATTAAATTGATTTTCCCAAGAGTTTATGATTTTATCTTTATACTTTATCAAAATTTCTGAATAATCTGGGGTTATAAAGATCTCAGATCCAGAAGAGATAGCTTGTTTAGCTGCTTTATCAACCCTCTCGTTACCAGTTACACCAATATGCGCCGGAACCCATTGCAATTTCAGCGATATCCCTTTACTAATAAGATTTAAAATCTTATCAAGAATTACGTAAGCTATCGATATGCTTCTCTTACCAGAGGAGCATCGAGCTATGTGTAATAATGCACTTTTGCTGTCCGATAAAATGACAAAATTTTTAAGTCCTCGGGAACCAGCGTACGATAACGCTTCTGAAATTGCAAGGAGTTCTGCCGTCATTATAGTGTTATCAGAAGTAATCCTAAAACATTCCTTCACATTATGACTGGGATCATAGAATGCTGCACCAAGTCCTAGGTTAGTTTTAGAACCATCGGTATATATGTGAGACCAGCCATCATATTTAGATTGTATCATATTTAATGTAGTGTATTTTAAAATTTCGTTATTTGAATTGGTTTTAGAACTTGTAAGGCCTTCAATTTCCGTACAGATGAAGTCAATATTTATATTTGTAGTCCAAGTATTCATTGAAAACATTTTTAGAGGGTTGCAAGAGAAAATTTTTTGTGTCTTAACATCGCGATATATGTCTATAAGCAAGGGTTTCTTTTTCTTTTCCCAATAACTAGAATGAGATAACTGAAGAAGATCACTGAATAAATTTATTGTAAAATTATAAGACCAGGCCATAGATTTGAGGCAATATTTTGTAGCTAAATATTGACGTCGTAAGTTAAGTGGGGGAATACAAAGTTCGGATTCCATTACATGGATTGGTGTAGTCTTTATAAAGCCACCTATAATACGTAAAGCGGAATTTTGTACACGATCTAATTTTTGTAAATGTGTATTGGCTGCATTATGAAATAAAAAACAACCATAGTCCAATCGACTACGGATTAGAGAAATATATAATGTACGTAAGTGCTTAGGGTGTAGTCCCCATGAAGAGCCTGCAAGAATTTTCAATAAGTTTAAAGTCTTCGTAGTTTTTTCTTTTATTTCATTGATATGTTTGTTCCAAAGCAAAGACTTGTCTAACCAAAGCCCTAAATATTTAATATTTTGTACAGATTCAATATTTTGATTGTTAATTTTTAATGAAACAGTGTCTATCTTCCTTTTCCTTGTAAATATGCAAAATTTAGTTTTTGTTGGAGATAACTCTAAACCGAATTTTTCTATAATCGTAATCATAGTCATCAGAGCCTTTTGTATATCAATATTACTTTTATTTAAATCCTTGTGATGTGCGTAAAAAACAAAATCATCGGCATATTGTAAAACCATAACATTTGTAATTGCAGTATATATTTTAGAAGTTAAAATATTAAAAAGAAGTGGAGATATCGGGTCTCCTTGCGCCAAGCCTCTATTTGACCATCTCACTAAACAACATTCTGGATTATCTTCCTTTTCAATCTTTAAATATCTTTTACTCAAAAACTCCCATAAATATTTACATATCTTAGACCCAACTTCCAAATTGTCCAAAACCAAAATCAATTGATCAATGAGAACATTATTATAGGCATTTTCAATATCCAGAAAGCAAGCTAAAGTGGATATATTCCTCGAAAATCCTATTTGAACCTGAGATACAAGCCGAACTAAACAATCAATACATGACTGACCTTTTCTAAAGCCAGTATTAAAAGGTGAAATTACTTTATTATGTTCTATAAACCACTCTAAACGTTTAGTTATCATAGAATGATAAATTTTACATACACAAGAAATAAGAGAGATTGGTCTAACCTTAGAAGCCATATTCGGATTTAAAGAATGTTTATGTATAGGAACAATCTTAATATTACGCCATTGTTCTGGAACAAACGATTGCAAAAATATCAAATTATAAATTTTGAGCAAATAAAACTTAGCATTTAAAGGTAAATTATATATCATAGAGTAAGTAATACCATCGTCTCCTGGAGCAGTATCTTTAGATTTTAAACAATTAAGAAATTCTTGCATTGAAAATTCTTGCTCTAGTACTGGGTTACTTGAATGTATTGTAGGTGGAAGAGTTTCAACGAAATCTGGTGTTAACGAATTTAAAAGTTGTACTTTTTTATCATGAGGAATTTGAGAATAATAATTATTAGTCCCTTTCATCCAACACATTTTACGCCACATAGTTGGACTATCTGTTACTTCATCAACTTCACAACAATTTTTATGCCAATCTTTAGTTTTAGCGCGCCTGGTTACATTTTGTGCCTTTGATATTTTTGACCTTAATTTATCAAAATTGTCTGGAATAGGATTACGTCTAAAATTTTTGAGAGATAGTCGGCGTTCAGCCATAGCACAGGACAAAGATGTATCCCAATACGATTTGGGCTGAAAAACCTGAAGTGGACCTGAAATATTTCTTTTCATTGGAATACTTTGGTCAGCTGCTTGATTAATCTGATTTACAAAGAAATCATACATATCCTGTACATTAACACTATTTTCAGATAGCTGGCTAAAACTGTTTTTTAATAGAATTCTGTATTCTAACCAGTTAGCTAATTTAAAATTACGTCTTTTCGTAGAAGTTACTTTATACTGTGATTCCAAATTATATTTTATACATATATGATCGCTACCTAAGTTTTCTTGGAGAGTTTTCCATTTAAAATAAATTGCAATATCTGAAGTTACGAAAGTAATGTCGGGGGAGGTAGTCTGTAGGGCATGGTTAACTAATTTAATTCTTGTGTGATCTCCGTTATTTAGAGATATAAAATTATTATCTAATGAGGCTTCACATATTTGAGATCCTCTAGTGTCAATTTTATTGGACCAATTTGTATGATGGCCATTGAAGTCACCTGCTACTAGAGAGTTACCAGTAAAATTTGAGAATAGTTGATCCCAGTCACTTTGTGAAGTTTGAACCGATGATGGACAATATACAGAAGTAACAAAATCTAAATGCTTACAATTTAAAATTTTAACAGAGACAATTTCGATTCCTGAGTTTCCTACGACAATATTATGAATTACACTTTTAATCGATCTATGAACCACAATGGCTACACCGCCATACGAGTCAAATCTATCATTTCTATATATATTATAGTCTTTAAGTCTAAAACTTACTTTGGAGTCTAACCAGGTTTCACTTAAAATACATATGTGAATATTTTCTCTGTTTAGTAGTAATTCCAAATCAATTTTTTTAGGAGCTACACTTTGAGAATTCCACTGTAATATATTTATCGCTATTTTATAAGTGGATGTGTTATCCATAACAAAGTGTATTCAAAATTTTTTTTATTGTCTCTTCATTACTTACAGTCTTATAAAATATTGACATCATCCATTCGAATAATAAATGCATAACTGAGGTGACCTTTTGTTCAAATGTTTTTTTCGATATCATAATATCTTTCAATTTGTATAACTTTTTGGTAAAACCTGTTTCCTCTTTATTCATATCAGTATTTTTATGTTCCTCCTTATCCGTTGTCTCAGCATTTCCTGTGATCTCTTGGATGTTTTCTTCTTTTTTATTCGATGATGCCCTTTTCTTCGACTTCTTTCTTCTGTTAGGTCTTTGAGAATTTAAATTAGTCGAAGATATATTTTCTTCTTGAAATTCTTCGGATTTATCTTCTTCACTGTCATTTGTTTGTTCTTTTTCCTTTTCAGTGCTGATAATATGTATGGGAGTAACGTGATTTGGTGACAGATTAGGTATCATGTTATAACTATTGTTTGTAAAGCCCAAATTATTTTGATCTTGGTTTTTGTTGCTATCTGTGAGATATAAGGACAATGCAATTTTATAAGTACAATTGTCTCTGCTCATAATCGCACGAATTTTTTTTTCTTTCAGAAAAATAGGACAACTTTTATCAAAAGACATGTGATTACCCTTGCAATTAACACATATATATATTTGAGAATCACAATTAGCATGTTTTCTGGTACATTTTGGACATATCTTATTTTTTATTGGGCAACTACGAGCTAGGTGTCCATATTTCCAGCATGTTGAGCACTGCGTTACCGGAAAAGTATAGGGTTCCACTTTAAATCTTCCTCCATATCCATAAACATATGTTGGTAAAGTAGCACTTTTAAAACAAAAACGTACCGTTTCACAATTTATCCATTCCCCATTTTCTGTCTGCTTTTTAAGCCTTCTAACAGAAATAATCTCCGATTGACTCGTAAAAGCTTCTAATAACTCTCTTTCTTCAACCTCCATTTCTATGTATTTAACAATCCCATAGGAGTAGCTGACCTCATTTGTTAAATGACACCGATAACCTAATTCATTAATTTTGGCACTATTCAACAATTTATTGGCTTCGTCTCTCGTTTCAAATTTTATGTATACCTTGTATGGGTTTTTATATTTAATGCTTGTTATATTTTGTAGATTTTCTGATTTCAGTAATTTAACTAAACCTATCTGTTTGGGTAATTGCTCTATAGCACTTAAACATACTTCGAATTTATCATCCTCCAGATTCTTGTTATTGGTTTTCGAATTACTTCTTGCAACTCGTTTCACTCTTCTTTGAACAGTTATAAAGCCATCTTCATTTTCTTCGTTATGTTGTTCTTCGTATCCATTCCAGTTTCTTTTTATCGGTCTTATATCATTGTTATTTTCTCTCGACGTAGATACATCATTTCTCGACTCTTCACACTCATTAACATCTTCAACACGAATATTATTACTTACACACTCATCTTCACTCATACAGTTAAACTCTGATGTCAGGGCGACACTTTCCATTTTTTCCGCATTGATGAGGGTAGTTTGGAAAAAAAGTTACTAAGACTTGTACGGCCTTATCTCAATACGTGCGCTCGCTGGAAGATACCGCGCGCGACTCCGAAATACCGACTTAAAATTTACTTTAAACACTACTTTTAAAAAATCTGCTAAAAAGTGTTCCCGAATAATATGATACATACTATTTACTTTTATTTGTTTTTATGTTTTATTCTTGTTATTCCTCAATACTATGATGCATATTGTTTTAGAACATTTTTATTTTTTATTTTGTAAATAACTTAAGGATATTCTTTTAAATGGTTGTAATATGAGTAATTTCAGTAATAGTTCATAAAATTCAATATGCTATGTTAGTTTTATTTATTTACTTAGTTTATTACTTGCTTAGTTTTGTCATATTAAATATTACCTATAAATTTTTATATGCAAAAAAGTACGCGTTATTAAACGGTTAAGGCGCCGTATAGTCGCGCCGGCGCACGCGCGGCTATTCATCGCAGGCGCCGCGGTGCCGGCGTGGCGCGACGCGTCTTTTGTTAGTTTTTCGAATAGAGATTTGCAAGTTTAAAAATTAGGTATATCGATAAATATTCTATAGATATTTTCAATATTGCTATAAATAGTTATGCTTTTCACATTAAAATAATTTCATTTAAAATAACTTTTATTAATAATAAATATTATTAATCAATATTATAATTTGGAACTTCTTCAGGTAAATTAACTATGTTGTATTATTAGGATAAATCGTTAATCTACTTCTGTTAAAAATGGTGTTTTACAATCAAAAATAATATTAATGTTTGATATATCAAAATAATAAGTATCGAAATAATATGAATATTAAATATTTATTTATTGTTATGATTATTTAAATATCGATAATTTCATTTATCGATATTTTTTATTCGAGCCTATGCCGCCCTTTTAATAAAAAAAATTATTAGTTAGTTCCTCGTGAAAATTTCTTCCGAGTGGATTACTTTTTGATTACGGTTTTATAAAATTGTGTTGTTTTATAAAATTTACTCCAACCAGGAATATTTCAATATGTTAATGTGTCTAGGGAAATGTGATTGTCATTATGCGGAATCGCGTAGACTTTATGACGAACTGTTTGCTTCTCCAAGAAACATACCATTACCGTCACTTAAGGCATTTCAGCGTCTTCATATACGCATGTACAATTTCGGAAATGTCGATGGCCGTGAACAACAACGTGCTAATGCGGGAAGGCCGAGGGTTAACATTGACGATCTAGAGGAACACATATTAGATGTTTTTCGACAGGACCCTACGCAAAGCACGCGCTCGGTGGGACATCAACTCTGTGTCAACCATACGCGTGTATGGAAAGTTTTAAAGGAAAATGGCCAGCACCCGTGCCATTATCGTCGAGTACAGTTATTAATTCCTACCGACTTTGAGCCTAGAATGGCATTCTGCAGATTGCTAACTTTATTTCCCGATGCCGTAAATGCATAGAAGTACAAGGCATATTGAGCAACACATTCATGGCCGTCAAGTAGATGTTATTATTAACTAAGTATTATTATTTCAAATTGATTTGTAACATTGTGAAACGTATCGATATTTGAAAAAAAGCGATATCAGTGAATCGTTAAAGTGATTAAACAATCAAAATAATGTGAATGTACGTTCGAGTTCGTCACTAGTAGCGCAGCAGGTGTGATGGCGCTATGGAGTCTCATCGTGTTATACCAGTGCGTACAAACATTTTGTTACTCTACATATAAATAAATAAAAAAATAAAATAAAAAAAATAAATAAAAATAAAAAAATAAAAAAATAAAAAAGCCTTTATTTCCCAATACCCTTTAAATAACACTAATTGTGAATATTCACGTGTAAGTTTCTATATAATTTAGGTTAGTATTTATTTATTATTTTTTTTTTTATAATCTAGGTTAGTATTTTATTTGGGTATGAGCCCCTCCTCGGGTGAAGGCCTCCTCCAGTTTCTTCCAATGGTCCCTATCAATTGCTATATTCTGCCAATCATTTCCTGCTATGTCTATCAAATCGTCAGTCCATCTTCTTTTCGGTCTGCCTACTTTTCTTTTCCCGTTTGGCCCCTTCCACTTTATAGTTTTGGCTGTCCACCTGCCATCCTTATATCGTGCTACGTGGCCAGCCCATTGCCATTTTAGTTTTAGGGCTTGCGTAAGAGCATCGGTCACCTTGGTTTTTTGTCTGATTACTTTACTTCTGATTTTGTGTATCTTCCTTATATTCAGTATACTTCTCTCCATGGCTTTTTGTGTTGTTTCGATCTTTTGTTTAGCTCTTAGCGTGAACACCCAAGTTTGGCAGCCATAGAGCAGGCAGGGCAGTATGCATGTATCTATTACCGTTTTTTTCATGTTTATTGAGTAGTCTCCTTTTAAGATTTCTTTAAGTGACCAGAATTTCTTCCATGTTATATTTGCTCTTCTTTCAATTTCGTCTTCGTTGTTCGTTTTCTTAAATGATACTTGTTTACCTAGGTAGATATAGTTATCGACATATTGTATTGTATTTTCTCTTACGTTAATGGGATTTTTATTGCTGTTTGTCATTACTTTGGTTTTACTTACATTCATTTCTAATCCTACTTGCGAGCTTGTATTGTCAAGTGAGCGTAGCATTTCTAGAAGTTCTTTTGAAGTTTCTTACATTATGACTATTTCATCAGCGAATCTGAGATGGTTTAGATAGCAATTATTAATTTTGATACCTTTTGTTTTCCAGTCTATTTTTTTAAATATATTTTCTAATACAGCAATAAATAATTTAGGTGACAATGGATCACCTTGTCTGACTCCCCTTTCGATTTTTATTGTTGCTCCTCTAGACTCTAATCTGACATTACTTGTACTATTATATATATATATATATATATATATATATATATATATATATATATATTAGGATGTTTATATATTTTGGATTGATGTTTAGGATATTTATTGCCTCCCATATAGAACTATGGCTAATGCTGTCGAACGCTTTGCTGTAGTCAATGAATCCAAGGTATAGTGGTTTATTAAATTCTTCATATTTTTCAATGACTTGTTCTAATGCCTGTAAGTGGTCTATCGTGCTAAAGCTAGAGCGGAATCCTGCTTGTTCTACGGGTTGAGCAATATCAATGTCTTGTGTTATGCGTTTTAGAAGTAGTGATGAAAAATTTTTGTATATATTTGCTAGTAAGCTGATTGGTCTATAGTTATTGTTGTCGAATGGATTACCTTTTTATGTAACAATATAATGTCCGATTTACACCATTGAAATGGCACTATTTCAGTTTCTAGTATTAGGTTGAATAGTGCTGTAAGGGGTCCCAGTAGAATTGGTGCAGCTAGTTTTAAGGCTTCGTTGGTTATCCCATCGGGGCCTGGGCTTTTGTCTGATTTTGCTTGTTTCAGCTGTAGGTATATTTCTTTTTCATCTATGGGTGTAATTCTTTGTGTATTATTAGTCTAGTGTAAAACCTTAGACTCGATATTGTCTTCTCTACGTTTGTATAATTCTTGATAAAAAATTGTTGCTTCGTGTATGATATCCTGTCTGTTATTAGTTTCTCTATTTTGGCCTTCTAATTTTTGTATCCACGTTTTACGCAAATTCAAATCTTTAATTGCCTTTTTTTCTTCTAAATTTGTTTAAGTTTTCTGTTATTATTCTTCGTATGTGCTCGCTATAATCTTTTTTGATCGCTTTGGTGGTTTCTTTGTATAGTCTGCTTAGTTCTCTTTTTGTGTTTTTATCCTTTTTTTTTATTGCTAGTTCACTTCGTTTGTTTATTAAACCTATTGTTTCCTTACTTAATATTTTGTGTTTATTTCCCTTCCTATGGCTATTTTCGTAGCTTAGGCTGTAAGATATAGCTTTTTCTAGTTCGTCGTAGTAAGATTGTACGCTTGTGATTTCTTGTGAATTGTTATTGATGTATGATTGAAGGCTGTGTGTGTAATGTTTTATTTCGTCATCGGTCTTAGGGATTTTGGGTAGTGGTTTGAAGTTTTTCCTGCTCTTTTTTGGTTGCGTCAAGTTGAATTTTATTCTTATTAATCTATGATCTGTTCGGAATTTTACATTATTAAGAACTTCGTAGTTCTCGACTAGTTTAGAGATATTCGTTAAGATGTAGTCGATTTCGTTTTTGAAAATTTCATCTGGTGACTTCCAGGTCCATCTTCTACTTGGTCTTTTCTTAAAGTATGTATTGATTATTGCTAATTTATATTCTAATGCATAATTTAATAATTGTTCTCCTCTTTCGTTTATTTCGCCTAGTCCATAATTTCCCATTATAAATTTTTCATCTTCCCGCGGTTGTCCAATCTTCGCATTAAAATCGCCTAATACGAGGACTTTCTCGTCGGCAATTGTATGAGCTTTTTTAAGGTCAGAGTAGAATTTTTGGACATCATCTTCACTGGATCTTTCTGTCGGTGCATATGCCTGAATAATTGAGATGTTTAATTTTTCCAAATTTATTTGTAAAAGTGCTACTCTCTCAGAAATACCCGTGAAATTTGTGATATTGTTTTTCCATGCCTTTTTTATGAGAAATCCGACCCCATATAGACCTTTTGTCTCTCCTATGTGACAGAAAATGTAATTTGAATATTCTTTCATGTGGCATCCCATTCTTCTAACTTCTGAAAGTCCTAGTATGTCACAGTTTATATTTTTGAGTGCATTAGTAAGTTCTAGGTATCGTTCCGTTGATGCCCGAGATCTGACATTGTAGGTTCCTATTGTTATATAGTTCCTGTATTTTTTGTTTCTTTTGCTGGCTTTATGGCTAAGTTTTACTGGAGGGTTTTGGTCTTGTTCTTCCACGGTGACCAGCCGGCTTGGAAGATATGTTTTATGTGTTGTTGTATGTTCTTCTTTGTGGTATCTTAGGAGGGGTTGGAGTGCTCGTTGCTATATTTTAACTGCGTTTTCTCCTTTGTTTGTGTTGTTATTATTATTTTTGCTTATCAGGTAGTTTAGTATTCCCGGTTTTATTATGTTCTCGGATAAACTCGAAGATCTTTGCTTTGTAAGGATAGGTACAGTTTTATTCTTTTTATTTTTGTTTACATAGTGTCTTTGTTCAGGATAGTTGTTTGTAACATTTTTCAGTGAGTTTGAGAGGCTTCTTTTGTTGTTTTTATTGTTTTTAGGTGTATTCTTTAATATGACAAGTTTGTCATATTTGATTATAGCTGCGTTACCTTTTTCCCTTTCAGCATTTACTTGCTCTTGCAGATCTTTTCTTATTTGTAGAACTGATGGGGGGTAGTCCTCTTTTACATAATATGGTGTTTCTTTTAGAGCTCCTTTGTTTTTGAGGATACTAATCTTTTACCCCAGTGTTGCAAAAGTAACAACTACAGGTCGTGGCTTTTCACTCTTTTTTCCTATTCTTCTTATGATTTCTAGGTCTGAGCAATCTATATTTATTGGGAAATATTTATTTATAAAGTCTATTATATTGTTTTCCAAACTATGATATGACTATTCGTTTTCCTGCAGCCCAAAGAATACTAGATTTCGTTGCCTTGTATGTTTCTCTAGATAATATATTCTACTTTCCTGATTTTTCACCCTTAATTTAAGGTTTTCATGCTTTTCTTCTAGAATTGTAAATTTTTCCTCTATTATTACATACTCTACATATAATAATCATTTAATATTTAATTTTATTATTTTGATTGAAGAGTTTATAAATGTAAGTTGTTTGATTGTGTTACATTTTCGATACAGATAACGCAGTTAAGGGGGTTGACACAATTTTTCATACAGACTGTATAGTGACAGTTGCAACAGATATAGATGAATCTGATGCAACTGAAAATGAACAAGAGGAAACTTACCTGGAATCGTGAAACCTGACGAATGAGATCACTAATGGTATAATTAGTAATTTTGCGACGACAGTGACGAAACAGACACGTACACAAACATTATTAGCTACAGCCCTAATTACGGCTGAATCCAAAAACGGACTCCTCAGATACTGAGAGCTTTGCTTGATCAAGGATCGCAAGCGTCTTTCATATCTGAAGCAGCGGTGCAACTTTTAGGAGTAGACAAAATTAATGCAAGAAGTTGCATCTCTGGTGTGGGTGGAGATCAAGGTGGCTTAACTACAAAGTATGCAGTTAAGGGTAATTTACAGTCACTTCATGATACTCCATTCCAATTGCAAGTACAAGCTCACGTTTTAAAAAGAGTTACTTTTGCTTTACCGTACCGTCAAGTTAAAGTAGCCAAAAAGCACGTAGATTATCAAAGAATAGTATGGCGTGATGATTCGCTATCTGAAACAAAAGACTTTCGACTATTGACCGGATGTCAATCTGAAACAGAAGCAAAGGAAATATATAAACAGATGAATGACTTATTAGAAAAGGGTGGATTTAAGCTACAAAAGTGTACTAGCAATAGAGAAGAATTGATGAAGTGGCTGCAGGAAGAAAATATAGGAATAAAGGATAGAGAAATAAATGAAGACAGTGTAACTAAAATTCTTGGTCTTACCTGGAATCGATGCTCGGATACATTTCATTATGTAGTAAAAATGCCTACAGAGATGCCTGAAACTAAAAGACAAATTATCGCTGAAATATGCCGTTTGTACGATCCTCTTGGGTAGGGATAGCTTCATGTGTACTCACAGCAAAGGTTTTTATACAAAAATTGTGGCTTGCAGGACTTGACTGGGACGTTAAATTACCATCTAAACTTTTGCTTGAATGGAAAACCTACCGGAAAGAATTGTGCAATTTGAGTCGCTTCCAAATACCCCGCTGGGTTCAAAAGGCAGATAGTGACATACAGGTAGAGCTACATGGGTTTAGTGATGCATCGACTGTAGCGTATTCAGCCGTCGTATATCTAAGATGTATTACAGCTCTAGGTCAGGTTGAGTCTCATTAATAAAGCGCTAAAACTAAGGTAGCTCCAGTGAAAAAAGTGTCTGTCCCTCGCCTTGAGTTACGTGGAGCTGTTTTGCTTACCAAGTTGCTGGCTGAAGTGTCCAATGTTCTCCAAATAGATAAAGCGAATTTACATGCTTGGACGGACTCTACGATTGTTTTGGCATGGTTAAGCGATCATCCAAGCCGATGGAAAACCTTCGTGGCATACCGGACACTATCCATTGTACAGACGGTAAACATACAGAGAACCAACGCTCTCCGTACATTTACAGGTGTCTGTGACCCTCGCCTACGGCTCGGTTGACAATTGTACACCCGGGCAAAGATGTCCTCTTTTATTCCCTTGGTTCATAATATACTATTAAAATCAACTCCTTACTTTTTTTTTTAAATGTAAACGGTATTTTCACGATAAACAATACGGTTTAACTAAAGGTCGCTCGATATCTGATTCAGAAATAGCACTACTCAAACACATATAAGATGCATGGGAGAAATCAAAGAATGATATTGGTAAGTTCTGTGATTTGTCTAAGGAATTCGACTGTATTGAACATGAAACGCTTTTATGTGAGCTAAAATATTACGGTGTTAAAGGTAAAGTTCTTGATCTCATTGTTTCATACTTGATACAGAGAAAGATCAAAATATTTCCATAAATGGAATAAAGTCTTCTGGATCAGTCCTAAACATTTTTAGTTTTCCACAGGGTTTATGTTAAAAGTATTCGTGATATTGTATTGTTTGCTGATGGTACATCGCATATTTTTAAAGAAATAAAACTAATTATTATGATGTAAACAATGCATTATCACTGATGCAACATTGGTTTACATCTAATAATCTAGTCTTGAACGCTAAGAAAACGAAATGTGTAGTATTTATCTTGCCTAACTTATAGTTTAAAATTAAATAATGAGATCCTTGATGTTAATGATACGACAGTATTTTTAGGAATAACTTTGGATAAGAAACGTCACTGGTACTCCCATTTGTCATCTCTAACGGGAAGACTCAGCTCTGCATCTTTCGCGGTTAGGAAAGGTCGTCGACTAACCGACGTTGATACAGGTCGATTTATACATTTTAGTTATTTTCATAGTATCATGTGTTACGGATTAATACTATAGGGTAGTGTTACTGATTACTATCTGATACTGTGTTGATCTTGCAGAAAACAGCTGTTCGTGGTAGTTATAATCTAAAATATTTTTAGTAAAGTAGCTATATACTTACTGTTGCGTCAAATACATTTATAACAATATTGTTTATATTCACGAAAATATTGACTTTTGTTTTGAGAAATATTCATAAACATAATATTAACACGAGAAAGAAAGATAAAAGACACCTAGTTTTCGACTTCACAAAGTAAATATTTCTTTTCTCGAGCAAGGTATTTTTATAATAAAATCCCCCAGAAAAATTTGTGCAGTTTTCAGTAAATAGATTTAAATCATATGTTAAGAAAATAATCCCTTATAGCAAAAGCATAGTGTTCTATACAAGATACATTGGCAATAAAGATGCGTGGGTTTAGTATACGCTGATTTTCATGCAGGATGTTTAAAAAATTTGTAGTTCATAAAAAAAAATAACCTACCTTTAAAACAGTAACTTTCGAGTTTTCGAGTTTCTCCGGTACCGATCAGTAGAATCTACATTCCGAACCCGTGGTAGCTTCCTTATTATTGTATTTTGTTTTTTTTTTATGGTGTATTGGCGATTCAAGAGTGCTCGTGACAGGCTGCTTGAATAAAGTATATTTTAATTTTGATTATGTCTATATATAAAGCAATTTTTCTCTCCATCTTCATAGCTTGATATTTCGTAGACTTCTGTTTCCGTTTTTCATAAGAGTTTTTTTTCCGCGTAATCAAACTCTTTCGGAAAACCAAAACAGCCTTTTGCAAATCTTCAAGTACAACTCTACTCGTAATCATCCAAAGTTTTATGTATTATTTACAATTTTTTGTACAATATAAAATAAATTTATTACAGAAAAATCTTAAGAGTTAATTGCAAATACGAAACTTTTCATATGATTAATTTGGGAAGGATGAATATATTTGCTGTAGAAATACTTAATCATGAACAAATAAGATAAAATTATAATGAAATATGTTTAGAATTCATCATCCTTTCAAGCCTCACCTTAATGTATATTTGATAGATAGATAGATAGATAAAATTCTTTATTGCACACAAATAAAGTTGACAATTAATAAAAGAGACAAGAGAAAGACATTAGCATGCAAAGGCGGTCTTGTCACTAATAGTGATCTTTTACAGACCACCTCAGGAGTAAAAAGCTATTATGTTAGTAATGCATGAAGTGCATAGAAAGTTTGTCAAAAAATAAATAAGTAAATGTGCACTAGGTACAATATAATAGGTAATAAATGTAAACAATCAATATATACACATTTATACATATACATAAATATACTATATAATATACCTAAACTACATATATGTATATATATATATATATATACATTTATTACCTATTATATTGTACCTAGTGCACATTTACTTATTTATTATATATATATATATATATATATATATATATATATATATATATATATATATATATATATACACATATATATATATGTATATATAATTATATATATAATCACAACTTAAATAGATATAATATCATCTACATGTTCATTTTGCAGAGCCAAATAATAACGTTTCAGTCTATTTTTGAAAATGTTGACAGCTTCTGAATGCCGAATAGTATACGGCAAATCATTCCACAGTTTGGCAGTTTTAACTGTAAAAGATTCATTGTAGCATTTGGAGTGACTTATTGGTAGTTTCAATTTATTGTCACTTCTGGACCGAAGATTAGGATGCGGAGAAGAATCAGATGTAAAGAAAACAAAACGCTCTTTAAGATAGTGAGGAGTGTGGGGATGGAAAAGAATGGTATAGAGAGTGCAAAGAGCATGGAAATTTCTACGATGTCGAACAGTTAGCCACTGAAGCTTAGTGCGGTATTGAGAGATATGGTCAAATTTCTTTAAACCAAACACGTACCTAATGCATAGATTTTGCAAGCGCTCCAATTTATCCAACAGTTCTTGTGTGGGATTTATGTAACAAGCATCAGCATAATCGAGGATGGGAAGCAACAGCGAGTCAACTAAACTGATTTTTGTTTTTATAGGCAACAGATTTTTCCAGCGCTTAACAGTACCTATAGTAGCAAAAATTTTTCGGCTAACGTTCGATACCTGCGCTGCCCAGGTGAGTGAGCTATCCAAAATGACACCGAGATTTTTAACCTTATCAGTATAATTCAAACAAACCCCATCAGTAGTTATTGGAGGCAGCTGTAAATTATTTATTAAAGATAGTTGATGCTTGTTACCACAAATAATGAGTTGTGATTTAGAAAAATTTAAGTGTAAACCATAAGACTTACTCCAAGAGTTTATAGTTTGAAGATTGTGATTAATTCGTTCAATAGCATTGACAGCATCTTCAATAGAAGATGATAAATAAACTTGGAGATCGTCTGCATAAAGATGATAAGGTATCGTAAGTAAATCGGTTACAGTGTTGATAAAAATTGAGAAAAGTAGAGGAGATAGTACTCCTCCCTGCGGGACTCCAGCTTTAATGTGACAAGTTGCGGAAAGTTTACCATCATATCGGACACACTGACGGCGATTATATAAGTAAGATTTAAACCAATTGATGACATTCGACGAAATATTTAACCGCTCAAGAATAGCAAGTAAGATTTCAAAGTCTACAGTATTAAATGCATTGGAGAAATCTAGAAGAACTAAGAAAGTCACTTGCTTTAGATCCATGCCGTATCTAATGTCATCACATACTTTGATGAGTGCTGTTGTTGTACTGTGCCCAGGTCTAAAACCAGATTGAAATGGACTTAATATCTTATTTTTGTTTAAAAAATCGGAGAGTTGTTGGTGCACAATACGTTCAAGAACTTTAGAAAGGAATGGAAGAATAGAAATGGAACGATAGTGTGAATAGGTTGTCGGGTTAGGTATTTTGGGAAGTGGAAGGACTATAGACTATAGCGGATAGCTCATTATCCGCCAATCTTCAGGAAAAGTACTAGAAGACAGGGAATAATTGAATATGTGGTCAAGGATGGGAAGAATGATATCTAACGATAATAATATCATCTTACGACTTACACAATCACCGCCAATAGCATCCGACTTGGTAGCTGTAATGTTCTTTCTGATATCGTCACCAGAAATATTACAAAAGCGGAAAGGATTACTATTGGAAATAGGTTGATGTTTCAGAGAATTGACTGTACTGATTCTGTTTGTATCATCCATAGTGACTGGTGTGAAATATGTATTAAGATTATTAATGTCAACATTTAAACTAACATTTCTATTTTGTTTTCCTATTCCCTTGCCAGAATCTTTACCCTCTAACGAATTATGTATGTAACTACGTTGCGCATCTCTGCATACTTTACTACATTTATTACGTAAACGTTTATATCTAAGTAAATTATGTTCTGATGGATTAGATTTGTATTTACCTTTGGCTGAATTTCGTTTACACATAAGAGCTTTGATATCATGAGTCAACCAAGGAGCTGGTAGATGCTTAAGTTTAATAGGTCTCAATGGCGCATGAATATCAAAAAGCTCTATGAGCAAAGAATTAAAGATACTAAGCTTAGAATCTACCGTGGAAGCAGCAAAAACACTATCCCAATCTAAATTACTGAGGTCGTGCATGAAACTACTATTGTCAAAATTTTTAAAGCTTCGTCGCATAACAACCGTGGGCTTAACTTTCGGGGGTCGGATTTTATATGAAAGGAAAATAAGGTCGTGATAAGGTCCATCATGCGCAAACGCTGCGCGTCTTTACTTCGACGAGTACGGGACAGCCCCAACACCATCCTGCGTGCATTGTCGGATCGCTGGGATTCACCAATCTTAGCTCACTGGATACGACTTCACGTAGTCAAGTAAAATAGTTTAAAATTAGTTTAAATAAATGTATCATAAATAAAATTACTTTTGTCTTGATTTTGTAAAATTACTAACCAATTTATTTATTAAGAATAATTTGTGACGTACTAACACTATATGGATCCACGAAATATGGTCTGAAATAAATGATTATTATTATTATTATTATTATAGGAAAAGGCTTCAGCTGGAAATTGGTCGTGAAAATGGACATGATTAGGAGAGGAAACAATCATTAGGTCTAATTGGGATGGGATGCAATTTGGGAAGAAATGTGTAGCATTGGTAGGAAGTAGATGAAGATTTGAGCTGTTAATAATATTACTGAGTCTTTTCGCACGAACATCATTCTTTATGATACAAGTATTAAAATCACCCAATATTATTGTATGATCCACTGCAGATACATATTTCTCCACTAGAGTTTCAAAAGTTTGGAAATAATTAATGTGCAAAAATGGACTATAAAAAACTCCTAATAATACTTTTCAACTACCAAACAACAGTTCTATAAAAATATGTTCAGCAGTTTCTGAGTATTCAGAGGGTGATTTATCTAATATGGTAAAAGGTATATGACTGCGGAGGTATATAGCGACCCCGCCAGCTCTCTTATTCGTACGGTCGTTTCGTATGAGATGGAAACCTGGAATAGTGTAAGAGGTCGAAGGAAGAGAAGGCTTAAGGAAGGTTTCAGAAACAAGAATTGCATGAATGTTTTTGGAGTCAAAAGACGAAAGGAGATCAGGATAATGAGAAGGGATGCTTTGGGCATTTAAATGGACTACATTGTAGTTCTTGGGAACTGAAGAGAAATTGGATTCCAGAAGTGAACTTAAAGGTACAGCAGTACTGTGGAAGCTGTCATCCGAATCTGCCGAAACTGAATCATAAACGCTATCATTATCAGATAAAACACTATTATTTAGAATTTGTATTTGGCTCATGTTAATAAAAATAGATGATAATAATATAATACTATACAGATACTTTAAACTAAATATAATATTAAAACTAATAAAATATTTTTACCCCGTCAGCAAATTGTAAGAAAACACACAAAATTACATACAATCATCTATCAGCAAATTAAACTGAAGTACAAAGCACTAATGATGTTATATAACTATGGATCAAATTCATCAATTTTATCACCTAACAAGTCATACATAATTGGAACTGTTGTACAGTAATATTGTTGTACCAATACAACTACAATTATAAAACATCATTGCACAATAAAATAATATATGCAATATATATATTGGTAAAGTAAGCAATACAATATCTAATAATAATCTATGCCTAGTATACTAACGAAAAGAAGAAAATTATATATTGTAATTTTATTGTTTAAAAATATTACAATACTACTATAATTTTAATCTAACAATAACTATATAAATGCTTATAAACTATGCTATATAAACTATATAAAAAAATAAAATAAAATAGAAATAAAACGAGAAAAAAAAAACAAAACTATCTACTAATAGGCTCATTCAAAATCACTTTTGTCAATGATTATACGCAGATCACACACAATTTAATTTGTATCTATATCTAATGAAGTATCTAACATTCTACACCACACTTCCCACAAAAAAAAAAGATAAAAGAACATAAGTGACGAAATAAACAAATATTATTTAATAAACATTTTAAATGACTACTATAAATAATCAATTATAGACAAAAATTGACAATGTCAATGACAATTAATTATGTTATCTGTTATTAAATGTCAATTTGTCAATAAGTGATGACAATTGACAACTGACATAGACTTTATTATTATTTGTTTATTTCATGTAATAAAGCGATTGAAAGGTAAATTGAAATATAAAAATATAACAACACAAAAAGTGAAAAGTTAAGATTTGAATGTACCTCACCAATTAAGGAATCGTAGTGATATACCATAACAAGTTATAATAATTAAATACGGAGTTCATGTTACCTGCATATATCCTCGACGAATAAAGAAAAGAACGGATTATTTACTTTTTAATTAACCTTTTGGATCTGGTGGCCTGTGCTATTTGCGAACCTTTTATCTTGGGGTTCACACCCACTCCAGATGATGAAGATTGCCCTTGAACCTGGGTATTTGTAACATTTTCAAGTTCACTCATTGTAGTAATTTGATGACGATTACCATTTGGAGCAATAATTAATATACGGCCATCTTTTGTCCAGCACTTATTCACACCAAACTTTTGCCGTGCAGCCATGAAGACACTATGACGTTCTTTAGTTAAAAATTCAGAAATAGTGATTCCGGTGATTTTAAGATTGGTTTTTGCAAACCAAACACTATTCCGTACAGTTGACTCTCTGAATTTTAAGAGTATGGCTCGAGGCTTTTCTGTGGCGCTGGATCCTAAGCGGTGGCTTCGACTTACAGAGTCAACGGAGAGATCTGGCATTTTAAGATGATTTGAGAGTTCCTTGACTACAACTTCAACAGTATCTTCTTTCTTGGACTCTTGAATACCATGCACCAAAAGAATTTTTCTTCGGCTTCTCATATCCAACTGATCACATTTCCTTGAGAGAAGATCTACTTGTAACTGAAGTGACTCCAATGAAGATAACACAAAGGAACGGAACATGTTGAATTGTGCGACCAAGTTGGATGTGGGGCTCGTGGCTGGGATGGATGCATTCTGCAAACTCTTTTGAAACTCTGCCATTTGATTGTTAAAGTGCTCAGATAACAATTCAATTGAGTGTTTTATAGACTCCATATTTGAGATGTTGTATTGGCAAGGTTTTTTGATGGTTGGCAATAGTTTTGTTGTGTAAAAAAATATTGTATGTGAACTGTAGGATTAAAGCTCACAGGTATGTAAAAATTTAGTGCATATTATTAAGTTTTTAATATCATTTTAAATAAATAAAATGTGGATAAAATAACAACTTTGTTCACTTTTTTATGCACCTACCCGAAAAAACTTTGCTGTATATTTGCTTGTTGTGTTATATTTAATAACTGGTCAAGTGCGAGTAGGACTCGCGCACCGAGGGTTCCGTATAGAGGGTTCTTACTCAGACCCAAAGTGCACATTTGCGATATAAATTAGTCATCAAACGGTCTACCAACAGACGCGATGGCTCAGCCCTCCATAAACTTAAACCATGTGTAGCCGCTTTAGCCGTATTGGCTAGAAATAATAGGTATATAAATAAAAATAGTTGGTCAATTTCGAAAATTAAATCTTGAAGATTTTCCGCTTTTTAATTACGTTGTGTACCTTTTTTATTTTCACAGGAGAAATCTTCGAAAGATACCCGATTCCGTAAGGAATACAAAATGTATTATTTCTTGTTTTATTGAGGAAAGCTGTATGGTATTTAATTTTTTTTTAAATGAAATAGAAATTGTGAATATATGCAGAAATACAAATAATAATACTGTGTTTAAAGGACAAATATATCACATAATAAAAACTTTTTGAAAAAAAAAAACAAACTGACTTCGAAACCAAAATAAGTAAACTAAAAAGTAAAAAAAATATTTTCTACCACATTTCGAATTCGGCACCCAAATAAAACCTTTTACGTATTATTTACTGGCACCGACTTCAAAATGTGGTAGAAAATATTTATTTTTTACTTTTTACTTTACTTGTTTTAGTTTCGAAGTCGGTTTGTTTTTTTTTTTAAATTTCTTTTACACTTTTAAGTGACGAATATCTGTAGTAAGGTTTAGTAAGGGACAGTTTGTGATTTACCTAATTTACAAAAGCCTAATGTTAACTGCTTATCACCATTTACAGTGTTGCTTTTCCCGATGCAGAGCTTTTAATTATAGCCCAGTTCTCCTGGTATCGCATCATCAGCTCCACTTCACCGTATACATTATGAAGAGAATAAATTGCTTAGCAATCATATTGAAGCAATCGAATCGCAACACGTAAAATACTCGTTATTAAGTGGTTCCGGTACCCATTTGTAATCTTCATCATCAGCTCCACCTCATCAAATGTAGCTTTTCGTGAGCAAATGCATGAGTTACTGTCAAAAATACCTAAATCGGTAAAGGCGTGCCTATAATATTTGAAGATTACTCTCGATTTCTCCAGGATTCCATCATCAGATCCTGACTTCATGACAATGGGACCAAATTGGAAGTATACCCTTTAAAACAAAAAAAAATTGAAAATCGGTTCACAAATGACGGAAAAATCGGTGTAAAAATATAAAAAAATACATACAGCCGAACATAAAACCTCCTCCTTTTTCGAAGTCGGTTAAAAATAATCAATTATTATATACATAATTACATTTTATTTTATTCTTGTTTTATTTTTTTTTATATTCTATTACACTCCACTTCCACTACACTACGTTCGTAAAATATTTAGATTTACATTATCAATCAAAATATATATTAGTGTTGCCAAGACGAAAATAAGTAGTCCCTAATTCGAATAAAACTAATTGTTTATTTATAAATAACTAATTATATTATTAATAACCAGAAGACTTACATGTGTAGATAAAGAAGTAAATTAATTAACTCGATCTGATTGAATTTAATTTTAAAATTTTCGAACTAAGTTAATACGAGTACTTAAATCAAATCGTGTGAAGCTTTTATATTTAATGTAAATTATGTAATGACGAATGTTAATTTTAACGATAATTGATGATAAAACTTTTAAAGGAAAAGTTTATTTTATTATTTTTAGTGCGTTTAAATAATATTTTTAATTTACTGTTTCTTTATTTTCATATTTAGAATAATTTTAACTAACTTTTTCGTGAAAACAATAAGATTAAATATTTATTTGTTAATAATCTGTTTGCTTATTGCCAAATTAATTGTTATTTGTACTTAAAATATTTGAACAGTTTTAACTAAAATTTTAAATTTTAAAATGTTGTTACCTCTGGTAACATTAAGCGATCAGAATTTTATCTAGGTAATGTCATAATATTGTCCAAAGTTGGCGCTGGCTGTATGTTGAATCGCGCTATCATTTTGTTAGCTGCGACATATAGATTTCTTTGCGTTGTTTATTAAAGTTTGCTGCTCTAATGTTTTCGTTTTGATACAAATTTCTCCTCATTGATTGTAAAATTGTTTTTTTGACCGTGGTCAACTTCTATGTTAATTTGTTTTAAGTACATAAAATTTTAATTCTAAGATTAAATTATTTTCCACTTGATACGCTCTATTCTTGTAAGATCTCACACACAAGCAATCAAATCAAAAAATACTTTATTCAAGTAGGCTCTTACGAGCACTTTTGAATCGTCATACATGAAAATAACAAAAAAAAAATTACATAAATAATGAAGCTACCACCGGTTTCGCAGATTCTACCGAGAAGAACCAGCAAGAAACTCGATAGTTACTCTTTTAAAATATTGTAAATACAACACAGTTTATGATTAAAAATTAATTATTTATCCTGTACGAAATTCAGCATATACTAAGCCCACGCATCTTTATCGTCAACGTAATCTTGTATAGAGTAATATGCTTTAGCTATTAGTGACTTTTTAACATATGATTTAAATCTATTATACATTGAAAACTGCAAACATTTCTGGGGGAAACACGAGAAGAAAGGATAAACTTATAACACCGAAGTTTCGACTCTGCAAAGTCGATGTTACCTTCTTGGGGCAAGGTATTCGTTTTTATAATAAAATTCCGCAGAATGTATTACAGTTTACAAAAAAAAAATTTAAAGTACATATTAAAAATCCTTAGTAGCTAAAGCATATTATTCTGTTCAAGATTATATAGATGATAAACATGCTTGGATTTAGTATAAGTTGGATTCACACAGGGTATTTAATATATTTGTAACTCATAAATGTATGTACCCATCGTAAAATTTTTAAAAAGAGTAACTATCGAGTTTCTTGCCGGTTCTTCTCGGTAGAATCTACATTCCGAACCGGTGGTAAATTAATTAATTAATTAGTGTTTAGTTTTCTTTTATTTTTGTATTGACGATTCAAAAGTGCTTGTAAAAGCCTACTTGAATAAAGCATATTTTGATTTAATTTGATTTGGATTTTATTTTAAAAACGAATACCTTGCCCCAGAAAAGAAACATTTACTTTGTGAAGTCGAAAACAAGGTGTTGTAAGTTTATCTTTCTTTCTCGTGTTAATATTATGTTAATCTCTATTTCTTTCAAAAGAATGAATGTGAATGTAAACTATATTGTTATAAATGCACTGTGACGCAACAGTAAGTATACCTACTTAACAAAAAATATCCCGTAGGGAGTCTTGAGCTTCTAGATTATAAATATCAACTTGGTTTATTTTTCAAAAATAATGCGTTTTTATTTAATTGGATACGTATTGATTTATAATTTAGGTTTTGTTAACAGCTTCAAGTGAATGTAGCTCTGAATATTTGATATAATTTAAAATTGATACATTTACGCGTTCCTAAGAAAAAGGTTGAAAAACAGATGTACAGACTGACAGACACACGAACAGAAATTTACAGTTTTCGGATTTTTTCCATTATTTATATTATAAGACCTTGCTCCTGGCCAAATTTTATGATGCTAGGTCAAAGGGAAGTACCCTATAGGTTTTGATTCCCTTGTGAAAACGTTAAAATACTTAAAATATATGACATAAATGACTGTATCTTTTGATAGTGTTAACTTAGAAGTTTTAGTTCTTCACAGCTCTTAGTAATTATAGCTATGAATACTTGACATTGATAAAAATTTGTTACCTTCACGCGTTCCTGAGAAAAAGGTTAAAAGACAAACTTACGAACAGACAAACATACATACAGAAATTTACATTTTTCAGATTTTTCCTTTATTTGTACCATAAGATCTTACTTTTTGCCAAATTTCATCTTACTAGGTCAATGGGAAGTACCCTATAGGTTTTGATTCCCTTGCAAAAATGCAACAATGGTCAAAATATTCGACATATTTGCCATGATTATTTGATTGCGTTCACTTAGAACTTTAATTTTTTCACAGCCGCATTTCATTGTAGACTTGAGTATATGATATTAATTTCAAAATGATACGTCCATGCGTTTTTGAGAAACAAGTCTTGACAGCCAGATAGACGGACAACAAAGTGATCCTATAAGGGTTCCGTTTTTCCTTTTAAGGTACAGAACCCTAAAAACTATAAATTATGAAAAAAATTCTTAGAGTTGTTATCTATTTATTAACATTTTACACGGTTTTTACAAGAAAACGCAATAAAACAATTGCCATTCCATTTATAACAAAATGAGATACAAACAATTAGTTTCAATAATTATTATTATTATGATATCCGCTGGTCCAACCACCTGGCATGGTAAAAAAGCGCGGTTACGAAAGGTTATATTTGAATTCGAATCTATTACCGATAGATTATATAGCTTAAGAGTTAAGCAACAGCTTTTTAACTTTAAATACATCTACTGCTATACACTGTCTGTCGAATCACCTGATGAAGTAAGGGACCGATTCTATTGTCGCCGTCGAGTTGAGAGAAAATTACCGGTGCAAGTGCTGTCTTAGAGTGTAGAAGTGTGTTGCGGTATTCCAATACACATAAGTATAATCAAAAAAGGGAAATGTGGTCTATTTCTTTATTAGATTAATGTCCATATTAATGATTAAGAAATAAGTAATGTGAGATTGTTGCATATTGTTATCTTAATTATATTGATTTATATGCTGATTTAATACAGTTGTTTTATTGATAATACTATGAAGATCTACAAAGCACTTGTGATGAGGATGCGAAAACTAAAGTGTAAAGAAGGGCCCACTACCTGTTATGGGATGTTCGTAGTATGATCTGTTGATGAGATACACCAATTGACGGTTATGGCCTCAACAAATTGATTAAGATTTTATTGTTTACCAACCTACCCATACAAGACTGCCTCGAAATTGTCAAGAGGAAGCTAAAAACAAAAAACATGCCTATTGAGTATGCAGAGCTGTTACATCACTGCCTGACATCTGGATATTTATTGTGGAATGATGAATTCTATGTGCAAGTCGACGGAGTTGCAATGGGTTCTCCAGTATCCCCCGTGGTCGCCGATTTATTCATGGAAGACCTGGAGGAGAGGGCTCTTCACTCCGGACCAATCACACCTCGGTTTTACAAGCGGTACGTAGATGACACTTTCACAATATTACCTAGTGATATGACGTCTGCATTTTTACAACATCTTAATTCTATTAATAATAACATTCAATTTACTATGGAATTAGAGGCAAATAATGTTTTAGCTTTTCTTGACATTCTTATTATCAAGAAGCCTGACAACACAATTAGTCACACAGTTTATAGGAAACCCACACACACTAATAAATACCTCAATGGTGACTCACACCACCACCCTAGTCAGTTAGCTACTGTTGGCAAATCTTTGTTTCAGAGAGCCCACCATCTCTGCGATGCTGAACACCTAGAGGACGAGCTACACCACGTCAAGCTTGCACTCCACCAGAACAAGCTGCCCGTGCCTCGCCAGCATCGTAGAAGCCGTATCAAGCCACTCACAGTTGAGAGACAACCTGCATTTCTACCATATGTGAAGGGAGTTACAGACAGAATTAGCAACATCTTGAAGCGAGCTTCGATTAAAACCATCTACAAGCCTCATAAGAAAGTGAGCCAGTTCTTGAGACCTATCAAGAGTAATATTCCTTTACAGACTGCGGGAGTATAGAATGTGAGTGTGGTTTATCTTACATAGGCCAAACAAAAAGAAGCATCGCTACTAGGGTCAAGGAACACATAGGAGATGTCAAGAATAGGCGTTCTTCAAAGTCTGCAGTTTGTGAACATGCCTTGGATAAACCTAACCATTTTATCCGATTTGATAAACCATAGATCCTCGCTAGAGAACACAGATTCATTCCTAGAATGATACGCGAGGCTATTGAAATTCAAAAACATCCGAACTTCAATAGAGAAGATGGTTGGAGACTTTCAAACACCTGGGATCCACTTATTAAAAATTTAAAATCCCAAGTCCAACAGACTGCCAGACCAAAAGATACAGTTAGTGCCTTCTGCGTGCAACCGGAACGTTATTCAAGATATCATTTAAGAAACCGTTGGCGGTAGTTGTAAATAATATTTTCTAAAATCTCAAATAGACAAATGTCACCTTAGTCTACCCGTGACCACGAACGCTGCAAAGTGCTCGAAACGTCGGGATGATAAAAATAATTATACGCGATTTAAATGCGTTTAAAATAGTTTTATTTCAATGAATAATAATCGCGAAAATCTAAGACAACGATATGTGAACCAGTACGGACTCGAAACATCAAATAAAATTCGCCGGTTAGAGTATTTGAAAACGAAACATGCAAGATACGTAACGTCCATTAACTTCCTTAAAAGATGCCGTGACAATAATTTAATTTCGGTTTGTATAAGGATCGCGCCTAAGAAGGACATAAAGCATGGTGATAAAATACTTAACCAGGCAAGTAAGAAATTGTTATTACAACTAATCCGGGAACATCGGTTTGAAGCGCGACGGTTAAACGACCAAATTGACAGCTTAAATAAAGAACTCGAGTCAAGTTTATCAAAAACAGATTGGCAAAAATGCTACGATTTTACTAATAAACGAGCCGCTATAAAATATAATAATCTAAAATTAAAACAGATAAATAAGTTCGAAAAACTTAGCGGAGTGAAATCGAATTCTAATAAATTTAACAATGGCAACACCGGGGAAATTAAAAACCAACCTGCGCGTACGTCACTTGTCAATCTGTTAAAACAAACTTTAGATAAATCAACCATTACGGTATTAAATAAAGGCTTAAATTTTGCACCGGCTCCATCCAAAATACCGTTTGAAGACATTATTTGCCACGTAGAGGAGTGTCCTTTTAAGAATAATGTCACGAAGGAAGACTCGGAAGCAGTTCGACAGGACATTTCGAGTGTTTTACGTCGAAGCCGGCCACCGAAAAGAAACCTTACTCGTGATGAATCTATTGCACTGAAGAACTTACGCAATAATAAAGACATTACAGTCCTCCGGGCAGATAAGGGAAACGCGACCGTTGTGATGGATACGTGTGACTATAACCAGAAAATTACCGCGATCTTATCGGATGAAAAAACTTATAAAAAAGTAACAAAAGACCCTACTAATACTATTCTCAAAAAGACATCCGCGTTAAAAACTAAACATCAAGAAAAGTTAAATCTGGATAAAAAATCACTCGTGCCTACATGTGCTAAGCCCCCAAAATTGTATGGGTTACCTAAAATACACAAAACTGGTGCTCCGTTGCGTCCTATTGTAAGCCAAATCGATACACCAACATATAGATTGGCTCAACACATAGCAAGGATATTATCACCACTCCGAGGACACACGGAAGCTTATGTGAAGGATTCTTACCAGTTTGTTGGTGAAATCAAAGATCTCAAATTAGCCAACAATGAGACAATGGTTAGTTTTGATGTCCAGTCATTGTTTACCAACCTACCCATACAAGACTGCATCGAAATTGTCAAGAGGAAGCTACAAACAAAAAACATGCCTATTGAGTATGCAGAGCTGTTACATCACTGCCTGACATCTGGATATTTATTGTGGAATGATGAATTCTATGTGCAAGTCGACGGAGTTGCAATGGGTTCTCCAGTATCCCCCGTGGTCGCCGATTCATTCATGGAAGACCTGGAGGAGAGGGCTCTTCACTCCGGACCAATCACACCTCGGTTTAACAAGCGGTACGTAGATGACACTTTCACAATATTACCTAGTGATATGACGTCTGCATTTTTACAACATCTTAATTCTATTAATAATAACATTCAATTTACTATGGAATTAGAGGCAAATAATGTTTTAGCTTTTCTTGACATTCTTATTATCAAGAATCCTGACAACACATTAAGTCACACAGTTTATAGGAAACCCACACACACTAATAAATACCTCAATGGTGACTCACACCACCACCCTAGTCAGTTAGCTACCGTTGGCAAATCTTTGTTTCAGAGAGCCCACCATCTCTGCGATGCTGAACACCTAGAGGACGAGCTACACCACGTCAAGCTTGCACTCCACCAGAACAAGCTGCCCGTGCCTCGCCAGCATCGTAGAAGCCGTATCAAGCCACTCACAGTTGAGAGACAACCTGCATTTCTACCATATGTGAAGGGAGTTACAGACAGAATTGGCAACATCTTGAAGCGAGCTTCGATTAAAACCATCTACAAGCCTCATAAGAAAGTGAGCCAGTTCTTGAGACCTATCAAGAGTAATATTCCTTTACAGACTGCGGGAGTATACAAACTCGAATGTGAGTGTGGTTTATCTTACATAGGCCAAACAAAAAGAAGCATCGGTACTAGAGTCAAGGAACACATAGGAGATGTCAAGAATAGGCGTTCTTCAAAGTCTGCAGTTTGTGAACATGCCTTGGATAAACCTAACCATTTTATCCGATTTGATAAACCACAGATCCTCGCTAGAGAACACAGATTCATTCCTAGAATGATACGCGAGGCTATTGAAATTCAAAAACATCCGAACTTCAATAGAGAAGATGGTTGGAGACTTTCAAACACCTGGGATCCACTTATTAAAAATTTAAAATCCCAAGTCCAACAGACTGCCAGACCAAAAGATACAGTTAGTGCCTTCTGCGTGCAACCGGAACGTTATTCAAGATATCATTTAAGAAACCGTTGGCGGTAGTTGTAAATAATATTTTCTAAAATCTCAAATAGACAAATGTCACCTTAGTCTACCCGTGACCACGAACGCTGCAAAGTGCTCGAAACGTCGGGATGATAAAAATAATTATACGCGATTTAAATCCGTTTAAAATAGTTTTATTTCAATGAATAATAATCGCGAAAATCTAAGACAACCATCTACAATCACTAATAAATAGCTGTTTCCTTTTTTTACTTCTGATGAAAGGTCCCAAATGATCTGCATGTACGGTATGGAAAGGCGTACTCACTTTTTCGATAGGATGTAACTCCCCTGCGCGTTTCCCTCCGGGAGCCTTATGGTGAGCACATTCTAGACAAGAGGTGACATATTTTTTTACGAATTTTCGCATCTTTGGGAACCAGAAATGTTCTTTTATGCGTTGTAGGGTTTTCTCGAATCCCCAATGACCCAGGTCGTCGTGATTCATCTTCAGAATCAGCCATCTCACACCACGCGGTACTAGCCTCATCTCATTTCTTCTCCTACTACTCTGTAAACTTTATCATTTTTTAGTTTTTAATTTTTATGTACATCCATCGCTTCTTCCATAGATGGATCCGAAAGGATTTGTCTAATTCTTCTTACCTCTTCATCAGCAGACTGCACCGTTGCTATCCAGTCATCATTGGATGTCTGTATTTGTAAAATATCTAAAACATGCTCTTCGCTTACAGCGTTACATACCGGGTTCCTGCTAAGTGCATCAGCATGTGTCATGCGAGCTCCGGGTCGATATTCTATCGTGCAGTCGTATTCTTGTAATTGAATCCACCAGCGAGATATACGGGGTATTAAGTCCCTCTTAGTTAACGTTGTTCTAAGTGCGTTACAGTCCGTGAGAATTTTAAACGGTATTCCTATGAGATAAACTCTGAAGCGGTTCAACGAAGCTATAACGGCTAGAGTTTCTAATTCGTAGGAATGTAATTTACGTTCATCGTTTGTTGTCTTACGACTAAAGTACGAGATTGGTTGTAGTACTCCGTTCGAATTCCGCTGAAGTAATATGCCCGCTAATCCTTCCTTGCAGGCATCTGTATGCAGCTCAACTTCCGCCTTAGGGTCATAAAGTGCAAGTATAGGACGACTCGTAAGCAACTCCTTTACTTTCTCAAATGCTTGTTCTGCATCGTTGTTCCAAGCCCACACTACATTTTTCTTTAATAAGTCCGTTAATGGAGCAGTTATCATTGCGTATCCCTGAATAAACCGCCTGAAGAAGCCCGAGAGACCAAGAAACTGACGTACCTCGTGTTGATTATTAGGACGCGGAAATTTGGAGACTGCTTCACTTTTCTTACTACCAGGTCGGATACCGTCAGCACTAACGTCAAACCCCAGAAAGTCTACGGTATCAAGAAAGAAATGACACTTACTGAGCTTTAAAGTTAACCCACCTTCTTTTAGCAATTTTAATACCTCCTCTAGTCTCTGTAGACCTTAAAGTCCTTGGAAGGGATCAATATGTCATCCATATAGACAATAGCATACCTAATTTTAGCTTCTAACAGTATTTTATTTATAGTTCTCTGGAAAACTGAGGGTGCATTGACAAGTCCGAAAGGCATGCGATTGAAATCATACTGTCCATCAGGTGTCACAAAAGCAGTTTTAGGGAGTGACTCTTCCGACATCGGGATCTGGTAATAGCCCGATGCCAAATCCAGAGATGTAAATAAAGTATTACCTGCTAATAGATCCAGTTGATCTTCTACTCGAGGCATCGGGTAGTGGTCTTTTTTCGTTTTCCTGTTCAAAGCCCTATAGTCGACGCATAAGCGTTTTTCACCTGTTTTCTTCTGTACCATAATGATTGGGCTTGCATACGGGGACGACGATTCTCTAATTATTTGACTATCTAACATTTCTTTAATCATATTACTTACCATCAGTCTTTCGGCTTGCGACATACGGTAGGGGCGATATACGATCGGATCACCATCTATTAATTCAATGGTCATTTTGGTAATAGTAGTAAAACCTAAATCATGCAATCCCTCTGAAAAACAATCACCGTACCTTGCTAATGTACTTTTCAGTGCTTGCCGCTGATTAGTGTCTAACTTTGGGTTACAATTCACAGATGTATCTATTACAATATCATCAAAAGTAACACTGAATGAATTTTTAATATTATATGTCGGTACCTGGTTTTGTTCCAACGATCTCGTTAAAAGAGTACCTTGAACTATACTTAAAGGTTTTGTTGCTATATTGTAAATTAAAACAGCGCCACGACCATTTTTGATATTGTACTGTCCGGGAAGTAAATAATACTCCTTACCTTCAGGACCGCGTAGCGTACCTTTTACCTGCACTTCGCAATTCATTAGTTGACAGTTAGTAGAAACCTGTATTGCCAGGAATCTCGCAGTCGTACGTGGCTACTAGCGTGACTTTACTTGGCGGGAGTCGTTGGAATTGAATCGCGTCTGGGGTTTTGATTATCAAAATGTCAGGTCTTTCCGTAAATGAATGCCCTAACAGGACAGGATGCGTCAAAACATAATCCTCCACGACGTATAGATCGATTGTTGCAGCTACACCTTGAACTTCTACGACAGCAAAAACCACTCCTACGGGCCTTATTAAGCTGGCCCCTATACCTCTGAGTGTTGGCAAGTCGTCGCGAGAAAATATTTGAAGTTCCAAAGATTTTACCACACTTTCCCTAATAAGAGAACATTGGCTGCCTAGATCTACATGACAACTTATCTTAGATCCATTGACTCTAATGTCCATAATGTACTTATTTATGCCTGCATCTTCAGTCATCACCTCGGAAACCTGTTTGTGATTAAAATCATTACCTGAAGTAGAATTTTTTTCAGTCTCGATTGCAGATTTTCCTGGATTCTTATAGCAGTTAGAAGTAAGGTGACCGATTCGATCACATATTGCGCATTTAGACGGGAGTTTTTCGCACCTAGAACTGCGATGACCTACCTCATTGCAGTTGTGACATTTTATTAAAGAAGTAGCTTTGTCACATTTAAAACTGGGATGACCGACTTCATTGCAGCTGTAACACCTTATTGATTGATTAACGTTACCTGGTTTAGAAGAACCTGCTCGATGTGCATTTACTCCGAAGTTTCCTTTCCGCAAAGCATCCTGTTGTTCTCTACTTAACCCTCCCAGTTTTAAAATATTTAAGTACCTGTTCTGGCTCACGAAATTGAGCTGCCTGGGCGCCAACTTTTATCGCTCGATCCTCTATGCCATACAAAAGACAATCAACTGCCTGCTTACCAGAGATTTTACATCGGTTTAGCAAATTAACCTTTGCATAGTAATAATGCTCTAATGATTCGCCATATTTAACCTTTTTAGCCAACATTTTGGTTAAAAGCTCAGCGTAATCCTCTCTACATGGAAAAGATTCCAACAACTTCTTTTTCCATTCAGACCACGTATGTAATACCGAGGTTAGACCTTGATACCATGTCTTAGCAAGACCAATTAGTTTTGGCAGAGAATAGTGTATAATTTCTCTTTCTTTCCAACCATAAATTTCGGCACATTCTTCCACTTTATTAATCCATGTTAAAATAGATTGATCTTTTGATAAAGGGTCAAACTCCGGTACCACATTCGTGTTAAATGTTATTTTGGGTTTATCTGAACTTTTAATTTTTTCTAAAATAGATAAAAACTTATCCATTAACTCTGTATTCTGTCTGTTTTCTTCTGTACGTTTTGATATTCTAACCCTTTTTGTGGACGGCGGCTCACTTCTTGACCCCGATGAACTGCTGGCAACAAGTCTTTGCGTCCTTTTATGATGAGAGACTTGTCTTACCCGTGACTTTCTGTTCCTTCCAGCTTGTGTTACATGCAACTCTTCTCCAGTATCGGATGATGTAGATCGATATTGCCTCTGACCCTTTGATCGTAATGTTCGGCTTCCTTTGTTTCGACGTCGCTTCTCATAAACACACTCTTCCTCATCAGACGTGTTCCCTCCATTTCTAATTTGTTCGTGTTGTCTTCCATATCTTAGTCTCAACCCCCCACCTGGGGTTTCCTCCATTAAATGCGACCCTCCACCTAGGGTCTCATCCCTCAGCCTCGATCCTCCACCTAGGGTTTTTTTCCTTTTAGAGCCTCTATCTTGGACCAACTCATGGTTGTCTTCCATTGCCTGAAACTTTCAAGTATCAGCTTAATAAATTATGTCATTTCGTTATATAAAATGGACTAATTATGAATTCGTTATTTATTATGAAAGTATAATGTTGGTCTTTATTTAAATTATAATACATGTTAACTTCACCAAGATAAAATCAAAAGTTTTGAATAAATAAAATTACTTCAATTCAGTGTCTTCAAATGTGTACGTCAAACATGCTAACTTTATTTAATTCTGCTATATTACTAAAAAATTGTTTGAAATATGTGGCGAAATTCTCTTATCATAAAAATAAACAAAAGAGTTCAGAAAAAGTTTTTTTTTTTATTATTAATCGGTAAGGTAGTTGAAAAAAAATAAAACAAATTTTGCTAATTAAATCCAGTAAAAGTAAGAGAGGAGAAAGAAAACAAAAGAAACAAGCCTTTTTACAATCGTGAAACTTGATTGTTACACAAAAGCAAAAAAAAAAATAATAAATAAATTCTTTATAATAATAGCTTATCTTACATATATAAATAAGTACATTAAAACGTGGTTTAGCTTTTTTTTTTTAAATTAAGAATTATTACTTACGTTTCACCGAGCAGTGGACGTGACAAGAAAATATGTAATTTTCTTGATTATCCCACTTCTGACCTAAAGGGGGCTTTAGGTCAGTGGGAATTAAAACTCAGCTTCTGTCGCAATTTTTATTAATATACTTTTGATTATCACAATCGTCCTCTACGCTACAACTATTGACACCGAATGCCTCTCTTGATCGCACGCGTCGAGCCGATCCCTACTACCGAGGCGGCCTGTGATTGGTCGACGCCAGCGATCAATGCATATCACTGATTGGCCAACAAAACAAGTCATTTACCACCTTATAATTAAAAAATTTAAAATCACGTAAGAATAAATATCATTCACTAATACATTTAAATCTTAAAAATATAGTGTATAATTTAGTATAGTTATAGTTAATAATCTAAATACTATTTAGCCGTTACGTATACATAACCTAACATATTATAACGATCATATTCACTGTCTGTCCGCCCGACCTATGAATTGATGTATCTTTTGAACCCTAACAGGTATTTGGCAATAATTTTGAAAAAAACATATTATTATGGCGGGTATACTAAGAAAAATCAAAAACTGACCAAATGAAAGTGGAGCGACTGTGGTACGGAACCCTAGGTGCGCGAATCTTAATCTTCATTTCCTTGTTAATTTGATATCATTGAGAAAACGAACTATGATACTCGTCGTTTGGTAGTATGAAAGTTAAGCAACACCTAAAGGCAAAGTGGGTTGTTAAACTGTGCCTCTAAATGGTCTATCAAATTCCGACTAGTTGTCAGAGAAATCGAAATTAGTAAAAATACGCGTAACATATGAAATAACACTACGTTAAAATTCACATTTCTAAAATAATTGCTCGAAATATAGTCATTAACTTACTTGTTGTAGAGAAAGTGTTGTTTGAAATTTGTAAGGAAAGTGGATTGTGACACTGTGCCTCCTGGATAGTCTCTCGACTGTTAACTACTAAGTATTCCAACGTCATAAATATGTCACCTGAAAAAAGTCCCATGAAAATTTACGTTTCTAAAATGATTGCTTGATATATTGTCATTAACTTACATGTTGTAGGGAAAGTGTTGTTTGAAGTATGTGTTGTTAAGGTAAGTAGATTGTTGTCTGAGACTGTTGACAGTCTAAAGGAAGACCTAGCTGCCATTCAGCAATGGGCAACATCTTTTGGCCTACTCATTAACCTCAGCAAATCACAAGCCATTATTATTGGTAGTAATTACTTTTGGTAGTAATTAGCTTAGATGTAAAATTATCAGGGAATCTGCACAAAGTGTCACGTACAATGGAATTCCAATAGATTACTGTGAAAAAATCAAAAACTTAGGCCTGATCATCGACTGCAATATGTCTTGTACTTCTCATCTCAATGACATTAGTAAGGGTATGCACTTTAATTTTCACTCTCTCAAACGTCTCCAATATTTTCTTACTTTTAACACCAAAATTATGTACGCTTTTTCGATGTGACACAAGAGCTACTTAATAAATTAGAGCGCTTGCAAAATCTTGCTATTCGTTTTATTTTCGGGCTTCGTAAGTGTCACCTGAAAAAACCTCACGTTTAAAATTCACATTTCTGAAATGATTGATCGAAATATTGTTGTAGCGGTAGTTGTATAATGTCGTAGATGAGGTTTATTAAAACAATGTTTCTTCCACTACTATTTTATTTCTTGTAGACATGATAATATAGATGATAGGCACAGCACAGAATAGAAATAAGAATGAAGTACGAAGATGAAAAAGTTTTTTGTTTGATACAAGAAAGAAGTATAGCTTATTACAATAGCCTTTAGGTACAATTTTGTATAGCAAAATATAAGCTTTAAGCGACGTGCGTTCAGTACGAGATCTATGATTCGACTGGTTGGCGGGAGGCGGCCGAGCCGATGCGCTTGCGTTTCTTTGTTTAAAGTAACGGTATTTCATTTATAAAGGACATTTCTACTATACGATCGCACGGCGACTGCCTTCCGACATTTACATAAATTATTATATTTTATTTCAATTATTTCTATAATTTTAGAGTGTAAATATATATATATTCTGTGTTACATGTATATATTAATATTGATGTGTATTTATATTGTAGTTAATATAAGTATATAAAGTATTATATGTATAATACAGTAATATTTGAAATTAATGTTATGTTGTTATTATATATGTTTATTTTATGTATAAAAATGTATATACGATATTTTGTGATAATATATGTAATGTTTTATTTATATATGTAGTAGGGATCTGGTAAGTGTCGAGTACGCCACATTGTCATTATCTTACTCGTTGTAGGGAAAGTGTTGTTTGAAGTGTGTATTATTGTTAAGGAAAGTGGATTGTTACACCGTGCCTCTGAATAGTCTCTCGACTGTCAAGTACTTTGTAGATACATCCAACATCGTAAATATGTTAGCTGAAAAAATGGTCATGTTAAAATTCACATTTCGGAAATGATTTGTTGAAATATTGTCATTAACTTACTCGTTGTAGGGAAAGCGTTGTTTGAAGTGTGTGTTGTTGTTAAGAATAGTGGACTGTTACACTGTGCCTCTGGATAGACTCTCGAATGCCAAGTACTTTGTAGTTACATCCAACGTCGTTAATATGTTATCTAAAAAAAGGTCACGTTAAAATTCACATTTCTGAAATGATTGGTCGAAATATTTCCATCAACTTACTTGTTTTTCAGAAAGTATTGCTTGAAGTGTGTGTTGTTGTTAAGTAAAATGGATTGATACACAACTACTATACATAATATCTCGACTGCCGACTACTTACGAGAGAAATACAAAATACTAAATATACACGTAACATCCGAAATGATACTACGTTAAAATTTATATTTTCCCTAAGTTTCATATACTGAAATTCTGTCTGCATTGTTCTTCTTCAGTAGCACGAAAGTGAGAAAATTATCTAGAGACAAAGTGAATTGTTAGACCCTGTCCCTAAATAGGCACTTTATTGCCGTCTCCTATGGGATCTTTTCGAATAAAGTAAAATGTAGATATTTATAAAACATAATATTAAGTTAAAATTTTAACTTCTACCAAATAAAATTATTACTTAAAATTTTAACTTCTAAAAATTCCAAATCAATGCAATCCCCTTACTTGTTATCCATGAGCACAAATTTCAAAAAACTATCTAGACTGCTACACCTCGCCTCAAAGGCTAAGGCCGTTCCTACTAAGTTTGCTGACTACGGTATGGATAAAATTTAAACAAGACAAAGCATACCTGTAAAAATGTTTGTTATTTTGTTCAGTACTTGATTAGAATACTTTTAGCTTACTCGTAGTTCTGTGGCACGAAAATCAAGAAACAGAAACATCTAAACAGTCTTTCGGCCAACCCGCAGTGTAGCAGCGTGGTGGAGTAAGCTCTATAACTTCTCCTTACTAGTAGAGGAGGCCTTTGCCCAGCAGTGGGACATTTACAGTTTACTTTAATTTTTATACTACTATTTTATATATAACGTTGATGTTACAGTTCGAAAATTAAGAAACTTTCAAGAGGCAAAGTCAGCAGACAACCTAAAAAAAAACATTTATTTAAAAACATTATAAATACTTTTGAAGATTTAAGTTACTCAGCGATTTATACTACATATTTATACTTTAAATAACAGGTCTTATCGCGATAACTAATGGTAGTAATACCTTTTTATTACCCGACGTTTTGACGAAGTTGCATTCCTCGTGGTCACGAGCTGACTGTCAGATCATGACGGGTAAAAAGTAAAAAGGTATTACTATCATTGTTTAATTTACCCGTTGATCTGGAGCACAAAGTTTATTATTTTAATTGTGTTAAAAATTTCAATTAAAATCACATTTCTGCAATAATTGACTGAAATACGGCGAGTTCGTTGTTCAGTAGCACGAAAGTCAAGAAACTATCGAGAGGCAAAGTGGACTATAACACCTCGTCCCTAAATAGTCTCTCAGCCGCCGACTACATATACATAATTCCATCATAATAGCATATACATATACACGAATAAAGTTAAAATTCTTACAAAATATTAACAAAATGTCTAACAAATCATCTACATAGATGATCAACCAAAAAAGGACAGTAATCGAGCATTGATACACCTGTGTAAGTCGTTTCGGTTTTTTTTTAACAAAGTTGCTGTTAAATTTACTTTTAACTTTACCGCCATATCGTCTAAAAAATAAATTTCTGATCTTTTTTTACATTTTATAGTGATATACGAACTAATTAAGCTGATATATACAATTATAAATGGTACATTATGTATTTTAAAAGTCAAAGCATGTAACGCTTATTTATGAACTGTTAAGAAACTCTCTGACCCGTTTTTAGTGTTCCGTATCTAAAAAGGAAATAAACGAAACCCTTATAGAATCACTTTATTGTCCATCTGTCTGCCTCTGTCTGTCAAGACCTTTTCTCAGAAATGCGTCGAGGTATCGTGTTGAAATTAACATCATATTTAAATAATTCAAGTCTACAATGATTTGCAGCTGTGAAAACATTAAAGTTGTAAGTCGAGGCAATCGCAAAAAAAGGTAATGGCATTTACGTCGCATGTTTAGACCATTTAAGTATTTTCGCAAGGGAATCAAAACCTATTGGGTACTTTCCATGATTAATAATATTTTTACAAATAAAAGAAAAATCTGAAAACTATAAATTTTGTCGGCACGTTTGTCTGTTTGTTTGTTTGCCTTTCCAGACTTTTGTCACGAAAGTGTCAAGGTGACAAGTTGAAATTAATATCAAATACTCAGAGCTACAATCACTAAGAGCTGTAAAGAATGATGCGGTCATTTGTGACGCATAATAGAAGTATTTTTAAAGTTTTCAACGTTTTCGCAAAGGGATTAGAAACTACTGCCGTATTTTCCATTTACCTAGCATCATGAAATCTGGCAAGGAGCAAGATCTTATAGTATTAATAAAGGAAGATATCCGAAAACTGTAATTTTCTGTATGTTGGAGCTTTTAAAAAAATCGAATTTCTAAGTCACAAAGCAGTCAAGTCAATTCAAAACGTAATATTTTTGGATAATAAACCACGTTTGTGTTTAAGATGTCGTAATCATAGAGCATATTAAGCGGCAAATAGTTTAATATTAGCATTAAACTCCCAAAATCCCACGTCCCAAAAATCTTTTTTACAACCTACGAGGAGAACTTTATGGTATAACGAAAACGTGGGTGCAAACTTTAATTATAAAGGTAACGCAATTCAATCTATATGTTGCATCGACCCGACCAGTCAATCTTAGCAGCATCTTCTTGCAGTCGCTCCAGATTTATTCCGCTAAAATTGCGCCGCAGAAGAATACTTGATTTTGCTTTAGGGGGTTTTTTGATTTTATAAGAGAGAAATAGAAGATCGTGATAAGAAAAGGCACGCGCATCACATTGACCATGTTTTTCAACATGTTCAATAGAAGACACAATGATTACATCAAGAAGAGAAGGGACAGAATTAGGAAAAAAGTAAGTCACATTAAGTGGCAAGATTTTCATGTTTATCCCATTGACAAGTGACGTCAAACGTGATCTAGAATCAGTTTTGAGGAGACATGTATTAAAGTCGCCCATAACCACTGGATGACTGTACGAGGGTGCGACTTCATCAAATTTTTAAAACTCAAAAAGTACTGCGACGGACTGTAATAAACACCTAAAAGCAATTTGGTGTGCGAAAGAGTAACTTCAATAAACAAGTGTTCTGACACTCCGTTAATATTGGACTGGGAAAAGCTAATTTATTTATTTATTTATTTATTTATATTTATATACCCTTTATTGTACACCAATATAGACAAAATAATAGGAGTAAAACAAAAACAAAAAAAAGAAAAATGTACAATAGGCGGCCTTATCGCTAAAACAGCGATCTCTTCCAGGCAACCTTTGGTAGAGGAGAGAGATAGGATGGTAGGGGTGTACAAATTATGTAATACTTAAAAAATACATACAATATATATTTGTATATATACGATACATAAATAAATATTCCATAAATATAAATACATAATTATATAATAATATACATACACATTATAAATATATACATTTACATACTATAAATACTTACATAATAAATATAATATTAAATTGCAGTAATTTTTGTATTTATTATAAAGCAAGATAGTGCTCTTTTATAATTTTTTTAAAAGATGTAATAGTTGGTGCACGCCTTGCTTCTAGTGGAAGAGAGTTCCACAGACGAATTGAATGGACTGTAAATGAGTCACTATAAAAAGATGTTGTATGGGGAGGAATTTTTAGCACCAGATTCTCTTCAGAACGAAGATTGTGGCTATGTGAAGAACTAAGAAATTGAAAACGTTCTTTTAGATATGAAGGGGATGACGGATTGAACAGAATACAGTAGAGAAGTTGAAGGATGTGAGTATTCCTGCGAAGCCGGATTGGGAGCCACTTGAGCTTTTTACGAAATTCAGAAACGTGATCATATTTGCGAAGACCAAATATGAATCGGATGCAAAGATTTTGGAGACGCTCAAGTTTATTAAGTTGCTCCTCTTTTAGATCAAGATAACATGCGTCAGCATAATCGAGAATTGGTAGTAGGAGTGACTGTGCTAACATAATTTTGGTAGGAATGGGTAGAAAGTTGCGTAATCTTCGAAGGGAGCCAACGGCTGCAAAAATTTTTTTACTAACGTCACTTATCTGTGGTTCCCAAGATAGGTGCTGGTCAAAGGTAATTCCCAAATTCCTAGCTGTAACACTGAACGGTATGTTAACACCGTTGAAGTGTACAGCCGGGAGATCCGAAAAAGATATGCGTGAAATTAACTTTGAACTACCAATAATCAGCACCTGTGTTTTATTTGGGTTTACTCGTAATCCAAATGAAGTAGACCAATTAGAAATATTTAATAAATCATTATTAACTAGATGTATAGTTTCTGGAAGGTTCGCAATTTTACTTTGTGAATAGATCTGAAGATCATCTGCATACAGGTGATAGAGAGAAGATATATGAGAAGTGACGGTACTTATAAAGACCGAAAACAAGAGGGGAGACAACACGCCACCTTGTGGAACGCCCGCAGTTATAGGAGCCCATTCTGAGAAAGAATCTTGAACTCTTATCCGTTGCCGGCGTCCATACAAGTAAGAATGAAACCAGTCAATTACTTTAGGAGATATGTTAAGAGAACACAATATAGCAAGAAGAATATCAAAGTCTACCGTGTTGAAAGCATTACTAAAATCTAGTAATGTCAACACAGTAACCTGTTGATTATCCATTCCTAATCTAATGTCATCAGTTATTTTGATCAGAGCCGTAGTCGTACTATGACCCGGACGAAAACCAGATTGTAAAGGATTCAATAGGACATTTTTTGAAAGGTATTGGTTTAATTGATTGTGAATAAGGCGCTCAAGTACTTTAGACAGGAAAGGAAGAATGGATATAGGACGATAATCAGTGTAAGATGAAGGATTTGTTTTTTTCGGGAGGGGGATGACTTGTGCGTCTTTCCAGGACTCAGGGAATTCACAAAGGATAATGGATTGGTTTAAAATATGTGTGACTACAGGAATTATGATATCTAGGATTGGGAGGATCATCTTACGACTAATGCAATCCGAACCAATGGCATCAGAATTTATAGCTAAAATGTTCTTCTTAACATCACTATCAGTAAATTGACTAAAGGAAAAAGGCGGATTTTCAGGAGTTGATTTAGCAGAAATTTCGTTTAAAGTATTAGACTTCACAGCAGTTTCGAAAGTTTGAGAGGAGGAAAAGTGATTATTTAATTCATTCAAATTAATATTATTAGTATTTATGTTTCTAGATGATTTTCCAACTCCTAAGGACTTGAGAAATTTCCAGACTCTAGCTGATTCGTCTTCCTCAGCTATAGATTTATGGATATGGCGTCGTTGATTATCTCTACATAGTCTGTTGCAGCGATTGCGAACCTTCAGATACTTGTCGCGATTTGTGTCAGTCGGATTACACCTATACTTAGCCTTGGCAGCATTCTTTCTTTCTTGAAGCTTCTTTATTTCTGGGGTGAGCCAAGGTGCAGGAAGGTGCTTTAGCCGGACAGGACGAATTGGTGCATGTAAATCATACAGTTGAGTTAGTAGAGAATTAAAAACTGTAACTTGCTCATTAACTGTATTAACATTCAAAATAACACTCCAGTCAATGTTGGCAGCATCCTCCCGCAGACTATTCAAATCCATTCCACCAAAATTACGCTGCAGAAGAATTCTCGATTTTGCTTTGGGTGGTTTGATTTTATAGGAGAGATAAAGAAGATCATGGTATGAAAAAGCAAGGGCAGAGCACTGTCCATGCTTTTCAACATGATCAACAGGAGAAACCAAAATTAAGTCGAGAAGAGAAGGAATAGAGTTAGGGAAGGAATGAGTAGCAGATAGAGGTAGGATTTGTAAATCTGCACTATTTAGTACAGATTTCAACAGACTAGAGCGGTGGTCATTTTTTAAAAGACAAGTATTAAAGTCTCCCATAAGAATAGTATGGGCGTACAACGGTTTAAATCGCTCTAGAAGGATTTCAAATGATGAAAAGTAATCGACCGTGAGGTTAGGACTATAGTAAACACCTAATAGCATCTTAATATGACCAAAGATAACCTCAATAAAAAGGTGTTCAGCCCCTTCAACGGACAGAGGTGTCGATTTGCTTACAATTGAAAACGGAATGTGAGAGCGGAGATATATCGCCACTCCACCACCTGCCCGACCTACACGGTCGTTACGAATCAAATGAAATCCAGGAAGAGAGTAGGAAGTAGAAGGTAAGCAGGGTTTAAGCCAGGACTCAGATACAAGGATAGCATGTATATTATTGCAATCAAATGATGATAACATATCAGGATAATGTGCAGGAATACTCTGAGCATTAATATGGATAACATTAAAATATTTCAGGCAGTCTGAGAATAAAGAATTTATAGTTTCACTGAGCGAAGGGATACTATGAAAGCTGTCATTACTGCTCAATCCATCAGAAGAAAAAGAAAGAAAAGTTTCGTCCAAATCGTCATTGTTTCTAGACATTTTTAAAATAAATATTCAGCAAATAAAATAAGTAAAAATATAAAGATAAATATATAAAATGTATATGTAAAATAATAATAATAATATATTAATTTTATAATTACAATATAAAAATAGGTAAATAAATATTTATATGTTAATTAATTTCATATGAACACTCACCCGCCAGTTGCCTAGGAATAATCACTTAAACACAAACAAAACAAAATAGTAACAACAATAACATTAAAAAACTAACATTAACAAAATATATATATATTTATCAGGCAGCCATAACAACAATTATTACTATTAAAAAGGAACATTATTGTATTATCTATATAATAGATATCTATATAAAGACGATCTTTATAAATGTCTAGTATAGAACTCAAAAACTAACCATCCAAAGCAAGAAAATTGTGGCGCCTGATTGACAAACGTCAGAATGACTTTAACTTTCAACTAATTATATTTATAAATAGTTCTACAACACAAAATTAACTCGAAAGCAGGTAGATAGAGAAATAATTAAAATATATATGTATATAGAAAAACAAACAATAATAAGGAGAAGATAAAATAACTATTTCTTAACCACGCGCTTTGACCTCTGCAATATAACTTTATCGCTAGTGTTTACGATGGGAATCTTTTGGACTGGGGACTTACAAGTTGAAATCGAGTCAAGATCTGATAAACACTCTGCACGATGTCTAGATCCATCTGGGGCAATAATGTGTATCCAACCGTCTCGTGTCCAACACTTGTTGATGCCGAACCGCTTTCTGGCCTCCAAAAACACGTTGTGTCGGCTTTTCGTCAAGAACTCCGACTCAGTGACACCGGTGCCCTTCAACTTCGTTTTGGCGAACCACACCTTATCCCTAATAGCAGTCTCGGTAAATTTGACCACTATAGGTCTGGGCTTGCCGTCTAAAGATCTTCCCAAGCGATGACAAGATTTGATACTGCTGGTAGAAAAATTAGGCAAGTTCAAGTGCTCCGCAACAAGGCTGGTAACGCGAGCAGTTGCATCCTCGGATCTTTCTTCGCTAACACCATGGAAAAGAAGCACTTTACGACGTCTCTGCATTTCAGTTCGATCCATTTCCCTGGCGAGGAACTCAATTTGTCGCTGAAGTCCACTTAGTGCAGTGAGAACAAAAGACTTAAAAGAATTGAACTCCGATGAAAGGGATGGTACAGTTGCAGGTGTTGTTGTCCTCTGCAAGTCTTGCTGGAATTCATTCATACGGCTGTTGAATAAGTCAGTCATTGCAGCCAGAGACTCCTTGATAGATTCCATCGTTGTTGTGTAGTTAAAGTGACAAAATAATTCAAGTGAAAAGTGATTTTAAAGAGGATTCACTATCTGGTGGGTAGAGTAGGTCACATACACATTATATATAATAAATTAACTTGTTATAAATAAATATTTCTACTATAAAAATAAAAAAATCTTTAAGAGCTTTTAAAAGTGATGTTGCTTGTTTTTTTGCTCCTACCCTATTTATTTATTTATTTATTTATTTAGTTTACAGGAAACAAACAGTGAAATAATTACAATAAAAATATATATATAGAAAAATTCTTACACCAAAACAGTTTCCATTTATAAATTAATCATAAGTAATTACAAAACAAGACATTTTTTATATTTAATGGGTGCATGAAATTATATAATTAATATGAATAATTCATTTATATAGGTTCATTGAATTTAAATTTAATTTTTTAATCAAGAAAACATAACTTAATAATAAATAATCAATATATAATTAATTAATTAAAAATGCATGAGTAAATTAAGGCCCTTCTGAATATAATATTTCGTAAACTTGTAGTTTGAATTTTTTAAGGGAGAGATGAAATATATCACATTCAATAAATATTTTATTGTACTGTTTAGATGATCTAGTAATAAATGCATTTGCAGCATATTTAGTCTTTGTCGATGGAAAATCAAAAATAGATTTGTTGCGACTACCAGGGCGAGGACATTTGATATTTATTTTAGAAAGGAGACAAGGAGAATCTAATATGTTATGGATAAATTTATATAAAAAAACCATATCACGTTCAAGTCGTCTTTGTGCAGTTGTCGGTATATTTTCTATTTGATTCAAATTATTTATAGACGAAAATTTTAAATATTTTAAAAATTTTTCCTGAATATTTTCAATGAATCCTATATATTTACTATACTGTGGATTCCAGACAGAGCAAGCGTATTCAAGAATAGGTCTTACAAATGATTTATATAAAAGAGCAAAAGTTGAAACACGCTTAAACTCTCTGGAAATCCTCAGCACAAATCCTAGCATACGAAACGCCTTAGAAGTTATTGAATTTATGTGTTCATCGAAAAGAAGTTTAGAATCGAGAGTTATTCCAAGATCTTTGACCACTGATAGACGTTTTATATCATCTTCCTTAATTCGATAGTTGTAAATGATCACCTTTCTTTTTCTGGTAAATGTTATACAACTACATTTATTTATATTCAAAAACAGAGAGTTGGTAGTACAATAATCGCTAAGTAAGTTCAAATCTTTTTGTAGACTAATACAATCATCAACACTCTTAATAATTTTATAAATTTTCGTATCATCTGCATATAATAGAAATTTAGATGATGCAAAAACCGAAACAACATCATTTATATATATATTAAAAAACAGTGGTCCAAGATATGAGCCTTGAGGTACTCCAGATGGAACGGGTAGAAAAGATGAGCAATATCCTTTCACAGTCACGGCTTGACTTCTATTCAATAAATATGACTTGATCCATCTAAGGAGGTCACCATGTACACCGATGAACTCCATTATTGCTATTAAGATAGAATGAGAGATTTTGTCAAACGCTTTGGAGTAATCGGTGTACACAACGTCCACCACACACACAAATTTGTTTCAGTTGATTTCTTGTTAATAAAACCGTGCTGCTGGTCAATAATTATGGGACGTATGCTTGGAAAGATTTTGTCATAAATTATACGTTCAAAAAGTTTTGGAATTGAACTTAATTTCGATATAGGACGATAATTTTTGATATCATGTCTATCTCGATTTTTGAAAATAGGCACAACATAAGACTGTTTCCAAATTGAAGGCATGGTACATGTATGAAGGGAAATACAAAACAATAAATGTAAAGGAATAGATATAGTCATATAGCATTCACTCAGAAAAAGAGGTGGTATACCGTCGGGTCCGCTACCTTTTTTAATATTTAAAGTTTTCAAATACTTACGAACATCAGCAAGTGAAATATCAACAGATGACAAATTAATTGTATTAACAATATATCCACTATTATTTTGACTGTTACATGAAAAATTGTTTAGATGTGTACTATGTTCAAATGATGTATAGAAATATTCATTAAATAGATTACTTATTTGTTGACCGTCGCTCGCTGAGATATCATTATAATATAGCCTCTCAGGTATGTCATTTGTACTCTGTTTGGTCTTGACAAATGTCCAAAAACACTTTGAGTTTCTCAAAATATTATTTTCCGCAAATTCAAGATAGTTATCGTAGCATGTCTTTTCAACCCTTTTTTGTCTATCACGAAATAATTTAAAAGTACTATAATCCCTGTAATTATCATACATTTTCCATTTTTTGTGATATTTTAATTTTTCTTTAATAATTTTAATAAGTGCAGGAGAATACCACACTGGATACTTACTAAGATCAACAACCACTTTGGAAGGAACATTCTTTGTAATTATATCATTGATTATGTAATAGAATTTCACAACGGATATGTTAATGTCATAGTAATCAAAGATAACCGACCAATCTATGTTAGCCAATAATTCATTAATTATTTTATAGTCAGCTTTATGAAAAAGTTTAACAATACGGGGAGGGCTAAGAAAGCTACTAATGTTAATATCTGTTAACATAATATCCAACGTGGGGTGGTGTAAATCTTCCTTTACTAAAGGTGTCTCACAGCGCATAACCCTACAATCTGAGTTACTGAAGACAAAGTCTAATTGGCGATTATTGATGTTTGGCACTAAGTTATATTGGGAAAAGTTATTCAAAGACATAAAGGAAGACATGGCATAGACCATTGAGTTTTCAATATTCTCATAGAGCTCAGCGGATGTGGACGATGGAGACCAAATAGCACTGGGAACATTAAAATCACCAACTATAAAGAATATATCTTTCGGATTCAATATAACTAATTCAGAGATACGTTCATAAAAATTCAACTGATCTTGAAATTGTGAAACCGATTGCGGAAAATAACAACAAAAAAATCTACAATTAACGGGCATACCCTTTGTTCTTAACGCTACGCATAATGAAATAACGTCACAGGAAACAATATCATTTGACGGCTTAAAGACAGGGTCTTTAACAACGAGTCCGTTACGCACTGCAATCAGGACATCGCCTCCCATTTTATCGTTACGTTCATTGTAGTTGCGATCACATCTATAGACCGAATAGCGACTATCAAAAATTTCTGAATCGAAAATTCCAGGTAATAACCACGTTTCAGTTAGACAAATTATGTCATGTTCACAATTTAATATATTCGAAAAAACCCAGAAGTTTTTGTTCTAAGACCACGCACGTTTTGGTACAAAACCGCTATTTTGGAGACCATTGCGAAATAAGTAATTTATAAACCATATAAGACATAAGAATTACACTAAATACATTTAAATTGACCATTTCACCCAAATCAATTATAATTATTCTCCCTTCTAAAATTATACAAGTAAAATGTAACTTAAACAGATTTAGTAGTTTCATCTCTCTCTCAAAGCCTAACAAAATTACAATAAAATAGACAAACCAACATAATTTTAGTAAATCAATAAAGAAGCCACCAAACGTACTTATATATAATATGTGGGATAAATTAATTGCGCGTATTACAATTTTTTTAAATCACATTCGTTAAGTATATGAATAATAGGGCTAGTGTCAGTTTTTCTAGCCATAATAGAACAGTTTTTTACCCAAATATACGTATATTTTTTATCGCGAGCTATTTCTTTTGTTTTACGAAGAAGCGACTTATTAGCACTTGTTAGATGATCGTTAAAGTAAACACGATTTGTATTTCCCACGTAGCCAAGTTCGCAAGCCCTGATATTCTTCTTTGCTCGTAATCTAGCAAGGAAATCATCCTTCTTCCATCTAGACAAAAATCGAATGATTACGGGTCTTGGTTTTTTAGAATCATTGTTTTTAGGGGCCACGCGGGTTATAAAATCGATGTCCGAATGACTGTAAGCTGAGTGATCCACCAGTTCCGATAACTTATTCATTGTTGTCATTAAATTTTCGTTTTTGGATTCGGGAAGGCCAATAATCTCAACATTAGAACGTCTAGACCATTGTTCCTAATTATTAATTTCATTCTGGAGGGTTATCATATATAATTGGCAATTTTTCACATCCGAACACAATGCATCACACTTTTTCATCCCATTCTCGACTGTTTCTATTCTTTTGAGAATCGCATCATGGGTATCACTTAAAAATTTCACAGAGTTTTGGAGTGACAAAATTTCCTTTTTGACATCCTCAAGGATGTTTTGAAATCCAGAAAAAGCCTCTTTAAACTCAGATTTAATAATATTTCGAATTTCATCTCTTGATATTTGTAGCGCAGAGAAATTTACCCTATGTGTATTTTTTTCAGCAGACGTACTCTTATCAGTTTTTTGCTTGGCCCGCTTTGTGCCATTGCGAATTGGGGTATCAGATTTATTATCTCGAGAATTATTTGAGGTACACGATGAACAACGCCAGGAGAGTCTAAGATCATCGGCCGGTTTTAGTTCTTGATCATTTAGCTGTGATATACAAGCGAAATGAAATTCCCTATCGCAAGATGTACATACAATCGGATCCTCGGCATCACTTATTAATTTGCTGCAGCAGGCGAACTCCATATTATTACTTCACAATCAAAAAAAAAAAAAAAAACAAAAAAGTAACTATGCACACAAGTGAGATTTGAACCTGTGGTGACTGTGCATGGGACTCTGAGGTGTTTTCGAAACCTCTCTTCCAACGACTGTTTAAGTAGACCAGGCAAAAATAGTTATCAGTTTTGTACGTTGTTTATGTGTGGTCATTGACCTATCGGTTGCGGTATGTTTTTTCAATATGAAGCTCATTAACGTCTCGACACACGAAGTAGATCTCGATGCACTTCTCCGACTTTAAACATATGTAAATCACTTTTATATTTGCAAAGTTATTGTTGAAAACTATTATATTTTGGCACTAAGATTGTTATAAGTTTACTTATTCTTTTAAACAAAGATATGGTACGTATATAGATCTTAATTTTCGAGAGAACTGTTATCAAAATCACTGATTTTTACAATAATATTAAAGCACCAACAGTAAATACGTCTTGTCGCTATGTAACAATAAGCTCAACTGTAGTAACTAATAACCGAAAATGCAATATGAGATGTGAGATATATGGCGACACCTCCACCTGCTCGTCCAATGCGGTCATTTCGGATCAAGTGAAATCCAGGGAGTAAATACATTGAAGATGGTAAACAAGGTTTAAGCCACGACTGAGATGCTAATAACGCATGGAGGTTTTTGTTCTGAAAAGAAGATAATTCAGGATAATGTGCAGGAATACTTTGAGCATTAATATGAACTATATTGAAATTTTTCTCTACATGTGAGAAGTAAGTACCAAGAGACTCGTTAAGGGAAAGAATGCTATGAAAACTACCGTCACTATTCAAACTGCTTGAGGATAAAGAAACAAAGGCTTCGCTCTCAAATCTGTCATTCATAGCCATTTTAAAAATAACAGTTAAAAAAAAATAATAATAAAAATATATATACAGGGTTACAGGTTAAGCCGACCGAAATCATTTAAAAGAGGATAGGTTCCATCATTCCTAACCGATTTGACTAGGAACCCTATATCCTAAACCTAACTCTTCTCAAGTTATTGGCCTATGAATTTATTTTATAAAAATTACAGATTTTTAGTCGATTGCCCCTTTATTTTTGTTTCGTGTCCCCATTTTCTATTATTTTTGCTATTTTTGTGTAGATGATTAGTTGCTTTATTATTTTAAGTTACAAAACTACCAGTAACTATACCGAATGAGTCGTAGTAGACAATCAATTGTAAAAAAAAAAAATCAAAAAAATATTTTTTCTTTGCAAGATATTCTTAAAAAGTCTATGACAGATGTACTGCAGATATGCTAAAATATCTATGACAGATGTACTGCAGATATGCTAAAATATCTATGGCTCTTCAGCTTTCCGATAAGGTATAATAATTTAGGGTATTATTAGAATTCTCGGAAAAAATGTAAATAGGTATAGGTAAAAATTATGTTGTTGTTATTGTGTGTGCTTTTTGGTAATTCTTTAATTCCTTATTCAATCTGCTTACGCGATTCGTCCGTGGTAGATGCGATACATAGTGCTCTTGGTTTTTTACTCGATTTGGCATGTTTTCTGGACTGTTTCTTCCTATTCGTGACTGTGCTTGTTAACTGGACCTTGATTTGTGCTTCTGATTTGGAACTGTTGAAAATCACGACCTTTACAAATTTAATTGATTTTCTACATGCTCTCCGTAAAAATTCATGGGGGTCAAGTCTGGACTCTTGACTGGCCACGGTATGGGTCTCCCTCTTCCAATCCACTTAGTGTCTAACCATTCCCTGACACTCCTTCTGTAGTGTGCGGGGCACCCATCATGTTGAAACTACATGTTACGAATAAGGTTTAGTGGTATGTCATCGAGCAAATCAGACAAAACCTCTCTCAAAAAATTCTCATAGTTCTCTCCATCCGAATTTGGAGGAAGAAAGAAAGGCCCGATTAAATGGTTGGATATTATTCCCATCCACACATTAAGACTGAAACGTCTCTGCGAACCCTTAAACCTTTTTTAGGGTTCCGTACCTTAAAAGGAAAAACGGAACCCTTATAGGATCACTTTGTTGTCCGTCTGTGTGTCTGTCGGGCTGTCAACCCTTTTTTCTCAGAAATGCATGGACGTATCATGTTGAAATTAATATCATATACTCAAGTCTACGATGACATGCGGCTGTTAAAAAATTAAAGTTCTTAGTCAACGCAATCAAAAGATAATGGAAAATATGTCGTATATTTTGACCACTTTAGCGTTTTCGCAAGGGAATCAAAACCTATAGGGTACTTCCCATTGACCTAGCACGATGAAATTTGGCAAGAAGTAAGATCTTATGATACAAATAAAGGAAAAAAATTCTGAAAACTGTAAATTTTTGTATGTATGTTTGTCTGTTTGTAAGTTTGTCTTTCAACCTTTTTCTCGGAAACGCGTGAAGGTAACAAATTTTTATCAATTTTATGTACTCAGAGTTGTAATTACTAAGAGCTGTGAAAAAATCAATCTTCTAAGTTAACGCAATCAAAAGATAAAGTCATTTATGTCACATACATATTTTAAGTATTTTAGCGTTTTTAACGTTTTCGCAAGGGAATCAAAACCTATAGGGTACTTCCCATTGACCTAGCATTATGAAATTTGGCCAGGAGCAAGGTCCTTTAGTATACATAAAGGAAAAAATCCGAAAACTGTAAATTTCTATTCGTGTGTCTGTCAGTCTGTACGTCTGTCTTTCAACCATTTTCTCAGGAACGCGTAAATGTATCAAGTTGTAAATTGATCAAGCGGAAAATATATTAATCCTAGAATTAAAATTTTATGTACTTGTAACAAATTAACATAGCAGTTAACCATGATCAAAAAAACAATTTGACAAACACTGAGGAGAAATTTGTATCAAAACGAAAACATGAGGGCAGCAAACCCTTATAAACAACGCAATGCAATCTATATATCGCAGCTAACAAAACGATAGCGTAATTTAGGGTACAGCCAGCGCCATCTCTTGACAATATTATTACCTATGATAAAATTCTGCTCGATTAATAAAATTTTGAAATAATGTTACCAAAGGTAACATAATTTTAAAATTTAAAATTTAAGTTGAAACAAATAAATATTTAAAAAGGAAATTTAAATAGAAACAAAAACCTTAATAAATTTCTACCCACTCAAAAATTAAATTGTTAACCAGTGTGAAGTTAAATATAAATAACGTCACTTTGATGAAAATCATAGATTAGTACAAGTAATTAAAAATAAAAGTAGGATTAGGATAAGTAATAATATTTTTATATTTTTGTATCTTAGCCGTAGATTTTACTGTTTTGATATTTTATTTTATTTTTTTTTACGATTTGATTTTTTTTTTATTGTATAGTAGTGTTACATTTGTTTTTAGTTGGTGAAGTTAAATTATTATTGCTTTTTTTTCTCTATATGGATGTTTATGTTAGTGAAATACTTGTGTTTTATTATACTGTTTAAAAAATTTATAACATTAAGGTTATTATAATATGATTTTGTTGCTGGTAGGCACATTGTCACTTATCATATTTATTTATAGTTTAGTTTGTACAATAATTATTCTTATTTAAATATTATTATTATATATTATATTTATACTTATTTATTATGCCATATCAAGATATAAGCCTTAATGACTCTTTCTTTTCACTTTCTTCATCTAATGGATTGAGTACGAACAACAGTTTTTGCAGTCTTCCCTCACTTAATGAAACACTTGATTCTCCTTTTTTTCGATGTAATGAAAAATTTCAACGTCATCCACATTAATGCCCAGAGTATTCCTGCACATTATCCAGATATGTTATCCTCTTTTGATAACAGGAATATCCACGCAATTCTAATATCAGAAACATGGCTTAAGCCTTGTTTGTCTTCTGCATCTTATGTTCTCCCTGGTTTTCAACTTATACGGAATGATCGTTTTAATCGTGTTGGCGGAGGTGTTGCTATATACCTTCGATCTCACTTATCTTTCACGATTATAAGTATGTCCAGTGCCCAACCTACACCAGCAGCAGAACATTTAATAATTGAATTATCTTTTTCTAATACTAAACTTCTAATCGGTGTATTTTATAATCCCTGTTTAACAATTGACTATTTTTCTAGCTTTGAATTCCTTTTAGACAAATTTATCCCTTTATATCAGCATTCGATTATTATGGGAGATTTTAATACATGCCTTTTAAAAAATGACTCTCGCTCATTTCGCTTAAAATCATTGGTCCAATCAGCTAATTTACATATACTCCCCCTTTCTGCAACTCACTTCTTTCCTAACTGTTCTTCAACTCTATTGGATCTTATTCTAGTTTCTTCTGCTGAATTTGTTGCCAATGCTCTGCTGATGCTTTCTCTTATCATGATTTGATTTATCTGTCCTATAGAGTGCGCCCCCCAAAAGCTAAACCGAGAATCCTTCTGCAACGCAATTTTGGTGGTATGGATTTAGAACGCTTGCGAGAAGACGCTATGAAGATTGACTGGACTGACGTTGTCACTGAGTCAGATATTGATAATCGAGTGGCAAGCTTCAATTCACTCCTGATTCAACTGTATGACACACATGCTCCTGTTCGACCAGTTCGACTTAGGCATTTTCCGGCTCCCTGGCTTACTCAGGACATTAAAACATTGCAGCGTAAAAAGAGTATTGCAAAAGCAAATTACAAGGCCAATAATTCTAATGAAATTAAAAACAAGTATAAGAATATACGGAATCGTTGCAACAGTTTTAAACGGATTTAAATCGCGTATATTAATTATTTTTATCATCCCGACGTTTCGAGCACTTTGCAGCGTTCGTGGTCACGGGTAGACTAAGGTGACATTTGTCTATTTGAGATTTTAGAAAATATTATTTACAACTACCGCCAACGGTTTCTTAAATGATATCTTGAATAACGTTCCGGTTGCACGCAGAAGGCACTAACTGTATCTTTTGGTCTGGCAGTCTGTTGGACTTGGGATTTTAAATTTTTAATAAGTGGATCCCAGGTGTTTGAAAGTCTCCAACCATCTTCTCTATTGAAGTTCGGATGTTTTTGAATTTCAATAGCCTCGCGTATCATTCTAGGAATGAATCTGTGTTCTCTAGCGAGGATCTGTGGTTTATCAAATCGGATAAAATGGTTAGGTTTATCCAAGGCATGTTCACAAACTGCAGACTTTGAAGAACGCCTATTCTTGACATCTCCTATGTGTTCCCTGACCCTAGTACCGATGCTTCTTTTTGTTTGGCCTATGTAAGATAAACCACACTCACATTCGAGTTTGTATACACCCGCAGTCTGTAAAGGAATATTACTCTTGATAGGTCTCAAGAACTGGCTCACTTTCTTATGAGGCTTGTAGATAGTTTTAATCGAAGCTCGCTTCAAGATGTTGACAATTCTGTCTGTAACTCCCTTCACATATGGTAGAAATGCAGGTTGTCGCTCAACTGTGGGTGGCTTGATACGGCTTCTACGATGCTGGCGAGGCACGGGCAGCTTGTTCTGGTGGAGTGCAAGCTTGACGTGGCGTAGCTCGTCCTCTAGGTGTTCAGCATCGCAGAGATGGTGGGCTCTCTGAAACAAAGATTTGCCAACGGTAGCTAACTGGCTAGGGTGGTGGTGTGACTCACACCTACTAGGGTCAAGGAACACATAGGAGATGTCAAGAATAGGCGTTCTTCAAAGTCTGCAGTTTGTGAACATGCCTTGGATAAACCTAACCATTTTATCCGATTTGATAAACCACAGATCCTCGCTAGAGAACACAGATTCATTCCTAGAATGATACGCGAGGCTATTGAAATTCAAAAACATCCGAACTTCAATAGAGAAGATGGTTGGAGACTTTCAAACACCTGGGATCCACTTATTAAAAATTTAAAATCCCAAGTCCAACAGACTGCCAGACCAAAAGATACAGTTAGTGCCTTCTGCGTGCAACCGGAACGTTATTTAAGATATCATTTAAGAAACCGTTGGCGGTAGTTGTAAATAATATTTTCTAAAATCTCAAATAGACAAATGTCACCTTAGTCTACCCGTGACCACGAACGCTGCAAAGTGCTCGAAACGTCGGAATGATAAAAATAATTAATATACGCGATTTAAATCCGTTTAAAATAGTTTCATTTCAATGAATAATAATCGCGAAAATCTAAGACAACGATATCGTTGCAACAGGTTGTGTAGAGATCGACAATGACGCCACATTCATAAATCAATACTTGAGGAAGAATATTCTGGTAGGGTATGGAAATTTCTTAAGTCTCTTGGAGCATTTCAAAATAATCGTTTCAGTAATATTGATTTAAACCAGCTTAACCAGCAGTTCTCCTTTTCTAGCAACATTGACGACGCTACAAAATTAAATACTAAAAATCAAACTCTAGCTTTACCCACTTCTGACGATCCTGCTTTTATTTTTAGTCAAATCACTGATAGTGATGTTAAGAGAAGCATTTCTGAGGTCAAATCTGATGCCATTGGTATTGACAGCATCAGTCGTAAAATGATTATTCCTATCATTGATCTTCTAATCCCTGTAATTAAGTCCATATTTAACTATTCAATTTCTTCTGGATCATTTCCCTCCTCTTGGAAAGACGCCCAAGTAACTCCTATACCTAAAAAAGCAAATGCCTCCATCTATTCTGATTACCGTCCTATCTCCATACTCTCCTTCCTATCAAAAGTTTTCGAACGTGTCTTGCATCGACAACTGAGCCTTTTCCTATCCAGACAGAACCTTTTTTGATCCTTTTTAATCTGGTTTCCGGACAGGTCATAGTACAACAACTGCTTTAGTCAAAATTACTGAGGACATTCGTCTTGGTATGGATAACCAATGTCTAACAGTTTTGGCCTTACTTGATTTTAGTAATGCGTTTAACGATGTAGACTATGAACTGTTATTAGCCAAATTATGCTCTCTTAACATATCTCCTAAAGTGGTTGACTGGTTTCAAAGTTATCTGTGTGGTCGCCGGCAACGAATTCGTGTTGATGATTCTTTTTCCGACTGGTGCACGATCAAGGCCGGTGTACTTCAAGGCGGCGTGTTGTCTCCTCTCCTTTTTTCAATTTTCATTAGTTCTATCACACTTCATTTGTCTTCTCCCTACCACCTGTATGCTGATGACCTCCAACTATATGTTCATTCTAAATTGATTGATTTGCCTAAAGCAATTGAATTATTAAATAAAGACCTGAATTCAATAGTGTTATGGAGTAGGATGCATGGTCTTAAGGTGAATCCATCTAAAACACAGGCAATCATTATAGGCAGTCAAAAAATGGTTTCACGTGTAGATTGGTCTAAATTGCCTAATATATTTCTTGATGGAATATTCATACCATACAGCGATACCGTTAAAAATCTAGGGGTAACATTTGATAAATTTCTCTCTTGGACTCCTCAAGTAAGCGAGGTGAGCAGGAAGGTGTTTACGTCAGTCGGATCTCTCCGTAGGCTGCAGAATTTCTTACCAATACCAACCAAGATTGCACTTGCACAATCTCTCCTGTTACCGATTCTGTTATATCAATCTAAGTGAGGAGTTGCTTAATAAGCTTGAGCGCATTCAGAATCTCTGCATACGGTTCATATTTGGACTTCGCAAATATGACCATGTTTCCGAATTTCGCGACATGCTCAAGTGGCCCTCTATCCGCCTTCGTAGGAATACTCACATTCTCTCTCTTTTATTTAATGTTCTATTCAATCCGACTTCTCCTTCATATCTAAGAGAGCAGTTTGAGTTTATCAGTGATACTCACAGTCGCTCTCTACGATCTGATGATACCCTAATCCTAAAAATTCCATCTCACCATACTTCTTTCTATTCCAAATCCTTTTCTGTAGAAGCTGTTCGGCTCTGGAACTCCTTACCTCTTGAAATTAGGCATGCGGAGTCGCTAGCAATATTTAAACGGCTAGTTAAAGCGCACTTCTATCCTCCTTAAAATATCATTTGACCCAATCAATCCTATTTTCTTTACTTGTATTTTTCTTCTTTCTGATGTCTTATATATATATATATATATATATATATATATATATATATATATATATATATATATATATATATATATATATATATATATATATATATATATATATATATATACCAAGTAGGCATATAAAAAAAAATAAGCAGAATCGCTGACCTCATTTGGGCCATCGATTCTGATATAGCCATATAACTAGTATTTGTAATAGGATAAACTAATTATTTAAACAATTCTTACTTATTGAAATACTACGTTAGTAAATTAATAGAATAATAGAAATATTCTAATGTAAAAGGTTACGGCAATAAAAAAAACAAGCTAACAAAATATTAATCCAATAATTTTATTAAAACTGTCATAGATTTTACTTACAATGTTTTCTGCTCAAAATCCCACACTTGACTGAATCATTTTTTAACAAATCACCCTGCCTTTCCTTCATTTACCCTCACCATTAAACGTAACACGATAAAAACACATTTTTCAAGCTTCTCATAGATGTCGCTACAGAGCTTAGCATTTTAATACATTTAACAAATTATAATTATTATTTATCATCTTAATAGATCCAAATTTTATTCAAGCAATTTTACAAGCAATTAAAACTAAAAAGCTTTTTCTATAAGCAAAACAATGAAACCATTATAATACACACTTTTTACAAGTGGGTAGTCAAAACCATTTAATTAAATCTGGAATTTGTTTTTCATAAGTCAAAAACCATTCTAATTATTGATGTTTACTAATGTAAATAATAACAATAATTAATAAATAGATTTTAAATTAAATCAACTTATAATTTAATTCTTAAATAATCTTCGCGGCGACACGGCCATACTGATGTGCGATGCGTGCTCTGCATCGCTTCGATCACTTCTGTAATAGAGAAATTCATATTTTGAGGCCAGGCACTCCACAGTACACACAAGCCTATAAAATAAATATTGGTGTATATGTATTCTCTGCTCACTCCACGTGACTGCAGAGTAAAAAAATTGTAGATAGCTCTTTATTAAAAACACTTATAACACAATAGTATACTCAGCTATTATTGTTATGAATATTACTGCTCATTCCACATGACAACAGTAAATTAATAAAAAGTACTTGTAAAAAAAAAAATTAAAGGATAAGTATGCGAGAGGTCGATGCTGTTTTACAACAGAGGCTCTAAAGGATGACTGAAAAGGTCGATGCTGTGCTCTAGGCGGCTTCTTACGCCGTGGTACACAGGGGACTATAATTCTTTTAGGCTGGGACTATAAAGAGTTAGGCTTATTGGACGGCTCCACACGCCAATAGCATCTTTTCATTACGAGCCATTATTATGATTACTTTTTTTTTTTTCAATTAATTTATTTATTTTTTTTTTATCTGTCATCTGTACTACATAAGTAAATAAATAATAATGGTAGATTCGTTATACAAACAACATAAAAGGTTCTCACCGGAATTAATTGAAGTCATCTTAACTTGTGTCGTCGGGATTGTGTTGTTCAGTTGCCAATGCAGCCGAAGGTCCAGCATGCTCGTCGTTTGGGGGCGACACGGTTGCCTCGATGGGACGTCCAGGCTGAGGAGCACGTCGCAGTTGATCGTGTGCGACTTTTCACGGTCGGCCGTGGTGACCCACTACCTTTTTCACTAGATAACGATCATTTTCGAGAACCCTGTAAACTTCGTAAGGAACACTAAACTTGAGATCAAGAGAAGTCTGATTTCTGGGGTTATTTTTTATTAATACAAAGTCACCTCGATTAAAGTGATGAATTTTAGCACGGCCTTTGTCAAATCTGGTTTTATCTTTGTCAGATGCATCTTTTATTCTTTGTTGCACATGACGTTCGAGGGCTTCAAAATTAATTGTTGCATTGTCAAGATCAACCAAGTTAAGTAACTCTGCTGGTACACAGTTTTGACGTCGAGTAAGCAATGTAAGTGGAGCTGTACCTGTAGTTTTATGTACAGTGCAGTTCAGGGCAAGTTGAAGACTGTCCAGTGCCATATGCCAGTCTGAGGTTTCATAATTTTTTATCATTATGAGGCTATTTTTTAGTGTTGCCATCATCCGCTCCACTTGACCGTTGGTTCTGCTGATACCTGGTGCTATAGAGTGTATTTCGATGCCAAACAAATCACAATAATTTTTATATTCACCTAGAAACTCTCGCCCACCGTCTACGATGACTTGTCTTGGAGCTCCAAATAGATGAACTACCTGTTTTAAAGCCGCGAGAGAGCTGTGTTGGCTTTTGTCATTAGTATAACGAAGTAAGACATACTTTGTGTAGGCATCCACCGTAACTATAACATACTCGTGTTCAACCGAGGTACCCAACTTACCTGTAATGTCCATATGTATTACTTCAAAAGGCACTGTGGGTTTCGCGATAGGGTGTAACTGTACCTGAGTTGCGCCAGATGTTTGTTTCGACGTTCTGCATATAATGCAATTGTCTACGAACTCTCTTACAATACTGCTCATTTTGTCGAAATAATAACTTTGTCTAATTTTGTGAAGAGTTTTCTCCCAACCTGGATGTTTGAGAGCAGTATGAAAGGTGTTAATCAAACTCCATTGAAAAGATTTCGGTACAACAATCAGTTTTTGTATACCTAAAATAGCGTCTTGTCTCTCGAATTTAAGGACATTACCATCAAGGTGGTAACCAGGGACATCTTCGCCATTGTGTAAAGAGTCGATGATTGGCCGTAATTGGTTATCACGTCCTTGCTCAATATTTACCCAGTCCAGATTATTGGTCATGACGTTGACAGTCAGAGGATCTGGATTTCGGCTCAGGTAATCTGCATGCTGCATCCGCTCGCCTTTCCTGTATTCTATTTCAAAATCAAAATTTTGCAGGTAAGCCCACCATCTATGAATGCGCGGCAATAAATCTCTCTTATGCTTCGAGGCTTTTAGTGCATTACAGTCGGTAATTACCTTGAATTGGCGTCCATATAGAAAATGTCGGAAATGCTTGATCGCCCGGATTACGGCCAGTGTCTCAAGCTCATAAGAGTGATACCTACTTTCTATGTCTGTCGTACGCATGCTAAAATAGGCCACCACGTGTTGCCTTCCATTGATGATTTGAACGAGTATCGCTCCGAGGCCCAAGCTGCTCGCGTCAGTAAATAATTCGATAGGTTCTCCTTCTTGAAATATTGTAAGGACTGGTGTAGAGGTTAAATAATGAATTATTTTTTGACGTGCCTCTTCATGAACGTGAGTCCATTGCCACCTAGTGTTCTGTTTAGTTAATTCATAAAGAGGAGCCATAGTTCGCGCGAAATTTGGTATAAAGCGGCGAAAATACCCTGCAAGACCGTTAAATTGACGAATCTGTTTTTTTTTTTTTTTTTTTAAAGCCGTCGGTTGCTTTCTTGCTTGGCAAGAATTTGTTTGTCATTTAAAAAATTTTTTTGGTCTTTTTTCTTTTGTACCGCTATGGTTTTTTGCGGCTCGTTTGTCACTAGTATTTTCCAGGGTCTATCTTTTCCCTTTGTCATTTCTTTTCAGTGTCAATTACTTATATTATATTACAGTTTTTTATTTTTACTTACTTTAGCTATTACTTATGACTATTTACATTAAAAATTTACATTCCAATTTTTCCGACGGCTTGAGGTTGCAGAGGTTGTTACGGGACTCTGATAAGGTTAAAATTACATAATTTAAAATAAAATAAGTTTAAAACAATTAAAATGGTTCGAATTCAAGTATTTACAATTACATTATGTACAGTTAAAATAATAATTTAAATAAGTTAAAATGTTAAAATATAAAATACAGTTAAAATAGTAAATTGAATAAAATGTAAATTGGTAAAATATGATTTAATAGTTCAATTAAATAATAAATTAAATTCATTAAAATTAAAAAAGATAAAATTAAATAAATTGAAACTAAAATTATAAATAACATTTCATCTTGTCTTGTTTCGTCCCGTAACAATTTTGGCCGTCTTGAGGCAAAACCGCTCCAGATACGGCCTGGAGTGCTTGTCAGATATTAAGTCGGCAATAGTTGCCTCCGTTAGCTTTTTTCCAGTACTTAATTCCAGGTCGTATCTGTCTCGGTCGTGCCTCGGGCATTCAAACAATATGTGTTTAATGTCCTCTGCAACCTCGGGGTCGCACACGCAGCCAGCGCTATCTCTTTGACGAATCTGTTTAACATTAGTTGGTACCGGGGCCTTTGACAAGGCTTCGACTTTCTTTGGACTGGGACGTACTTGACCGTTTTCTATTATGTTACCAAGATATTCGATTGATTTCTTAAAGAAAAGACATTTATCGATATTTACAGAAAATCCTGATTTACGTAAAGCCATCAAAACCCTTTCCAGGTGTCCGACACCAGATGAAAAATCGCGGCATTTACTGATAACGTCATCTATGTAAACCTGAGCTACACTATCATTATGAGCCTTGTCGGCACTACCTGGATTTAAAAGAGAACCTAATGCACGGTTTATGCATCTTTGATACACGGAAGGTGCGTTACACAATCCAAAGGGCATAGTTTTATATTCGAAAAGACCATCTGGAGTGACAAATGCGGATTTTTCGATTGAATCAGCCGCTACTCGTATCTGATGAAAACCAGACGCCATGTCAAGGGTTGTGTAATATTGACCACCGGCCAATTGATCAATTTGGTCAACGATCAAAGGAAGAGGGTAATGGTCACGCACAGTATTTGCATTTAACTCTCTATAGTCCACGCACATGCGATCTTCACCGTTCTTTTTTTTCACTAAAATAATCGGACTTGAATACGGAGATTTGCTTTCCTGCACAATATCGTTATCAATTAACTCTTTGACAATTTCCTTAACTTTCTCACGTTCTATTGGGCTTAACCTATACGGCCTCCGTTCGACAAACTTATCCGGATTTTTCAAACGGATCTCCAATTGGCCCGTATTTACCCGAGTTCGTGAAAAGCCACGCGTAAAGATATCAGAAAACTTATTAAGAAGGATTAACAGTTGGTCTTTCTCATTTTCATTGTTTAAATCATGATTTAAATTGTCAAATAAATTGGTTTTAGATCGCATGTGCATGACACGGGGTAAAAAACATAAAGTAGCATTATTTTGAGTCACAACAACACTTAACCCTGTTCCTTTTAATAGATTTGCGCCTATTAACACATCTGAGGTCATGTCATAGTCGGGTAAGATATAAAATTCTATTTCTACATTTATTTTATCAATTATGCATACTGTTGTCAACATATTAGTGGAGACTACTGGGAATGGACCGATTCCACGTAAGTAATTTACTTTTTGTCTTCGAGTTCCCGGTAACTTATTTGCAATGGATTCGCGCATGACAGAACATTCAGCGCCACTATCAAAAACAGTATTAATTGCTTTATCACCTACTCTCATACGCATAACGTTTAAACACGATTTGTTATTAAAAACGGAATTTACGTTTGAGGTTATTTGCTTTTCCCGACGGTAACAAGTATCAAAAGTGTGGCCCGATTTGGAACAAAACGAACAAACTCTATTATCGCCTGGATTCGGCGATGATGTTGATGACGCGTTAGGGATTTTATCAATAAGCCGTTTATCTAAATCAATCGCTGTGCTTTTATTACGACAATCACGAAAAGAGTGCCCTAATTTCTTACAGAAACTACAATAGGTAACGTTCCTATTATCAATAGCGTACTTTAAACGTTTGGATGGTTGATTTAAGTTCTGATTAATTGGACGCTTAACTCGAATTGACGAGGCAACAGAAATTAACTCAGGCACTGAGGTGGCTCTGGCATTCATTAGTTCAATCCTAAGGCGTTCATCACTTATTGTCCCTATCACAGCTTCTACTGCGTCACTATCATCGAGTTTATCTTTAGTGACGCGTCTCCATAAATTCCATGATTTAGATAAAAATTCTGCAATGTCTTTGGAAGAATCGTAATTATGTTCTCTAAAGCGCAACACATCTCGCGAGTAACGGCTTTCCGGTTCGAATGTAGTAATAATATTCTGACGTAACTCATCCCATGTAGATGTTGTAACAAGCCAATCGTCAGCCCACATTTTAGCGCGGCCTTTTAGTAAACTAGCTACTTTTATACGAATATCATAGTCATTGAATTCATAATTAGTCTTAGCCATTGAAATATGATTACACCATTCGCGAACCCCGACGTTTCCGTCCGGGTCATATGAGGGTAGAAATACGTCAGTAATTTTAACTTTCTCAGGTTGCTTTGAAAGCCGTTCACTCATATTCTGCATCATTGTAATCATGTGTAAGTAAAACTCAGGTGGTACGTTACCGCTTTGTTGTAATAGCGGCGGTATCACGTTGATAGACGAGCTCGGTCCGGGATCCACAGGTCCAGACATGTCGCAAGCTGGAGTCTCTGGCGTCAATGATACGTTTTGGTCACGAGTATCCATCGTTAAGCGTTGTCTGCACCTGAAAGCCAAGTAATCACGGACAGAAAAGTAGGTTGTATCCCACTTCTGATGTCGCAAAATCGACCAAGTAGGCATATAAAAAAAATAAGCAGAATCGCTGACCTCATTTGGGCCATCGATTCTGATATAGCCATATAACTAGTATTTGTAATAGGATAAACTAATTATTTAAACAATTCTTACTTATTGAAATACTACGTTAGTAAATTAATAGAATAATAGAAATATTCTAATGTAAAAGGTTACGGCAATAAAAAAAACAAGCTAACAAAATATTAATCCAATAATTTTATTAAAACTGTCATAGATTTTACTTACAATGTTTTCTGCTCAAAATCCCACACTTGACTGAATCATTTTTTAACAAATCACCCTGCCTTTCCTTCATTTACCCTCACCATTAAACGTAACACGATAAAAACACATTTTTCAAGCTTCTCATAGATGTCGCTACAGAGCTTAACATTTTAATACATTTAACAAATTATAATTATTATTTATCATCTTAATAGATCCAAATTTTATTCAAGCAATTTTACAAGCAATTAAAACTAAAAAGCTTTTTCTATAAGCAAAACAATGAAACCATTATAATACACACTTTTTACAAGTGGGTAGTCAAAACCATTTAATTAAATCTGGAATTTGTTTTTCATAAGTCAAAAACCATTCTAATTATTGATGTTTACTAATGTAAATAATAACAATAATTAATAAATAGATTTTAAATTAAATCAACTTATAATTTAATTCTTAAATAATCTTCGCAGCGACATATATATAAGGAGTTCGACTCTATACTGCGGTCATTCAAATGGGAGATTCGGTAAGTGTAACTCATCACATTCCGCATAAAAAAAAAATTTCCAAAAATAGTTTTTAAACATTTAAAATATTTAAATATTCGAGCTCCACTGTTCGTGCGCACGCATTACACTATCTAAGGCGCGCGCCGTACAACTTCGGTTTACACTTACCTCGTAATAAGTAAAAGTGGTCGAGTCCATAGCACCTACCAATACGCAATCCGTAAGTTGCATATAAGGTTTGATACTCATGTTTCGAGTCATCCATTTAGTGTATCGTAATACTTTAATTTTCTTTTACACAACAACCGCATTTAACTTACTGTATCACTTAACAAAACCTTTAAAAACATAAACACTTTCTGGTGGACACACGAGTGTAAACGCGCGCGAAAGATAATTTAACAAAATAGCTAGGCGGGTCACTGATCTCGGTCAGCTGTGGTTAGGTCATTGACCTACGGTACCTAACTAATACGTCTAATTACCTCAGGTATGATTCGAATTTACCGTCACACTTGATCAGGCTTCCGACTGGCAAAGTTATTCTTCAACATCTCGTAAATAAACTTAATTGAATTTATTATATTACATGCGAAGGATTTCAAAAATTAATCACGTAACATTAAAATCAAAACGTGTCAAAACAATTTGGCGTGTTTAAAAATTAGAATCATCTCTGTTTACCAAAGTCATTTAATATTTCAGAAACAAACTGACGAGCGTATAAATAAGAATTATTAATAACTGTGTTGCGACATTTCGCTAACATAACATTTTTTTAATACCTTAAACAAGCCTACTTAAAAACAAAAAAAGAAAATTAATCATTCTTCTAATAATTATTAAACAAGTACATAAATATCACACGCGATCACAATCACTAGACACTCAAAACTAAATAAAAACAGATCATCTGTCTATGGCATTACGAAGTATTCGAGTCTCAACGTACAATTTAAGATAGAAAACAAACACTTTCGAGTGTACACACAAACCACGAGTCAAATTGTGTGCGAAAGATAAGCGAACAAAATCACTAAGTAAGTCACTGACAAAAGTCAGCTGTATGGACCTACCAAACTACGTACAACTACGACATTACTTAACTTTACCTAAGTATGATTCGAATTTTCCGTCAAACTTCACCAGGCTTGAGATTGGCAAATTAATTGTGACATCATGTTAATTAACTTAATGAAATTCATAAAAACATATAACAAAACTGAATAACGTCAAGGCAGGTATTAGAAATTGATCATAGCATTTAAATAAATAAACTATGTATCACAACAATCAGGTGTGTTTAAAAATTGGACTCATCTCTATTTATAATAATTATTATACTAGCCTCCGCCTGCTACACTCGCGTGGTATGTTGATAAAAGTAGATAGAATAGGTAGTCTATGTGTTATTTTGATGTAGAAGCTTTATTATTGTAAAGATTCATTAAAATCCATTTAGTACTTTTTGCGAGAAAGAATAACAAACATCGATACATACATACACATTTCACGTTTATAATATTAGTAAGAAAATATTTCAAGTAACAACATAATCCTTTACCTAATTAAGTATTAAAATACTATTTTTAATAATTATTAGATTTAAAAATGTTCTACTATTGTATTTATAGTCTAGTACAACTAATTTTTCATAAGCTATCTTAAATAACAATCATAATTTTTATACCTTAAACAAGCCTATTCAAAAAAAAGTAATGAAATACTTTTCTAATAAAATTAAATGGTGTCACACGTATGTCTTCACTATACATCTGAAACGTACACAAAATATTTTAAAAAAATAGCTCACCAAGTATCCTTAGGTGAATAGATATTTTTATAACACTGAACTATTTTTCACAGTATCTATTAAACATATTTATTACGATATCTTTCACAGTAATCATTGTTTAAACATTTTTGTACTTCTAATAACACAATTATTGTCATTAATTCACTGTTTTTACACATTCGAAACTAAAAATGTAACACGCGTAATTTCTAACGTCTGGAGATACCGGAAGTTTTTTGCAACTAAAGTTAAAAAAACAAGGAGAAATGCAAGTGGGAGTGAGACGAAGATACTCAACGAAGACTCGAAGGACAAGGCCACGCTAGCGGCGAAACTGATAACTTAAAACGAATTATCATTATTTAAAAATATTTAATACATAATTATAAAATACAGAAGTACGTATTACGTAAAAATAAATAAAATATTACTCAACAGTAGTACGGCGGAGTGTTAAACATGTAATTCGTTTTTTCAAAAGTATTATTTAAAAATACCTTAGTACATTAATATTATTGAACTTCGCTAGTTTACACAGTATTATGAAGTCTCATTTTTCGCATGACCTCTGCAACTTACGTATTAATTTAGTTATTGAATTCTAAATTGTTTGTTTTTGTTACTAAACCCTTATCATCAACCACATATTAGCTTTCTTTATAAAAAATGATGAAACCGTACTTCAGCGAAAACTGAATGAACTATGGGTTAGGTTTGTTAAAAAAAAATATTACGTACTTCATTTACTAGTTACTGAACGTGGAAAGAGGTAGGTACTATAATATCGTTGTCTTAGATTTTCGCGATTATTATTCATTGAAATGAAACTATTTTAAACGGATTTAAATCGCGTATATTAATTATTTTTATCATCCCGACGTTTCGAGCACTTTGCAGCGTTCGTGGTCACGGGTAGACTAAGGTGACAATCTCAAATAGACAAATGTCACCTTAGTCTACCCGTGACCACGAACGCTGCAAAGTGCTCGAAACGTCGGGATGATAAAAATAATTAATATACGCGATTTAAATCAGTTTAAAATAGTTTCATTTCAAGGTACTATAATGTCTCGAATTGAATTAATTTACAATTTCAAAATAATTCGATTTAAAGTAAGTTCAAATCTACCAAGGAGAAATTTTGTTCTTTGTATCTTACATTCTCTTATTCTCTTTAAAGGTCATGTCACGGAAAGTGTCCTTTAATGTCGCTTAATGTGAGGTCGAAGCATCAAGTTTCAAGGTCACTACTATTAGCCGTGATTTTCGCAATTAAAAAAATACAATTAAAATAATAAGTCGATATTTGACTTATTATTATCTACTAATAATGTAATAACATATTATTAACAATACAACTTCAAAGAAAGATAATAGGATTGAATACACTTAATTTACGTAACAATTTTTTATGAACTAAAATTATTTTGTTTTTAATTATTATTATTTACAACTTTTTAATAATAACAAGAATCTATTATAAGACAAATAATTTTTCTACTTAAGCACTTACGTATTTTATCCTTTTCATAAAATTTTAAGAGTTCATTCATCAGAATGTTTTATTGTGTTTTAGGAAATTAAAGTTATTCCATAAGTAAAATTGAATTTGAAATTGAATTTGATTAATACACGACAATAATAAATATTAGTGTTGATGTTGTTGTATGTACCTAATATGAGTATTATGAAAACAATGTTATAAACGTCCGATGGCGCTATTTCACGGTTCAATAATACGGCTAAATAATAAAACGATAAAACATCGTCATTTTATTATTTATAAATAAATGTATTACTGTTGAAATATTATAAAAGTACGAAAATAAAACAGTTTTGTAAGAAAATTAATCATATTTTATACGGCAGTGTGGAATGCAGATTAAAAAAAATCTGTTTTAGGTAGCTAGTAATATTATTCTAATTTGCTAAACAAAAATAATTTTATTGTTCTGTTCTGGCACGTATAAAAAAATAACAGAGATATGGGAAGTGGGGCGCCGGGGTACGAGCGGTACGGCCATCGCCGCTGCGCAAGAGTCTTTCTCCTTCATCGTTAGGCCGGGTGCAGGGGGTGGGACAGAGAGGTCCCGGGATCGCACGTCGCGCGTCGGCGTGGTTATTAGAATTATTAGTATTTCGTTAGCCCTTAGAAATTGCGATACAATGAATTGCTCGCGCAACTACAAGTTGATATTGCTTTGTTTTTTTTTTCATTTGTTAAGTGTGTAGGTTAGGTTAGAACTTAACACTTGTTTAATATTATACGCGTTGTCATCATATTGTCTAATTTCTATTAATTCAATTTTATAAACTCAAATAATCATAATAGTTTTTTAAAAAGAGATATTACTGTTAATAGGGATTATTTAAATTTTTAAACATGCCGAATTGTTGTGACAAAGTCGTTCATTTGTAATGTTTTAATTGACTTTAAATTCGTGAAAATAGTGAAAATATGTTATTATAAATTACGATTTTTATAAACACGTATAGGCTATGACAAATATCGTGCAAAATATTAATATAGTGGGTATAACAAATGACATCAAAATTATGCTTTGATAAAAATTGTGAATAAAATATTCAATTGGTGTTACCTAATTTGATTTATTTTATTTATTTGTTTCGGAGTATACTTCGTGATGCCATAGACAGATGATCTGTTTTTATTTAGTTTTGAGTGTCTAGTGATTGTGATCGCGTGTGATATTTATGTACTTGTTTAATAATTATTAGAAGAAGGATTAATTTTCTTTTTTTGTTTTTAAGTAGGCTTGTTTAAGGTATTAAAAAATGTTATGTTAGCGAAATGTCGCAACACAGTTATTAATAATTCTTATTTATACGCTCGTCAGTTTGTTTTTGAAATATTAAATGACTTTGGTAAACAGAGATGATTCTAATTTTTAAACACGCCAAATTGTTTTGACACGTTTTGATTTTAATGTTACGTGATTAATTTTTGAAATCCTTCGCATGTAATATAATAAATTCAATTAAGTTTATTTACGAGATGTTGAAGAATAACTTTGCCAGTCGGAAGCCTGATCAAGTGTGACGGTAAATTCGAATCATACCTGAGGTAATTAGACGTATTAGGTAGGTACCGTAGGTCAATGACCTAACAGCTGACTGAGATCAGTGACCCGCCTAGCTATTTTGTTAAATTATCTTTCGCGCGCGTTTACACTCGTGTGTCCACCAAAAAGTGTTTATGTTTTTAAAGGTTTTGTTAAGTGATACAGTGAGTTAAGTGCGGTTGTTGTGTAAAAGAAAATTAAAGTACGATACACTAAATGGATGACTCGAAACATGAGTATCAAACCTTATATGCAACTTACGGATTGCGTATTGGTAGGTACTATGGACTCGACCACTTTTACTCATTACGAGGTAAGTGTAAACCGAAGTTGTGCGGCGCGCGCCTTAGATAGTGTAATGCGTGCGCACGAACAGTGGAGCTCGAATATTTAAATATTTTAAATGTTTAAAAACTATTTTTGGGAATTTTTTTTTTATGCGGAATGTGATGAGTTACACTTACCGAACCTCCCATTTGAATGACCGCAGTATAGAGTCGAACTCCTTATATATATGTCGCTGCGAAGATTATTTAAGAATTAAATTATAAGTTGATTTAATTTAAAATCTATTTATTAATTATTGTTATTATTTACATTAGTAAACATCAATAATTAGAATGGTTTTTGACTTATGAAAAACAAATTCCAGATTTAATTAAATGGTTTTGACTACCCACTTGTAAAAAGTGTGTATTATAATGGTTTCATTGTTTTGCTTATAGAAAAAGCTTTTTAGTTTTAATTGCTTGTAAAATTGCTTGAATAAAATTTGGATCTATTAAGATGATAAATAATAATTATAATTTGTTAAATGTATTAAAATGTTACTTTTTATATTAGTATATACAGTGTACACCAATAACCCCATTACCTCTGGTCATAATATCCTCAGCAACATGGTTGCCTGGCAAAGATCGCTGTTTAGCGATAAGGCCGCCAATTATACTTATACTTGTTATTGTATTTTATTGTACATATGTGTCCTCGGTGTACAATAAAGTATACTTTCTTTCTTTCTATTTAATCTTATTGTTTTCATGAAAAAGTTAGTTAAAATTATTCTAAATATGAAAATAAAGATATAATAAATTAAAAATATTATTTAAACGCGCTAAAAAGAATAAAATAAACTTTTCCTATAAAAGTTTTATAATCAATTATCATTAATTTTATCGTCATTACATAATTTACATTAAATACAAAAGCTTCACGCGATTTGATTTAAGTACTCGTAGTAACTTAGTTCGAAAAGTTTTAAATTAAATTCAATCAGATCGAGTTAATTAATTTACTTCTTTGTCTACACATGTAAGTTAAGTAATTCGAATTAAGGACTACTTATTTTCGTCTTGGCAACACTAATACATATATATTTTGATTGATAATGTAAATCTAAAAAAATTTACGAACGTAGTGCTGGGGAAGTGGAGTGTAGTAGAACATAAATAAAAATAAAACGAGAATACAATATATTATAATTATGTTGTTAATGTCAAAGCCAACAAGATAGTTCATTAAAATCGTCAAGAGATGGCGCTGGGTGTATCCTGAATCGCGCTATAACTTTGCTTTTTGAAAGTATAAGGTGTTTAGTACTTCCATGATTCCATGTTTCCATAATATGCACCCATTATCTTGTTTTATATTAAAGTGCTCCTAAGTGGTTGTCAAACAGTTTTTGGGACGTTTTCATATGTGTATAATAATTAATTATTATTAAGCGTCTTTAAAAAAAAAGGAGTGTTCTCAATTCGACCGCGTTTTTATTTATTTTTTTATTTTGTTTGTTCGCCGATTACGCTGCCATTTGTGGACCGATTTTCAAATTTTTTTTTTTGAAAGGGTATACTTCCTAGGTAGTCCCATTGTCTTCAGGTCAGGATCTGATGATGGAATCTTAGAGAAATTGAAGGAATTGAGGGAACCCCTCAAATATTATAGGCACACCTATACCGATTTAGGTATTTTTGATAGTAACTAATGTATTTACCTTCAGAAAATCACTTTTGGTGAAATGGAACTGATGATAAAGACCACAAATGGCGTAGGTAGGTTAGTCTTATATAGATTTCTATAAGTTTGTACGGAACCCTCGGTGCGCGAGTCCTACTCGCACTTGACCAGTTATTTATTAGGATTTCTATTCGATTTCGGGGCCCAATAATGTGCGTTATGATAATTAGCTATTCCGTCTTGGTCGAATTTTGACTCATCAGTCCACAAAATTCTTCTAAATAACGACGAATCTTCTAAATCTGCGTTGAGCATAAATCTACAGAAATCTAGTATCTCGCAGGATCTCCTTTTTCGATGACATGTACTGGCGTGTCGTGGTAGGGGTAGAGACCGGCAGTATGCACTGTAAACCACACTTTCCACTGTGAGAGTCCAAGTTCTCGAGCAACAACATTGGTTGAAGTAGTGGGATCCTGTCGAAATCGTCGAATTATCGCATTATCTTCTATCTCCCACAGCATCATGTCCATGTACCCGCCAGAAGTAAGGAAGGAATGCAAATAATTTGATTTCACTACAACACTTAAGTTAATAACCAGTTCTAATTGACAAAAATTAAAAGTATAGAGAATAATTCATAGAAAGTACAACTACAAAAAAAGAAATTCAAATTATTTAACTTAATTAATTAAAACACATAAATAAAAAAAAATAAAAATAAAAACAAATGACATTGATAACTTATTTGACAATTTAAATCACACCAATGACATTAATAACAGGACGAATTTATTTGTTAGTGACCGCATAATAATCATTAAAATTAAGTTAAAAGTTAACATGGTTTTCGCTTGCGTTGGCTATCCACAGCCACACGTGTTAGAGAGATTTTGTTGTTTTGTTTTCCGTTTTTGTGGTGTATCACTGTGAAAATAGTTTGTTTTTAATAATTATAATGTATTACTAATAATTTTAGTTGTGGTGTGTAAATAGTAGTTTTTGTTTAGTAGTAGTTAATACATCTATTTATTGTTTCTAAGTAAAAATGGATGCCGATCGACTTCCCGAACCTTCTGATCCTGGAGGTTCACCTATTATGTCTGATCCGTCCTTCTCTGATTCCCGTTAACGGCCTAATAGTGCTATGATTGATTCGGCAGCGAAGAAAATTATAGTTCACCCATCTTCCGCTACTCCTTCGATCCAGTCGATGTACGTCCATCCCTCCTTCTCAGAAGGTCCCAAAAAGTATTCGGGTGATGACAAAGGTCCCTTTATCGTCCATGTCTCACGGGAAGTCGCAGAACCTTCAGCAGGAACTACTGTTCGGGCTATTACCTTTGGGCAATTTTTGCATAAGCATAAAATCAGCTCAATAATAAATGACGGTGTAAAGAATATAGGCCGAAATAAAATATCCGTTGAGTTCTCTTCCGGACAAGCAGCAAATGAATTTTTAAATAATCCCATTTTAGGCCTTTGCAAGTACAAATCCATTATTCAAACTTATAATGGTACTAGAATGGGTCTAGTTAAAGGCGTTCCTGTGGAATGGTCGATGGAGGAATTCGTCGACTCATTAGAAATTCCTTCTGGATGCGGAGATGTTATGAAAGCGAGACGGTTGAACCGTAAAGTTTCTAATGAGGGTGTCGTCACCTGGGTCCCTACCCAATCCATCGTCATAACTTTTAGGGGACAAATATTGCCTCCTAAAGTCTACTCATACCACACTTCCCTTCCCGTAGAGACCTACAATCTTCTGACCATTATGTGTTTAAGCTGTTGCCACTATGGTCACGTAAAAACTCAATGCAGCTCGAAACCAAGATGTTTTAAATGCTCTCAACAACATACTGGTGAGTCATGTGATGTCGTCATGGAGAAAGCCACATGTTTGTATTGCTCAGGCAAGCATTTTGCCTCTGACAAAGAATGTCCTGAGTACTCGCGACAGCATTCAATAAAGTTAGTCATGGCATCCGATAATGTCTCCTATATGGAAGCATCCGCAAGATTCCCCCCAGTCCGCAGATCCTATGCATCAGAGATTGCTAAGGAGATGTTTTCCCCACCCATTTATGTTTCTTCTAGTCCCTCTCCAAACAAATCTGTTCAATCCTACCGTCAAACTGTAGTCAGATCCGTCCGTCCCAGAGCCCCCCTTGGTAAAGGGTTTGATAAACAAGCCCACCAAGCCATAGTGGGCAACTGTCCCTCTTCCGCTCCCAATGGTTGTGCCCTCAACAACAATGTGGAACCTATCCCTTCCAATCATACCACAAACCTTTTAGAACTCCTTTCGCAAATGATCCTCAACATTGTTACAGCATGTAGCGATGTTCCTTTACCGTCCAACGTTGCCGATAACCTGTCCCAATTGCTCCTCGTCCTTAAAAATGGCCCCAACCAGCTTCCTTCAGTGGAACTGTAAAAGCATCCGTCCCAAAAAACACGAATTACTCGCCCTTATCAATCTGCATAGTCCCTCCATTATTGCCATCTCTGAAACATGGCTAATTCCTGGTTCTCGCTTTCGGGTTCCTGGTTTTTCCTGTTTGAGGGATGACAGAAGTGATGGGTATGCAGGTTGTGCTCTTTTTATCCGTCATTCTATCCTTTTCTCTCAAATCCCTCTCCCCCCCAGCCAGCATTTTAGTGCTGTTGCTGTTAAATCCCTTAACATTTCCTTTCTGTCTTTGTATATTCCCCACCCATCCTCTTCTCTTATTCCTGAACTTCATTCTATCTTTTCTTCACTTCCTCATCCTATCCTTGTGATGGGCGACTTCAATGCCCATCATACTGCATGGGGTTGTCATTCTACTGATGGATTTGCTTACTTGTTGGTGGATATCGTTGATGATGTCAATCTGTGCATCCTCAATGATGGTTCGCCGACACGTCGAGTTTACCCTTCGCAGAACCCTAACTGCAGTAGATTTATCCTTATCTTCCCCCTCTCTTGCATCTCAACTTTCCTGGAATGTCCTGTCATCCACTTTTGGTAGTGATCATTTCCCTATTGTCCTTTCCCTCAATCAAAATCCCATTCCTTCTGTTACCCCAAACCCCGTCCTTAAATATTCCCTGAAAAATGCAAACTGGTTCGACTATGCTAGTTCTGTTGATGACATATTGGACTCTCTTCCTGAGTCTAAAGGTGATGAAAATATCACTTTTTATTATGAAACATTCCTTAAGGCTCTTTTGACTGGTGCAGATCTTAATTTCCCTAAAAAACATTTCCGCAAAAAGTTGGTGCTTTCCACCCCCTGGTGGGATGAGGAATGCTCCCGCTTAACTACTCAAAGAACGGAGGCAGAGGATTAATATTCTCTGTCTATGACTCCTCTGAATTTTCAAAGATATCAACGGTTAGACGCTAAATTAAAGAGACTAGTGTCGAAAAAGAAAAAACTTGGATGGGTTGACTTTTCTGAATCCCTTTCCCCTCGTTCTCCGTCTTACGTAGTTTGGTTGAAACTTAAAAAATTTCGCCGTTCCCTGAATTCTATCAATCCTACCTCCAATAATCCATTAGAATGGCTGAACAATTTTGCTGACAAACTTGCCCCCCCCCCTTCGTACCTTGTCAGGATAACTTTCTTTCTTCCCTTCCTGCACCTATTTCAGATGAAATGGATGCCCCGTTTTCATTTTCTGAGCTTCAATGTGCTCTGTCTGGTCTCACAGATTCTTCTCCTGGTGAAGCTGGTGTTCCTTATTCTTTTATCACACATTTAAATGAAAAGTCTCAGAAATTCTTCTTAAATGTAATTAATCAGTTTTATTTGACAGGTGTTATTCCAGATTCTCGGAAGTCTCAGTTAATAATTCCTACTTTAAAACCTGGCAAGAATCCTTCAGATTCTAATTCCTATAGACTCATTGCACTATCGTCTACTTTAGCTAAAATAACTGAACATCCGTTAAAGAATCGTCTGGAGTGGATAATGGAAAGCAGAAATATTCTCTCACCCTCTCAATTTGGCTTTCGAAAGGGTTTGAGCACCATCTATATTAGATTAGATAGTCTCAGTATTATTACAACAGATATTCGAATAGCCTTTTTTAAAGGAGAGTACCTTGTGGGTGTTTTTCTGGATGTAGCTTCTGCATATGACAATGTTCTTCTCCCATTACTCAGGCAAAAATTGCACCAGCTGAGTATGCCTCCGAGGACATTTTATATGTAATCTGCTTTTTTGCAGATCAATAGTGGTAAAATACCAATCCATTTCTCTTCCCCCCTGACCTGATTTGGCCCAGACTTGTCTGGAAAGGTCTTCCTCAAGGCTCTGACCTTAGTCCTCTGCTTTACAGCATTTACACCCACGATCTTGAATTATCTGTTAGCAATTTTTGCAATATTTTACAATATGCTGATGACATTGCTATTTATTATCGATCAAATTCAGTAGAAGATATTTCATTTCGCCTCAACTCTGCTTTGCATTATCTTGGCCAGTGGCTGTCTGATCATGGTCTATCTCTATCGATAGCCAAAAGTCAGGCAGTTACATTTACTAGAAAAAGGAAGGTTCCCACCTTCGATTTGTTTTATGGGGATCAACGCATTAACTTTGTAGACACGGCTAAATTTTTAGGAGTTATACTCGATAACCGATTGAACGGAGTTTCTCATACTGAGCATATCATTAAAAAATGTGAAAAAGGCATTAATGTCCTTCATGCAGTCTCAGGTGTTTGGTGGGGAACTCACCCATACTCATTAAAACTCCTATATAATGCTATAGTTCGTAGTCATATGGACTATGGTATATTTGTTTTGGAACCTATAAATAAATCAGCGGCTGACAAGCTGAACAAAATTCAATTTAAATGCCTTAGAATCATTCTGGGTGCTATGAAATCTACACCTACGAATGCCCTACAGGTGGAATGCGTTGATACTCCCTTGCAAATAAGAAGACAGTATCTGTGTGATCGTTTCGTCGGCAAGATGTTACAGCTGTCATCCCATCCTCTTTGGAATCATTTAAATAAATTGTCCCAAATTTATAATCCTAACAAACCTGTATCCTGTCTTTTAAATAGCTTCCTTTATTTCACTAAGCTTCCGAATCCTATTATCCAACTCCCTTTGAACCCTCTTTTTTCCATCCACTATAAGGCCCTTATCCATCAACCTCCTATTGTAACGAATCTTGGATTCGTCAAAGGCTCACCTGACACTGTGTCTCATTTTAATAGTATACTTCATGAAAATTGGTCAGACCATCTTCTCATTTATACCGATGCGTCTAAACTATCTCCAGAAGGTTGTGTTGGTGTAGCCTGCTGGATTCCTAAATTCAAAATTATTTTACAATTTAAATGCCCACCTGAATCATCAGTATTCACTGGTGAGGCGATCGCCTTATTGGAAGCTATTTTATATGCCCACTCCCATGACTTAAGACAGACTGTTATCTTGACTGACTCCTTAAGCTGCCTTTTAGCCATCAAGGAAAACCCATTTCGTAGTAGAAAGAGGTTTTTCGTTATTTTAAAGATCAGAGAGGCCTTGTTCTTATGTCATCAAAAGGGACTGCAAGTTTCGCTAGTTTGGATTCCCAGCCATTCCGAAATCCCTGGCAACGAAACTGCTGATTCGTGTGCCAAATCCGCCATACATCTTGGCTCTTTAGAACACTTTGAGAATTTCTCTCAAGATCTCTGTGCTGTCGCGAATACTCGAAAGTCCAATTCTTGGACTACTAAGTTTGCTGGCTACGGTATGGATAAAATTTAAAAAAGACAAAGCATAACTGTAAAAAAAATGTTTGTTATTTTGTACAGTACTTGATTAGAATGCTGTAAGTAAGCTATACTCGTAGTTCTGTGGCACGAAACTCAAGAAACAGAAACATCTAAACAGTCTTTTGGCCAACCCGCAGTGTAGCAGCGTGGTGGAGTAAGCTCTATACCTTCTCCTTACTAGTAGAGGAGGCCTTTGTCCAGCAGTGGGACATTTACAGGCTGTTAGTTTACTTTAATTTTTATACTACTATTATATATATAACGTTGACGATACAGTTAGAAAATTAAGAAACTTTCAAGAGGCAAAGTCAGCAGACAACCTAAAAAAAACATTTATTTAAAAACATTATGAATACTTTTGAAGATTAAACTTACTCAGCGATTTATACTATTTATACTTTAAATAACAGGTCTTATCGCAATAACTAATGGTAGTAATACCTTTTCAAGTTGCATTCCTCGTGGTCACGAGCTGACTGTCAGCTCATGACGGGTAAAAAGTAAAAACGTATTACTACCATTGTTTAACTTACCCGTTGATCTGGAGCACAAAGTTTATTATTTTAATTGTGTTAAAAATTTCAATTAAAATCACACTTCTGCAATAATTGACTGAAATACGGCGAGTTCGTTGTTCAGTAGCACGAAAGTCAAGAAACTATCTAGAGGCAAAGTGGACTATAACACTTCGTCCCTAAATAGTCTCTCAGCCGCCGACTACATATAATTCCATCATAATAGCATATACATATACACGAATAAAGTTAAAATTCTTACAAAATATTAACAAAATGTCTAACTAATCATCTACATAGATGATCAACCAAAAAAGGTCAGTAATGGAGCATTAAAACACCTGTGTAAGTCGTTTCGGTATTTTTTAAACAAAGTTGCTGTTAAATTTACTTTTTACTTATTACCACCATATCGTCTAAAAAAATTAATTTCTGATCTTTTTTTACATTTTATTAATCTGATATACGAACTAATTAAGCTGATATATACAATTATAAATGGTACATTATGTATTTTAAAGTCAAAGCATGAAACGCTTATTTATGACATGTTAAGAAACTTTCTGACCCGTTTTTATTGTTCCGTACCTAAATAGGAAATAAACGAAACCCTTATAGAATCACTTTATTGTCCATCTGTCTGCCTTTCTGTCTGTCAATACCTATTCTCAGAAATGCGTCGAGGTATCGTGTTGAAATTAATATCATATTTAAATAATTCAAGTCTACAATGATTTGCAGCTGTGAAAACATTAAAGTTGTAAGTCGAGGCAATCGCAAAAAAAGGTAATGGCATTTTCGTCGCATGTTTAGACCATTTAAGTATTTTCGCAAGGGAATCAAAACCTATAGGGTACTTTCCATGATTAATAATAGTTATAAGAAAAATCTGAAAACTATAAATTTTGTCGGCACGTTTGTCTGTTTGTATGTTTGCCTTTCCAGACTTTTGTCACGAACGTGTAAAGGTAACAAGGCAACAACTTAAAGCGGGTGTCCCTCAAGGCAGTGTGCTAGCTCCTTTATTATTTTCTATTTTCATTAACACAATTTCGGCGGTAATCTCTTCTAAATTTCACCTTTATGCTGATGATCTACAATTGTATCGCCATTTTAGTGTCGTGGATGTTACGTCTGCTATTGCCGGTATTAATGTGGACCTAAGACGAATTCATAGCTGGGCTGAGTGCTTTGGTCTTGTAGTAAATCCTGCAAAATCACAGGCATTAGTTGTCGGTAGTCGTTATATGTGCAACTATTTAAATCTTAATAATATTCCTTCTTTGGTTTATAACGGCGTACCGATCAATTATACCGATTTTGCTAAGAACTTAGGTCTTCATTTTAATAGTGACCTGTCTTGGTCTATGCATGTCAATGAGGTAAGTAAAAAGATCCACTTCTCCTTTCACTCCCTCAAAAACCTTCAATACTTCCTTCCTTTCAAAACTAAAACTCTACTTGTCCAATCCCTTTTGCTACCTCTCTTAGACTACGCAGATACGTGTTTCCTTGATGCTACTGAAGAACTTCTTAATAAACTTGAGAGGCTACAAAATTTATGTATTCGCTTTGTTTTTGGACTCCGTAAATTTGATCATATCTCCAAATTTCGAGCTGAACTCAAGTGGCTTCCTATACGACTTCGCAGGGATACTCACGTTCTATGTCTCCTTTATACTATTTAATCCCTTGTTACCCAGTTACCTTCGTGAGCGATTTGTGTCCGCATCCCATCCCATACTTCTAACTTTTACTCCCACTCTTTTACTGTGCATGCAGCGAGATTGTGGAATTCGTTGCCGTACACAATTCGCACTAGTAAATCAATTCATATTTTCAAGAAGAAATTGAAAGAGCACTTTTTATCTCAATCTTAATTTATGGCATAATCTATACTAATAATAAAATTCTAGCGGGTCGCTGTCTGTACATGGAAGATATATGAAAAAAAATATTATTGGGGGCCTTTACCAACGCAACAGAAGCCAAAACAATGATTTTTAGAATTCTTATCTGTTTGTCTGTTTATTTGTTTGTTTGTTTATCTGTGCGTTTGTGCACGCTAATCTCAGAAACGGCTTATCCGATTTAGATGCGGTTTTCACTAATATATTGTAGTAAGCTTCACTTAACATTTAGTGTTTATTTCATGTCAATCTGTTCATAAATAAAAAAGTTGTGTCAATTTAAGGAATTCATAAATAAAAAAGTTATGTCAATTGATTATGTTTTTTAATTTTTTTTCTGTCAGTCTGTCTGTCTGTTTGTTTCGACTAATCTCTAAAACGGCTGAACCGATTTTGATGATACTTTCACTCAAAGTTAGCTAATGTTATAAGGATTAACTTAGACTTACTTATATTTTAGTTTTTTTTTTTATAAATAAAGAAAGCGTTACGCCAAAACAAAATTAAAACCAATGAAACAGGGAACAATATCTGATTTCAATGGGAATGATATATATCATAAAAATATAATAATAATACAAATAATATTATATTTAGGGTAAATTCTTAATTGAACATGACAGGCCGAAATCGAAACTATAAGGAGTAGCGGATGAGAATTCGTGGAACGGGCATTCAATATTATAAGAAAGCATTGAGAATATATTATACTACCACAATATTGTTACTTTCAGTAAATAATTAAATATTAAGACTATTTGAATGGTATTTTGCAGTCATCCTTTCAGACGTAATGTTGTAACGCTAATAGCGGGTACAAGCACAGAGTCTAAATGTTTCAAAAAAATGTAGATTTTCAATTCAATTGTCTAAGCCTATCTACTATAGGTAACGGAGAAGTGACGTGAAATTAACAAACATAAAAGAAGTAACTTTAAGTTGTTCATTTTATAGACTTCCGATTGTATTGTACCACATCGCCCTGCTTCGTTACTTTAGGAGGTGACTAGCATTTTGATGCAGCCTATAAACGAATTGTTCGAAGTAATATAGGTATTTCCTAGACTAGAATCCTAGACATAACGAGACCCGATGATTGTACCCTAACCTCATTTACTTACATTTGGTGATAAGCAGTATTAAGTCAAGGCACACCGACATTATTTTGAGAAAATGGCGTATAAAATGTCAAATCTTTTCTAATATACGTATATATTTTAAGAAGTATATAACGATCTGTCCTGTTCTATTTTGATACAGGGCTTAATGAAATCAGGTTACATATAATTTTTATACTTCAAATGACTTGAAAACATTTTGGATTTTCTTAGATAGAACACATTACTGCCTATCAGAATCCATTTAGGGCTACATCATATTCTAATTTCAAATTTTCACTTTTGAATGTTGATTATGTCTCTGTAGAATCGATTACTTAACTTTAATGTAAGGATTTAATTTGTATCATTTTCTAAAAAAATACTTTTACTTTAATTTGTTTTTTACTATTACTTCCCAGAAGTTGATTAATACAATTGACACTATCGGGTGGTGCAATCATATAGGATGTGTTATTTTATTAAAAATTTGCGGGTTCGAATTTTGGCTAGAAAAAATATCAAAAAATGAATAATGCAGTTTTAGTTTCTAAGCCCGGTAAAAAAAAATCACCCTATACCTATATAATATACAAGAGAACCTCGGCGGAAAATACTATTTTACAGACGAAATTTAAAACTGGCACAAAGCACGTTTCAACATTTATTGTTAAAAAACCAATAAGGAATTCCCTACCTGGGTTAGTGCCTTACGATAAAGAGAATTAAAAAGTTGTATGTTTATTATTAAAGGTAGCTTAAGTTACTCCTTATAACCCGTCCCGATCAAAATCGGTCCAACCGTTTAAGAAATTCCGAGCAAACAGACAAAAAATGAAAAAATGATTTTTTGATGTAAGAACCGAGACTCTTTAAGTACCTATATTTCGCAATTTCTTATAATTTCATATTTTACCTACCAGCCATGTTAAAAATTCACCTTCTATATTATACGAGGAGAAGGGCGGCGGAAAAGCACTGCTTTACAGTCGATGTATAAAAGACTGGCACAAAGCACTTTTCTTCTTTATTTATTGTTAACAGCGGAAGAATTCCCTACTACATTTAGTGTCTGCTTATAGTTACAACCAGAAAGTCCCCAAATCCAAAGTAAAAAACTCCTATCTTGAGAAGCACCGCAAACTGCAGCCTTGCTTTGCATGAGACATACTAAACATTCTATAATCCACGCGAACGAAGTCGCGGGCACAGCTAGTGTATATATAATTATACATGTATGTATTTATAAAGCAAAAATCAAAAAATTTTATAAAGCTTGAAATAAAAATAAAACCGTTCTCAAGATACTCAATCTTTCTAGATAAGGCAATAGATTTTTATTCAAGTTTATTACATAATTGATTATATAGCCTTTTATTATAAGGTCACATTCAAGGCGTTCTTTGTTTTCCACCATCACCAGGAAATAACAAACACGTTTCATACTAAGCTTCGAATTACTGTAAAGTGGTTTACTGTACAAAATGGCGGCTATCCTTTGGCACATGCGCAGTTCGAGACCAATGAGCGCGCAGATGTATTGATTTTCGATTTTTATATCGCTTGACTATTATTTTAAAAATAACGGACAAGTAATATATTTAAAGTATTACAAGGAATTTTTGAGCATTATCAATGTTACTTTTTTATTTATTTATGTTTTAATATTGAGCAAGAAATAAAAAATGTTATTAATTAGTAAGATTTTAGATGTAGTTTGTATAACAAAAGAAAAATAAAAAATCCCCTGAAGGCAGTATTAAATATACCAGATGGACATTAAATTAAGATGGGCAGCAACTGTTCAAAATGGCGGCTCTCTTTTTGGCGCATACCTATGTAAGCAATTCATTATAATTTTGTATTTTATATATATATGAATTTTGTAGAATATTGATTTATTGTGTTTTAAAATTATTATTAATATTTATATATAATTATTATTTTTATTTGTATTAATTGTAATTTTAAAGTATTCAAAATGTATCAAATTAAATTATTCAATAGAGTGTTTTGATTAATCCGTCCTCACTCGTCAGCAGGGTATAAATACTGTTGTAATCTAGCGGCAAGGGCTTTTTGTCAGAATAAATCGTTCATACTAGTCGTCGTTGTATTATTTTAACAGTTTTCAGAAGTGGGATACCCTCAGAAAATAACACTGGTAAGTTTTAAATTACTTATTTTTATATAATTAAAATTTACTATTTTAACGTTTCATTTTTAATGTATGTATACATTTTTATTTACAATTATAAAAATTTAATGACATATCATAAATCAAATAAAAATACGTAATTATAATTATTAAAAACGATTTAAATTGTATTAAATACAACAATATGAATAAATCATTTTTATTAATGCTCAGTTATTAAAGTATACGAGCGTGTTCATATGTTTTCAAATGTAAAGTATAATGAAACAAATAATTAACGGGTGTACGACGTATGATTGTTTTGAGCATATATTTTTGTTCTACTTTTTCACTTTCAGAAAAAAATGCAAAGAGATACGGATCAGCCAAAAGTCAATAATAGGAGCGTTAGTCCAGTGATTAGTTGTTTGCGAGATAAAAATAAACCTTCTGACGACTGCAACCGAAAAAAACAAGGGAACCTAGGCGAACGCGGTCCAACACCTCGCAGTCCAGAACGCATTCATTCACCGAGACGAAGTAGGAAACATCGCCGTTCGTCGCGTCGCAGTAGTGAGCGACGCTGTTCGACGCGTCGCAGTAGTGAGCGACGCCATTCGACACGTTGTAGTCGGGAAAGACGCCAGTCGACTCATCGCAGTCGGGAGCAACGCAGTGAGGTACAACGCAGTCCGAGACATCACCTTACGGTACAGCGTTGTCGCAACTCAGACTTACGTGATTCGGCAGGAAATAGGCCGGCGGCTCGAAGATCTACAAGACATAATCAAGTAAGTGGTGATTCTAATTATTGTAGAGTAACTCGCCTTGATTTGAATAGTCCGGAATATCGTAGTCGCAGTCCTATTTCTCGAAGTCACTCGAGAACACGTAGCATAAACAATTTAAATCATACAAAACGAGTTTTGCGGACACCTGAATAATGAAACACGAATGCAGGATATAAATGGTGAAATTTTATTAAATATTACAAAACTTTTAGATAAAATTTCTAATGGTCAAAACGATAGGATAAATGTTGTTAATGTTGTACCAGAGTTTGATCCATCGACTAAGAGTCAAAACATCAATACTTGGCTTTCTAAAGTTAACGAAATATCTCAAATTTATAACTGGACAGACAGACAGATAATTGTTAACGCTCTTCCTAAATTGGTAGGTAACGCAAAACGTTGGTATGAAGGGCTAACTACAGTAAATTTTACTTGGCCACAATGGCAAAATAAATTAATATCGGCATTTCCAGCGGAAGAAAATTATGGTCAAATGTTATTTGATATGCTAAAGAAAAGGGCAAAATTTGGGGATTCGTTAGAAGATTATTATTATGAGAAAATAGCTTTGCTTAATAGATGTGAGATAACGGGGTAAAAGGCAGTAGATTGTATAATTTTAGGGATTGAAGATAGAGCTGTTAGGTTAGGTGCAGAAGCTGCTCAATTCAACGATCATGATAAACTTTTAGCTTATTTGCGTAATATTAAAAGCAAACAATTAGATACATTAAGTAAGAATTATCTAAAAAAAACAATTCCCAAAGATAAACAAAATAACTCTAATAATAATAAACTCCCTATTAGATGCTATAACTGTAAACAAGAAGGTCATATTGTCACAAATTGTCCAAAACCGATAATTAAATGTACAAATTGTTCAATAGTAGGTCACGAAGCAAGCGATTGCTACAGAAAAACTGAAATTAAAAATGTTCTTAAAATATCAATTGACACTAGTGCAAGTAAAGAAAAATACATACAAAATGTACTAGTTAACGGAATCGCAAAAAGGGGCTTCATTGATTTAGGCAGTGATTGTTCACTTATCAGACAGACTGACGCAATAGGTGTTATAGATAACTTGGAAAAAGAAAAATTAGTTTTAACTGGTTTTGGGGGTGCTGAAATACAATCATTAGGCCGATCAGTAATAGAAATTGAAGTTCAAGGGGTTAAAGCCTCTATAGATATTCATGTTGTTCCTGATAGTTATTTACAGCATTCTTTGTTAGTTGGTCAGAATTTTTCCGAATTGCCAGATATTAATATAGTTAAAACAAACGATGATTTAATAATTTCTTTTAATAATGATTCAACTTCGTACTTGAAATTTTCGTACAAAATACAACAACAATTTATTCAGGGACAAATTTTATTGATGTTTATAGTCATCAAAATATTACGGGTTCGGTTTTAATAAATGGAGGCTTTCGTAGTAAACCACACAATGAATATTTATTAGAAGAAGGTGTTTATTTCATAACTAATGGTAAAAGCAGTTTTTTAATTGAAAATTTAAGTAATGGCACATTTATTTTGGCAAAAGATCACTTGATAGGAAGGGGTAAAATGATTAATATAATAAGTACTAAACAAAATTGTTGCAAAAAAACAATGACGGCATCAAAATTATTTCAATTACATGATTTAAATGTAAGCGATAACATTAACGACGAACAAAAAAAGCAATTGTTAGAAATAATTAATCAAAATCGCGTTTGTTTTGCTGACTCTTTGAGAGAATTAGGTTATACTGATATTGAGAAAATGACTATTGATTTGACTGACAATAATCCGGTATCTTATAGGCCATACAGACTGTCACATGCAGAAAGGCTCGAAGTAAAAAAAATTACTGACGAATTACTCGAATGTGGTATAATCAAGGAGTCAAATTCACCTTATGCTAGTCCCATAATATTAGTAGGAAAAAAAACCGGCGATAAGCGTCTCTGTGTGGACTATAGGGCTTTAAACCGAAAGACTGTGAGACAACATTATCCATAACCATTAATAGGTGACCAACTGGACAGACTGTCAGGGTATACATATTATACGTCCTTAGACTTAGCCTCTGGGTATTATCAAATTCAATTAACGGATGAGGCCAAACCAAAGACTGAGTTTATAACACCTGATGGTCAACATGAATTTAACCGAATGCCTTTTGGCCTGACTAATGCCCCCGCAGTGTTCCAAAGAGTTATAAATAAAGTCCTTGATAAGTTAAGATTTACCTCTGTTATTGTTTACATGGATGACGTCTTAGTTCCCGCGATTTCTTTCGAGGATGGTATACAAAAACTACAAGAAGTATTTGATAAAATTAAAAATGCCGGTCTTACATTGAAATTATCTAAATGTAAATTTTTTCAAACAAAAATAGATTTTCTCGGATTTGAGGTTACTAATGAAGGCATTTGACCTGGTAAACAAAAAATTGAAGCCGTACAAAATTTTCCAACGCCAATGAATATACATAATATTAGACAGTTTCTGGGTTTAGCAAGTTTTTTTAGAAAATTTATAAAAGATTTTGCTATTATATCGCGACCATTATCTAAATTGTTAAAAAATAATACTACTTGAACTTGGGGGTATGAACAAAAACAAGCTTTTCAAAATTTAAAATCATTGTTAGTAACGAGACCTGTTTTGGCTTTATACGATCCAACGTATGAAACTGAACTTCACACGGATGCTTGTAAATTAGGTATCGGGGGTATTTTAATCCAGAAACAATTAGACGGAACAAAAAAACCTGTTGCATATTACAGTAGGCAGACTTCACCAGAAGAGCAACATTTCTCGTCATATGAGTTAGAGACATTAGCTGTCGTAAGCTCTTTAAATAAATTTCGCCCATATCTGTTAGGATTAAATTTTGTAATAAGTACAGATTGTAATTCATTAAGATCAACGTTTTTAAAGAAAGATATGATACCGCGAGTTGCGTGCTGGTGGAGTCTGATACAGGAATATGATTGCAATATTGTTTATAGACCAGGAACTGCTATGAGTCACGTTGACGCGTTAAGTAGAAATCCGATAAATAGCCGTGAAATTAATGAAGAATTTATTAACAAAAACAGAGCTAATATCTTTCAAATTTCAACAGACTGGCTTTTAACTGTACAAATGGACGATGACGAAACACAAAGACTTAAAAGAATTTTAGAAGATGTAAATTCTGACAACATCATATCGATAAAAAAAGAATATTGCTTAAAAAGAGGTTTAGTGTATAAAATTACTGATGGTGGTCCTAGGTGGTTAGTGCCAAAAGGGGTTAGGTGGCAAATTTTACGAATGTGCCATGACGAAATAGGTCATTTTTCATATGACAAAACTCTTGAAAAAGTAAAGGCTGACTATTGGTTTCCAAAAATGAATAAGTTTGTAAAAAAATATGTTCAGTCATGTTTACAATGCGCTCACGGAAAAAAACCGAGTGGGAAACGTTCGGGATACTTGCATTCAATATCAAAAGTATCAAAACCCTTTCACACTTTGCATGCCGACCATCTGGGCCCATTTAATGAAAGTAAAAAAAAAAAATATATATATATTACTTATTATTGATGCATTTACTAAGGTTATTGTCTTAAAAGCCGTTAAAAATACAAAAAGTAATACTAGTATCAATGTTTTTAGAGACTATTTTGCTTTGTTTGGAGTGCCATCTCGCCTTATAACAGATAGGGGTACATCATTTACGAGTTCAAATTTTAAAGAGTTTATGTCTGAAAAGGGAATTCGACATATTTTAAATGCAGTAGCCACCCCAAGAGCCAATGGACAAATAGAACGATATAATCGCACAGTACTTGACTCACTGACTACTATGATGTATGGTAAAAATGAATGTCTTTGGGATAATTATTTATGTCAGGTACAATGGGGGCTTAATAACACTATAAACAAATCAACTGGGAAAACTCCTTCAGAACTTTTGTTTGGAATTCGATTAACGAATGAAAGTGAAAGCATTTTAAAATTTGCCATTAGAGAAGAAAATGAAGTAGAGAGTATAGATCAATTCCAGTTAAGATCAGAAGCTAGTAATAAAATTATAGAGTCCCAAAAAAAGCAGAAAAAAAATTTTGATAGATCTAGATGTAGCCCTCGAAGTTTTAAGATTGGTCAGTTAGTTAGAGTAGAAAGAGAGGTTAATGAAAAAGGAAAAAGTAAAAAGTTAGTAACGAAATGTTCAGGTCCGTATCGTATTGTTCAAGTCTTATCAAATGATAGATATAAAATTGAAGACACCCCAATTACTAGTAAAAAAGGAAAACCTTTATATAGTGGTGTGTATCCAGTTGATAAGATTCATCCTTGGTTAACTTTTAAAGCTCCAGGTTACGATGATGGTTCAGATAGCGATTAAGTTGCATAATTTATTAATAAGTTTGTAGTTTTTGGATTGATTATGATTAATGATATAAATTGTTTGTAGTAATGTTTATTCCTATTGTTAGTTTTATGTAGTATTGGTAGTATTGGCAGTATAGTAATATATAAGAAATATACTAAAGTAACTAATATAAGTATAGTCGTAGTATGGTATTAGTAAAGTAGTGTAGCATAGAAACATAAAAATAATATATTCGCGAGGACGCGAAGATAATATCAGGATGGACGAATGTAAGCAATTCATTATAATTTTGTATTTTATATATATGAATTTTGTAGAATATTGATTTATTGTGTTTTAAAATTATTATTAATATTTATTTTTATTTGTATTAATTGTAATTTTAAAGTATTCAAAATGTATCAAATTAAATTATTCAATAGAGTGTTTTGATTAATCCGTCCCCACTCGTCAGTAGGGGGGGGTAGGTATAAATACTGTTGTAATCTAGCGGCAAGGGCTTTTTGTCAGAATAAATCGTTCGTACTGGTCGTCGTTGTATTATTTTAACACGTAGTACGATGCGTCATTCGCAATCAATGAATGCGCTGATAATACATCAGCGCATTCATTGATTTTCGATGTTTAAGTCCTTTGACAATTGTTTAAAAAATAATGGTCAAATGACGTATTTAAAATATTATGAGGAATTTTCCAGCATTTTCAATGATACTTTTTTATTTTTTGAAGAAAAAAATTTTGTCATTCATTAAAATGATTCTAGATGTATTTTTATTACAAAGGAAAAAGAATAAAAATATTTCGTTGATCTAACAATAATTTTTTTTATGTTTCCTTGTGAATACGCAAAGCTGTCAAACATTTTGCCATGACCTACGACGATCAACAAGTGAACTTGACGCGATCCTTTTGTCCTTTTTTTTAAAATGACATAAAAGGAAAGGAATCCGTAATTGCATTTTATCATAAGTAGATAAATTATTGTAAGATAGAATAAATAAATATATATCATAATGATAAACAGATAAAAAATACTTACCTTTTCATTAATGGACTGCAATTTTCGCTACAAGTGCTGCCACGTTGAAAATGAATTAAGAAAAAGTTAAATATTAAAAGCCCCATTATAATTAATTGCAAGTAGTCACTACCTCCGTGGCTATAAAACTGGTTTTAAACTGATAGAGGCCAGGCCGAAGCCGTAGCTCCGTCCCTTACTGGTGGGCGGAAAATCAATAAACGGGCGGATATTGTGAACTTCGCTGCAGATTCTGCGTGCACCTTTATTAAGTGCGCTGAGCTTTTGTATTGATTTATAGCTTGGATATGCGATATACATTGGGTATCTATGTTTTGGTTCGAGACTATTCTATAAGGGTAGATAACTATATAGGAGGAATATATTGTACGTAACTCGAGCGGAGCAGTCTCTGTTGTCTACATATTATATCATGTAGATTTTTTTGGTCATCTATACTATTATTATAAATAGGTAACATGTTTGTAAGTTTATATGTTGAGGGTAATCTTTGAAACTTCTCATGGGATTTGAAATTATATTTGCGTTGAATAGCCCGTTTACTGAAGAAGGTTATAGCACTGTGAGGGGCAGCTAATTGTATATGTTTTTGACATAAATTAATATGACTGTTTTGCATTACAACAAAACAGCACACAGCATGGAGATGAAGAAGACATCCAGTTAACTGGATTTTTGCGTAGGAATAATTTTAAAATTTACCTTAAATCCTCCCAAAGGTTTAAGTTTAGTTACCAGAGAGCGGTTTTCCATCGAAGTAATGATCGGCGGCCGCTTGTCAATGTCAAAGCGTCTTCACCGGCAAGCCCCTTGTTCCAATGCTGTGTGTTTTCTTCGACGCATATTCAATACTTAAGTTATCACTGGGGTTCTTGGCATAAGTTTACTTGTAATTATGTATATATGTATACATAGCTATAACTATTATTTTTGCTAAATCAACCGCTTTTTCTTAAATCCGACAAACTTATATCACTTATTTCAGTATTAAGAGAGTTAAATATTTCAATACACTTTTCACCCATGGCGTGTAGCATTATCGCAAATTTCTATTTTTCGGTTTCTTTATTTAAGTCCGCCGCTAAAAAATAAGCATAATTTAAATTTTTGTAGCCACGTTTTCCACCGTATATTATCATTTTTAGAGTTTTAATAAAGTTTAGTAACTGACATTGACGATAAAAAGTTAGAATTTTCACCGGCCGTTTTGACGTTTCACTGTTTTTATGTTTTTATAATTTTATGAAACTAAAAGCCACAAAACAAAATAAAGAAGAAGAAAGAAAGAAGAATAATTTTATGAAAATTGGCTCTTCAACACTTTTAAATTTTTTTATTTCAACACGCACTTTTGACACCATGTTAAGTTATCTCTGGGGTTCTTGTCATAAGTTTACTTGTAATTATGTATATATTTATGAGAGTGAAGACAAGTGATCTATCCTAGAGAGAGGGAGGGTACATACTGACAATATATATGTAGTTACTAACTGATCAAAGAGTTTTCATAGACAAATCACGGTCTATATTTATCAATGATATATACACTATTAAACTTAGACTTAACGACGATGCTAAGTTATTTAATGTTTAATGCACGACGTTATATTAAATACTGACTTTACTTTTTAAAATTATTTTCTATTACGATTTACTAAACAAAGGCGTTCTTTTGTAAGGGATTAGCAGGATTATTTGAAAAGATTGTACTGCTATAAATTCTTACAAAATCGACGAGCTATTTTTTTTGCACTGTATTTATTACTTTGCTTTGCAGAAAGTTACCAGAATAAGACAAAAGAAATTGAATAAATAAGATCTTAGAGACGCACCGACATTGTAGCAATTATAACTATTATTTTTTTATAAAACATTAAAATTATTTCTTTAAATATTCCTATTACAAAAACATGCACTATTTGAACAATATTAAGTTTTTCTTGTCTTATACATTTAATGTCATATTACTATTATTGAAAATTATATATTTTTTTATTCAAGTGACTTTTTTACTTGACAATTTTCCAATAAAATCATTATGATACTTTTTTAGACAAGAGTTTTTAGTCAGGGTAGGCAGAAAATTTTAAAAGCTCACTTACCAAAAATATGCATTGCATGTTAGTTTAGGTTCGTCTTCGTCTCGATTAAATTATGATGTATGGGATTCGCCATCTCAAATATACATAAATTGACTGACTTTATAAACATATAAATTTACGAATATCAAAGTGGCCTTTCGGCGCATTTGTCTGATGTTCTGTATTTGCAAAATCAATAATATGTAATAGCTAAAGAAGTTGGTGTTGTGCGCGTACGGAACATTAAGGATTTTTTCGAATTTTTATTATTTGTAAATTAAATCTACACGTCAGCAAGAATGTTTGCAATACGGAATCGAAAAAGTTAGGAACGCGTTTCATTACTGTAAGATTTTTTTCTATTGATATCATGGACAGATCTGTAAGTCTTTCTTGGCCTTGTGTAATTCTTAAATACGTATGAATTCGTTTTAGCGACGAAAAAGACCTTTCGGTTGAAGCACTGCTCGCGGGAACCGTAACAATTAGTTTTGCCAAACGCAGTACTTCGGGAAGGACTGTATTTAAATTATTTTCGTGAAAATGTTGTGAGGTTCTTGAATTCAGACCACACCGATCTTTCTTATAATTTCTGTGTCTCTTAGAATTAAGAAAAGTATTAACATAAATAATATTATAATATAAATAATATAATAATTAGTTCTCAGAGCATTCTGTGTTACAACCTCAACACATGAAGTAGTCTAATTAAATTAAGTTAGTATTAATAAATAAGTTTGTGAATTAAAATAAATTCACTTTTAAAGTACATTCGGTTTTTTAAGCCCTTCGGCTGCGAACGACGTAATTGGCGCAGTCGGTAGGATGCTCAGTGCGTAATAGTTCCGCGATAAAGGTGATCTCACATTGATACCGCTACGCGTCGCGAGCTATCCAAGAGACTATCTAGTCCCACAACTGGGCATCTTGAATCTACGAGTGTTTGTGGCCAGGGACGTACTCGAATATCAGTACCAAAGAAAACCAAATGTAAGTACTTTGAAACTTTACTTAAACGTTGCTTCCTTTATAATCTAGTGTTATCCTATCCAAAATTTTCCACCCTAGAAAAAACAGTGAAAAATCTGCCTCACATAGGCAGATCTCGCGAAATACTAGCTTAGATTTTAATAGAAAAATGGATAATAGTGAATTAGAAATAATTAAAATGTCTGTAGATCCTGATGTTATTTATAAGGCGCTCCGCCTGGTCCCCGAATTCGACGGAAACCCCAATGTTCATACCCGAGTTATCAAAATATGTGACCAAATAGTAATACAGTATTTAAAAAAATGAACCAGGTTACGAGTTTAGTAATTTAGCCAAATCAAAATCAAAATCAAAATATTTTTATTCAAAATAGGAATTTACATTCTCTTTTTGAACGTCAAGAAAATGAATCTACCACGGTTTCGGAAAAGTATAACCTCAGGCCTGAGAAGAAACCGCGAAAGAAACTCAGCGGGACTTTTTTTTTGTTAGTTTTTTTTTTTAAACCTCAAGATTGGTTACAGTATGTAAAATATATTGAGACAGCCTGGAAGCGATCGCATTATTCCCAAGGTGTGTCATCATCTATGAAATCTTTAATATTATAATAACCTCTAACACACAAACGTTTCTTTACAATTTTTTTGAACTTTGCTATAGAAGCATTTTGAACGTTTTCTAGGATCCTGTTGTAAAATCGTATACATCTCCCAACAAAAGAATTACTTACTCGACGTAGTCGAGTAACAGGCACAATGAGTTTGTCCTTGTTCCTCGTATTGATATGATGGATATCACATTTTTTTTTAAATGAGTCAATATTTCTATGTACATACATTACATTTTCAAGAATGAATTGAGAAGTAACAGTCAATATGTTAATTTCTTTAAATTTTTCTCTTAAAGATTCTTTATGGCCACGGTTATAAATTGCGCGAACAGCTCTTTTCTGCAGAACAGATATTGTATTAATATCGGCGGCATGTCCCCATAGTAGTATGCCATATGATATTATACTATGAAAATAGCTAAAGTAAACTAAGCGTGCCGTTTCAACATCTGTTAATTTTCTAATCTTTTTAATAGCAAAAACTGCAGAGCTAAGTCTATTCGCTAACCTTTCAATATGGGGGCCCCATTGTAGTTTGGAATATACAGTGATACCAAGAAATACTGTAGTTTCCACCGGTTCCAATGTTTCTCCATTTATAAATACGGAGGCTTGTACATTTTTAATATTGGGCGTTGTAAAATTTATACATTTAGTTTTATTACAATTTAACATTAAATTATTAATACTAAACCAATGTACAACATCAGAGAGAGCATTGTTTACTTCGTCATATGTAGATGAGTTACGTCTCACTTTAAATAACAGTGAAGTGTCATCAGCAAACAATACAATCTTATGTTTCTTTTCTATAAGATAGGGCAGATCATTTATGTAGATGAGAAAAAGAAATGGCCCAAGAATAGAACCTTGAGGGACTCCCATATTTAGTATAGCCCCAGGAGATGTCTTGCCATTGACGTCGACCTTCTGAATTCTTTTACTTAAATATGACATTAGAAGATCGAGTGCAGTTCCTCCGATACCATAATGGCGTAGTTTGCTGACCAGTGTTGAGTGTTGAACACAATTGAAGGCCTTAGATAAGTCACAAAAAATACCAAGAGCATTATGTGACTCCTCCCAGGCCTCAAATATATTCTTAATTAGTTCAACACCTGCATCTGTTGTCGACCGACCCTTAGAAAAACTAAATTGTTTGTCATGTAAGTAGTAGTAGTAAAGTAACAGCCTGTAAATATCCCACTGCTGGGCAAAGGCCTCCTCTCCTATTAAGGAGAAGGTTTAGATCTTAATCCACCACGCTGCTCCACTGCGGATTGGCGGATATACATATATCAGAATTTCTTCCGATACATGCAGGTTTCCTCACGATGTTTTCCTTCACCGCCGAGCTCGAGATGAATTTAAACACAAATTTAGCACTTGAAAAATCAGCGGTGCTAGCCGGGGTTTGAACCCGCGATCATCGGTAAAGATCGACGTGGTCTAACTACTAGGCCATCTCGGGTTTGTCATGTAGTAGCTTGTTATTAGTAAAATGAGACTACATTTGGTTAAGTATGATTTTTTCAAAAATTTTACTAAGAGTTGGCAGTACAGAAATTGGCCTAAAGTTATTAGGGTCTGAAGTTCTTCCCGATTTAAATATAGGTATAATTTTACTATGTTTCATCAGGTCAAGAAACACGCCATATTCAACGCATTTGTTAAATATAATTGTAAGATGAGGTGCAATCGTGTCAATTATAGAATTCACTACTTTTACTGACATACCCCAAAGATCGGCAGTTTTCTTTATGTCTAATGTTTTAAACGTCTTTATTATATCTTTGGGGTTTACAGGAGTGAAATTAAAATTTATGTTACAACTATGAACGTTTTCTTTTAATAATGATTCAGCAACGCTGGTTGAGGAGATTAAGGAGTTCGTTGTAGAAACTGGAATGTTTGAAAAGAAATTTTCAAAGGCAGTCGCAACCTCCTGGTCTGAATTAATATTGTGATTATCAACATTGAGATTGTAGTCGAAGTTGCGATCCTTTACTTTTCCAGTTTCCCAATTTACAATATTCCATGTCATTTTTATTTTATCTGGAGCATTTATAAGTTTTTTTTAAATATATAAGGACTTTGCCACATAACAAACTTGCTTAAAAAGTTTAGAGTAGCTGCGAACATATGTGAGGAATGGTTTACTATTATTATATGATCTTTCACTATAAAGATCATACAATCTTTGCCTACTCTTATGAATACCAACGGTTACCCAATCATTAAATGACAAGAAACCTCCTGAATTGACTGATTCAGAAGTAAATACAGCACTAAACTCAGTTTTTATTAATTTAAATAATGTATTATATAAAATATTTGGGTTCTTATTTTTATTATTAAAAGTAAAATTAGTGAGTTTTGCTATAATGTTACTTCTAAACTTCTCCATTCGATTAGTGGTAACAGGAACAAACTCAAACTTTTTATTATTAGTTTTCTTAATAGTCTCTAAATTAAAAGAAACTAACTGGCCAAAGTGGTCTGAACTCAACTTAGTTATAATTGAATTTGATATTGGTTTAAAATTAGAAAATATATTGTCAATACACTTGGCTGAGGTAGAAGTAACTCTTGATGGCTCTAAGAATAAGTTAGTTAAGTTATATGAATTTAACAAGGATCTAAATCTAATAGTTATGGTGAAATGTTCTAATAAATTAATATTGAAGTCACCACATATCATAATATATTGTTAGCAGACAGAAGAAATTTTTATGACGGTAGCTTGCTATCGCTATAAAAGGAAGACGTCAGCCATTCGAGCATCACTTTGCTGTTGAACTTCAGACTGCGCGGAAGCTCTGCCTGGCTTTCATTTTGCTAATTTCATTATTTTTGTAGTTAAAATTAGTCTAGAACGTATTTTGGTTGTAAACTCGTTAACTCATAAAATAAAATGTTTACTTTTGTTTTATAACCTTTTTTTTTAAAGTCTACCTACATCTTATTTCTAACAATATGTATTTATTAGACTCAGATAATTTTAATAATAATTTTTCTAATACATTTTAAAATAATTCATATAACGCATCTGGGGGACTGTATATGCTTACAACAATAACGTGCTCAAGCTCAGCACAGGCGATCTCAATAGTACGCCCAACAGAGAGGCTCAATATATCCTTACGTTAATTAAATTTAAATTTGTTACTTATAAGAATCAGCGAGCCACCGCATTTCGCTTTTTTTCTGCTAAACGCACTAGCCACCTGGTGACCATGGAAGTTAAATATGAATTCATATTTGCGGAGCCAATGCTCTGTAATACACAAAATATGAATATTTTCATATTTCATAAATAACTCCAATTCTAATTCTTTACCGGGTATTATTATGTTTAACTAACCGGATTTTAAATAAAATTACTGGACTTGCCGCCAGGACGATTAACTCGAATGGGATTCCTGATAGTTGGGCAGGACTTAGGAATGCGTTAATTAATAATTTTGCTGATCAAAGGGATGAGACAGCCCTATAAAACGACCTTTCGTTACTCTCTCAGGGAAGCGATACTCCTCAGGAATTTTATGACAAATGCCAGACACTTTTCAGTACTATAATGACATATATTTCATGACATGAAAATATACCTACTACCATAGAAGCAAAACGTGATCTTTACCGGAAACTCACCCTAAAATCTTTTATTAGAGGTTTAAACGAACCTCTTGGCTCACACATTCGGTGTATGAGGCCCGAATCCATTGAAAAGGCTCTGGAATTTGTACAGGAAGAAATGTCATTTACAGCGTCGGAGCAGTAATAGCGATAGAAAAACTTTAATTTGCGTGCCAATAATTCACATAAAGTACCCGTGTCTACACCATTTATCTTGCATAACCCTAATGTGTTAGCATTGCCAAATACGAACTGGCGGAGGCCTTTGCCCTTCCAAACACCAATGCAGCCTTGGAAACCTAACATCCAGAATGGTGTACCTCAACGGTCTGCTTAGGTAAGTCACCCCCAACAGCGCTTACCTTACAATATGCCGTCTTGCACGCAGCAGATTTTCCGTGCACCACCACACAATTATAACGCGCAGAATAGTAGTTTTAAGATACTAAGCAGACCATCCCAGTCTCAACGAAACCTGGGACCTAAACCTATGAGTGGCGTTAGCCATGACGTAGCTAAGCCTTTTCCACCCGCGATTAGAGGACATGATTGGACAAAGTTTGGCAATCCACCCCCTTTAACTACTTCAAATCTAGGGAAATGAATTATAATGAGACATACGACTATAATGACCAAAATCCTGACTTAGATTATGACTATGACCCCAATGAGTACTATTACTCATCCCACGACTATGACTATGACTATTATTATAACACAAATATTCCAGACTATACTAACGAATCTAGCTCATCACACATAGAACAACCCCCTCTTACAGAAATTGAACCGCAATCATTGAAATAAAACTATTTTAAACTATTTTAAAAGCAAGGATATTATCACCACTCCGAGGAAACAAGGAAGCTTATGTGAAAGATTCTTACCAGTTGGTGAAATCAAAGATCTCAAATTAGCCAACAATGAGACAATAGTTAGTTTTGATGTCCAGTCATTGTTTACCAACCTACCCATACAAGACTGCATCGAAATTGTCAAGAGGAAGCTACAAACAAAAAACATGCCTATCGAGTATGCAGAGCTGTTACATCACTGCCTTACATCTGGATATTTATTGTGGAATGATGAATTCTATGTGCAAGTCGACGGAGTTGCAATGGGTTCTCCAGTATCCCCCGTGGTCGCCGATTTATTCATGGAAGACCTGGAGGAGAGGGCTCTTCACTCCGGACCAATCACACCTCGGTTTTACAAGCGGTACGTAGATGACACTTTCACAATATTACCTAGTGATATGACGTCTGCATTTTTACAACATCTTAATTCTATTAATAATAACATTCAATTTACTATGGAATTAGAGGCAAATAATGTTTTAGCTTTTCTTGACATTCTTATTATCAAGAAGCCTGACAACACATTAAGTCACACAGTTTATATGAAACCCACACACACTAATAAATACCTCAATGGTGACTCACACCAGCACCCTAGTCAGTTAGCTACCGTTGGCAAATCTTTGTTTCAGAGAGCCCACCATCTCTGCGATGCTGAACACCTAGAGGACGAGCTACACCACGTGAAGCTTGCACTCCACCAGAACAAGCTGCCCGTGCCTCGCCAGCATCGTAGAAGCCGTATCAAGCCACTTACAGTTGAGCGACAACCTGCATTTCTACCATATGTGAAGGGAGTTACAGACAGAATTGGCAACATCTTGAAGCGAGCTTCGATTAAAACCATCTATCTACGAGCCTCATAAGAAAGTGAGCCAGTTCTTGAGACTTATCAAGAGTAATATTCCTTTATAGACTGCGGGAGTATACAAACTCGAATGTAAGTGTGGTTTATCTTAAATAGGCCAAACAAAGAGAAGCATCGGTACTAGGGTCAAGGAACACATACGAGATGTCAAAAATAGGCGTTCTTCAAAGTTTGCAGTTTGTGAACATGCCTTGGATAAACCTAACCATTTTATCCGATTTGATAAACCACAGATCCTCGCTAGAGAACACAGATTCATTCCTAGAATGATACGCAAGGCTATTGAAATTCAAAAACATCCCAACTTCAATAGAGAAGATGGTTGGAGACTTTCGAACACCTGGGATCCACTTATTAAAAAATAAAAATTTAAAATCCCAAGTCCAACAGACTGCCAGACCAAAAGATACAGTTAGTGCCTTCTGCGTGCAACCGGAACGTTATTCAAGATACCATCTAAGAAACCGTTGGCGGTAGTTGTAAATAATATTTTCTAAAATCTCAAATAGACAAATGTCACCTTAGTCTACCCGTGACCACGAACGCTGCAAAGTGCTCGAAACGTCGGGATGATAAAAATAATTAATATACGCGATTTAAATCCGTTTAAAATAGTTTTATTTCAATGAATAATAATCGCGAAAATCTAAGACAACGATAACCGCAATCATCTTTAGGAGAGCAGGATTTTCACAAAGGGCGTTCCAATACGGCACAAAAGTAGAATTGAACCTGCAATCTAAATAGGAGTTGAGATATATACAGATCGCGGACCCCCCTCTTAAATTATTGGTGGACACCGGGGCTAATCAATCGTTATTAAGCCGTGACGTAATTAAGCAATATTTTTCTTGTGTTCCACTTAACTACGACCCCTCTGAGGTAACAAACTCTCGAGTTACCTCGTATCATGAACACTCTATCACAATTCCACAATTTGCAGAATTTAATGAACAAAAGAACGTAAAGTACTTCATATTCAAATTTCATATCTATTTCGACGGTCTAGTAGGACGAGATTTGTTAAAAAATAGTATAATAGATCTTAAACATAATATACTAGTGACAGATTATACGAATATTCCATTATTAAAATACAAATGTCGAACCATCAATTTGCATGAAACTATCCCCGCGCAAAATAGTTAACGTACCTATGGCTTATCCACCTGATGACGTATACGTGTCTGAACAAATAATATGTAACTGTATTATTCACGAGTGTATCACGACCGTTACGGATAATTCTGGTTTTGTAGAAATAGAAAACCCCACTGACTACGATATCACACTGACTTTTGGACAACCCTTATCGATAGAATGTTATGACATCGATTGCACCCTTCCAGAACCCCTAGATACATGCATTAAAGACGTACTGAACCGACTTAGGACTGATCACTTAAATAGTGAAAAAAAGCTTAATCCACAAACTCTTTGTTCGAAATTTGCTGAAGTTACCGGTATCCATTTATTCATAGACAAGAAGTTAGGGGCCAAAAGGCAAAAATGCTTGAACAAGGAATAATACGACCATCTGACTCTGTCTGGAGTTCACCTATCTGGGTGGTACCTAAAAAACCTTCGCTTCGGGTAGACAAAAATGGAGACTAGTAATCCGAAAGTAGATTTCCGAAAATTGAACGAAAAGAATATAGATGATAAATACCCAATACCAAACATATCTGACGTCTTAGACAAGTTAGGAAGGTGCCAATAATTTTCTACGCTAGATCTGGCATCCGGTTTCTATCAAGTTGAAATGAACCCTGACGATATACCCAAGACTGCCTTCAATGTTGAGCATGGGCACTTCGAATTTCTTCGAATGCCTATGGAACTTAAGAACTCTCCTTCTACTTTTCAGAGAGTCATGGATTATGTCCTCAGAGGCTTGCAAAACGAGATTTGCCTTGTCTACTTAGACGATATAATAGTATTCAGCACCTCTCTACAAGAGAATATGATTAACTTAGAAAAAGTCTTTAGCAGGTTGCGTTAATCCAATTTTAAAATCCAAATGGATAAATCTGAATTTCTGAAGCTGGAAACCGCATATCCCGGGCAGATAATCACTAGAGATGGAATAAAGCCTAATCCAGACAAAATATGTGCAATTCAAAAGTACCCCATCCCTAAGACTAGTAAGGAAATTAAACCGATGACTAAATGTTTGAAAAAAGGCTGTAAAATTACTCTAGACAATGACTATATTAACTGTTTCGAAAAGTGTAAGACCGTATTGACTAACGACCCAATATTACAATACCCTGACTTCGACAAAGAATTTAATTTGACAACAGACGCGTAGAATGTAGCAATAGGCGCTATACTATCACAAGGACCTATAGGTTCCGACAAACCTATTTGTTATGCCTTGCGAACTCTCAATGACAGTGAAATTAACTATGTCCCGATAGAAAAGGAACTCTTGGCTATAGATTGGGCTACAAAATACTTTAGGCCTTACCTATTTGGACGAAAATTTAAAATAATAACCAATCACAAATCCTTACAATGGCTAATGAAAGTTAAGGAACCCAACTCCCGACTGACTAGATGGAGACTGAAACTTGCCGAGTATAACTATACTATAGTATACAAATCCGGCAAATCTAACACCAACGCCGACGCTCTATCTCGAATAGAAATTAATAATGAAACGACTGAGTCAGTAATAGTTAACGTATCTGAAAGACCGGCCTCTCCTTCGGGTTCTACCACAATAACTGCCCACACTAGTGCTGAAAACCCTATCCTTGAAATTCCGATCACTGACGAACCACTTAATAAATTTCATAGACAAATACATATGACTATAGTAGTTGACATGAAGCGAAAACCGGCAACGACAAAACCTTTTGAAACTCACACTAGGACATTAGTACAGGTATCAGAATCTAATCTGGAACAAGATGTTGTAGACGTAATAAAAGAATTTGTTAATCCAAAAATTAAGACAACTCTTAGAATTACCCCTTCATTAGGTATAAAATAATTTCCGTAGTTCTTCTATGAATTTAGTCTTAGCAAAGGTAGAGCTAGAAGACGTAAAAGATTATCTTTAAACAACAGGAAATAAATAAACACTATCACTATGGAAAGACAAACCACCGAGGTATTAACGAGTGCTAGTTAGCCTTGTCTAGGAAATACTATTGGCCTAGAATTAAAGACGAAATTTCTAAATATATACATAAATGAGTGTGTAGTGTGCGGACAGACTAAATACGACAGAAACCCCATTAGACCTATATTCAATATCGTACTCCCAGCTACAAAACCATTTGAATTAGTCCACCTAGATTTATTCACTGTACATAATGAAAAATATTTAACCTTTGTCGACTCTTTCTCTAAATATGGACAAGCCTACTATTTGGGAGATGGTACTGCAATTAGTATCCTTCAAGCCCTTTTAACTTATAGCACACATCATGGACTTCCTTTGACTATCATAACTGACAATGGGACTGAGTTCACAAATCAACTATTTAGTGAATTTACTAGGTTACATAAAGTGAATCATCATAAAACTCTACCTCATTCACCTAACGATAACGGACTTATAGAACGTTTTCACTCTACTTTGCTAGAACACTTACGCATATTAGGATTACGTAATAAAGAGGAATCTGTCACCAATCAAATGCCCTATGCGATATTAGCTTACAATAGTTCAGTTCACAGTTTTACAAAGTGCAGACCCCATGACATAATTAGAGGACATTTCGACCCTAGAGACCCTTTAGACTTAGACCTGACTAAACATCTATTACAACAGTACATTATTAATCATCGCGATAAAATGAAGACGGCTTATAACTTAATAAACGATCATACACATACTGAACGAACCAACATAATGAGTAATAAATAGGAACGAAAATAGGGAACCTGAAGTTGAATACTCAACTGAACAACAAGTCTTCATAAAGAACCCCGCTGCTAGCAGACAAAAATTAGCTACCAAGTATACCCATGACCGTACTTGCTGACTTGCCTATTCATATCTACGTTTCTAAGGAGAAAAGTCCCGTAGCCAAATTTAGACTTAACGAGTGACTAAGAAATTGTTACAGGGCTCGACTGGTACTGACCTTACTAACTCTTCAGCTGACGTTGGCTCTGGACATAAAACTTGAATACCTAGAAAATGGACCAGGACTCCTCCCTTTTTATCTTGGAAATGCCAAACTCATAACCCACTATCACTCCTTTATTCAATACATAGAACTAAATGAGTTCGAATGTCATCTTGATTCAATTGATTCACTGTTAAACCATTTTAGAACTATTCTGGATAAAGATATTTACGCTCTTTATGAATTACAAATTGATTATATATCTAACAGATAAACTAAAATACGGTCTCAGATTAAAAGTTTGGAACCCCATCGAATTAAACGAGGCTTAATGAATGGTACTGGCTCTATTATCAAAAGTATAACTGGTAACCTGGATCAAACAGATGCTGAAAAGTATAATAGTGCGTTAGAAATCTTAGAAAGTAACAATGAAAAGTTAGTATCCGAATTTAATGACCATATTAGTTTAAATAAAGAATGGATGGTGAAACATAATTCACTCTTTACGAATATCGTACAGAACCAAGTTAAGATTAATAGCACATTAGAGTTACTGTTAGAACATGACGCCTACGCAAACAATACTCTGATTAAATTTGCAAAGTTTGCCCAATTATTGATAGCACCCATCATAGCATGTTAAGTACTAGTAGTTTAGAAGATATTTTAGATAAACTAAGACAGATTTATAACTCCAAAGAGTTAGTAGAGGCAGATCTTAGAGATTATTATAGTATTATCAGACCTGGTTATTATTATGTAGGAAAGCGAATAGTAATAATTTTTAAATTCTTGATTGTTTCTCCTAGACAATTCAAATTATTTAAACTCTCAATTGTTCCTAACAAAGACCAATATACCTTTATCCCACCATACCCTCTCATAGCAACTGATGATAAAGCTTTCATGTACATGGAGGCTGAATGCCCGAAGTTTAATCAGCAATATCTCTGCGAGGAAAACATCCGACTTCAGGCCCGAGAAAAGTTAGAGTGCGTCCAGACCCTCATCAATCAAAAAAAATCAAAATCAAAATATGCTTTATTCAAGTAGGCTTTTACAAGCACTTTTGAATCGTCAATACAAAAACAAAAGAAAACTAAACACTAATTAATTAATTAATTTACCACCGGTTCGGAATGTAGATTCTACCGAGAAGAACCGGCAAGAAACTCGATAGTTACTCTTTTTAAAAGTTTTACGATGGGTACACACATTTATGAGTTACAAATATATTAAATACCCTGTGTGAATCCAGCTTATACTAAATCCAAGCATGTTTATCATCTATATAATCTTGAACAGAATAATATGCTTTAGCTACTAAGGATTTTTTAATATGTACTTTAAATTTATTTTTCGTAAACTGTAACACTTTTTGCGGAATTTTATTATAAAAACAAATACCTTGCCCCAAGAAGGTAACATTGACTTTGCGGAGTCGAAACTTCGGCGTTATAAGTTTATCCTTTCTTCTCGTGGTAATACAATGCCTGTTACTGTTTTTATCAAAATAATCAATGTTGTTGTGAATATACATAATATTATTGTAAATGTACTGCGATGCAACCGTAAGTATACCAACTTTATTAAAAACATCTCGAAGGGAATCTCGAGCTCCTAGATTATAAATACCACGAACAGCTCTCTTTTGCAAAATGAATACAGTATTAATATCTGTAGCGTTACCCCATAACATCAATCCACAAGACATGAGGCTATGAAAATAACCAAAATATACCAATCGAGCTGTATCAACGTCGGTTAGTTGACGAACTTTCCTAACCGCGTATGCTGCGGAGCTGAGTCTTCCCGTAAGAGATGCCAAATGGGAATTCCACTGAAGCTTCATATCCAAGGTAATTCCCAAAAATACTGTTGTATCGCTAACATCAAGGATCTCACCATTTAATATTAAATTATAAGTTTGTTGTTTTACATTGGGTAATGTAAACACTAGACATTTCGTTTTTTTAGTATTTAAAACTAGATTATTAGTGGTAAACCAACCATGTATCCGTGATAATGCATTGCTTACATCGTCATAATCAACTTTATTTCTATTAACTTAGAAAATAAGTGAAGTATCATCAGCAAACAATACAATGTCACAAATACTTTTTACATAAAAAGGTAGATCATTGATGTATATTAAAAATAGAAATGGACCCAGAATTGATCCCTGTGGAACACCCATTTTTAGCTCTGATCCAGAAGACTTTATTCCATTTATAAAAACATGTTGAATTCTCCCAGTCAATCTATGGATAGATCCTGCCGGCCCGTTAAAATTACGCTAGTCGAAGAAACAATGGAACAACTAGATGATCAGTACTACACTCTTATCTTCTAACGCCCAACGAAGGTTGAGTTAGAATGCAGCAGCCATGAATTTACTACCCTATTCGGAAGTTATCTAGCCACGATTCCGCAGACGTGTTCACTACGCACTGACGAATTCACCATTGCTAATATTCAAAATAAACTCAAAGGACAGCCGCTGAAAATAACTGAAATTCCAGAACATTATACAACTACAAAGAACATTACAATCCCTCACCTGAAACTAAAAAATTTAAATACACCGGGGCTACGCAGCATTGAAGACAGGGTCCTAAATGAGCAACCTACAAAACTAGATCATCTCCATGGAAGTATTTATCATACAACTATTCCATTCTACATACTTTTGTTCCGCGCACTATACTCACTAAGCGGTACATTCACTGTGTAACAAGGAACGAATCGGTTAAAAAAGATAACGGGACCCATAACAACCCTGCTGAAGAACCTGTGCAAGCCAGGAACGAGACATCGGTGCCAGCGACATTTGCACTCAACGCTTTCAAATAGTCGCTGATCTACGGGGGGAGGTGTTATGTATGCGACCACCCTATGGAGGTACATTAGGACATCGCATTCGCTGAGACCACCAGCAACCCTTGCGCAACATCACGCCGCCCAACAACGGATCACACCGATCTTTCTTATAATTTCTCTGTCTCTTAGAATTAAGAAAAGTATTAACATAAATAATATTATATTATAAATAATATAATAATTAGTTCTCAGAGCATTCTGTGTTATAACCTCAACACATGAAGTAGTCTAATTAAATTAAATTAGTATTAATAAATAAGTTTGTGAATTAAAATAAATTCACTTTTAAAGTACATTCGGTTTTTTTAAGTCCTTCGGCTGCGAACGACGTAATTCCTTTATAAACAACGCAATGCAATCTATATATCGCAGCTAACAAAATGATAGCGCGATGTAGCATACAACTAACGCCTTCTATTACAACATTATGACATTAACTGTGATATAATTCTGCTCGATTAATAAAATTTTAAAATAATGTTACCAGAGGTAGCCGTCGTCGTCGTCGTCAGCCAATCGCAGTCCACTGCTGGACATAGGCCTCCCCAAGTTTGCGCCAAACATCCCGATCCTCCGCAACCCTCATCCAGCCCGCTCCGGCAACCTTGCGTATGTCGTCAGTCCAGCGGGCCGGAGGGCGTCCTACACTACGTTTGCCAAGACGCGGTCTCCACTCCAGGACTCGTCTGCTCCAACGGCCATCGGTTCTGCGGCAGACGTGGCCGGCCCATTGCCACTTCAGCTTGCTAATTTTGCGAGCTATGTCGGTTACTTTCGTTCTCTCACGGATAACCTCATTCCTGATTTTATCCTTAAGAGAGACCCCGAGCATAGCTCGCTCCATAGCACGCTGAGCGACTTTAAATCTGTGGACCAGCCCCATTGTCAGTGTCCACGTCTCGGCAGCGTATGTCATCACCGGTAGGACGCATTGCTCAAAGACCTTGGTCTTCAGGCTTTGCAGAATTGTCGACGTAAGGACTCGACGGAGCTTGCCAAATGCCGCCCAACCCAACTGAATCCTCCTATCCGCTTCCTTCTTAAAGTTGTGTCGGCCAAGTTGTATTGTCTGGCCTAAATGTACTCCTGTACAACTTCGAGAAGAACGCCGTCGACCCGTACTGGTCTCGGCATGACATTTCTGTTGAACATAACTTTTGTTTTGTCCAAGTTCATACCAAGACCCACACGTCGGGAGGACTCATTTAGGTCGTTCAGCATTTGGTTTAGCTCTTCCAGCGTCTCTGCAAAGATGACTATATCGTCGGCAAAACGAAGATGAGAGATATACTCTCCATTGACGTTGACACCTCGTCCAATCCAGTCCAGGGTTTTAAAGACATCCTCCATCGCGTTGGTGAACAGTTTCGGGGATATCACGTCCCCCTGTCTCACTCCACGATGGAGCCGAATAGGTCTTGTCCGCTGATCTTGGATTTGGACGGTCATCGTCGTAGCGTTGTAGAGACATCTCATCACTTCGATATATCACCAGTCGATTTGACATCTCTGCAGAGACTCCAAAACAGCCCAGGTCTCGATAGAGTCGAAGGCTTTCTCATAGTCCACAAATGCCATACACAGCGGCTAATTATATTCCTCGGTCTTCTGTATAATTTGCCGAACAGTATGTATGTGATCTATGGTGCTATAGCCTTTTCGAAACCCGGCTTGTTCCGGAGGTTGGTATTCATCGAGTTTAATGGCGAGACGGTTCGTGACGACCCTTGAGAACAGTTTGTAAACATGGCTCAGAAGCGTAATCAGCCTGTAGTTCTTTAGGAGGGTTTTATCACCCTTCTTGAAGAACAAGACGACCACACCCCTGGACCACGCTTCTGGCGTTATGTCCCGGTGGATGACGGCATTAAAGAGCTCCGCTAAGGCTTTTTGAACCGGTAGTCCACCAGCCTTTAGGAGCTCAGTTGTAATGCCGTCATCACCCGGGGCCCTCCCATTTCTGAGCTGTTTAAGAGCCGCACTAATTTTGCTTACGTCAACGTCCGGGATGTCTCCCGAGTAGTGGCGCGTCAGGAGTGCACGCGGATCTTCAGTGTCCTGAGCTATAGGCTTATGTGTGCGCGATGAGTAGAGCAGCCCATAGAACTTCTCAACCTCATTCTGGATCTGGGGTCTTGATGTGACTATTGTGCCATCCGCTATTTTTAGCTTTGCAAGGTGGCTCCTCCCTAGCGGTCTTTGGAAAACTTTGGACCCCCTATTTTGCTCAATGAGGGTTGTAATAGCCCTCGTGTTTGAGCAACGGAGGTCCCTGCGCGTGAGTTTCCGTATCCGCTTAGAGAGGTCCCGTTGTTTCGGCGAAGCTGCTTGAGCAGATGGCATTTCGCGTCTCTGCCTCATCAGTTCCAGGGTTTCGGGAGAAAGTTTGGACTGCTTAGTGGTACTCGTCGACGGAAAATGTCTACGGCCCAGTTTACACACCGTCTTCACCACGTTTTCCGTTATCTTGTCCACATCGCCAGTGGTTTTCAGCGAGTCGAATCGATTTTGCAGTTCCAATTGAAACTGTTTGGACACACGGTCTACTTGGGGCTGCGTAGGTCGGAGAGTAGATCTCAGCAGGCGCAACCGCTCGGCCCGGAAGGATATATTCCTCTTCCCCCCGGACCTCTGTCAAGAGTAGACGTGGACAAGAACTGTGTTGAATATTTTTCTGTGATTTGTTTAAAAAAAAAAGAAAAAACCTAAAAATAAATTAAGTTGAAAAATTAGGAGCGCATAAGTGAGGTGGAACCAGACCCAGCACTATATTATATGCTGCGTGAGTACCTACAATTCATTATACCCTGGTACTTTGAACCTGCTAAGAGCGCCTACAGAATTAAAAAAGGCAATTTGCAAATTATATGCGTCTTTGCTATTTAATATATTCTGCTTACTCTTTGCTTCCTTGCGCCCCTGGTACGAAGCACTACAAAAAAAAAAAAAAAAAACACTTTTATTCACGAACTTTCGGCGCTACAACTTTTTATTTGTCTATGCTACTGGTACTTTTTGCATAAATCTTGTCGAAAATCCTTATTCGACAAACAGCCGTGACAACGGTCACTACACTTCGTATACTATACGCTCCTAGTACATCGTATGTATAATGGACAAATCATTTTCCGAGTCAAACTTAAATGAATATAATATAGATAGAACTCCCCCTACCTTCGTTAACCAGCGGGTGAAACGGCGTAGAGAGGAAGACTACTCTGCTTTTGATTCCCTAAAAGATGATATCAAGGAATTCTCGTCTCTTTTATCGGCCCAAAACACGGAACTTCAAAATATAAAATCTGCTTTAAGAGATATTAAGCAAACGAATGTTAACATTGAAAAAGCGATGGAATTTCTGACCCAAAAGAACGAGGAGCTACAAAGCAGAATAAATGTGTTAGAAATACAATCTAAAAAAGATCGGGAAAGTATTACTCTTCTAGAGGACAAAATTGAAGACATGCAGCGAAACACTCGAAAAACCTGTTTAGAAATCAAAAACGTTCCGAAAAAGAATAATGAGACAAGGCAAGATTTAATAGAAATGGTAATCAACCTATCAGAAAATGTAAATTATAAAATTGAAAGATCCGACATTAAAGACATATTTCGAATTCAAGGAAAAAGAGATAGCGTGAAAAACACGCCTATAATAATTGAAACAAGCTCAACTATCATAAAAAACGATATTTTGAAAGGTTGTAAAAATTATAATATTAAAAACAAAGATAAACTGCGTGCCAAAGAACTAGGCTTTAAGACTGAAGAAAATACGCCGATTTACGTTTCGGAACAGTTAACGTCTAAAGCATCTCGATTGTTTTTTCTCGCAAGAGATCTCTCCTCATCTAAAAACTACAGATTTTGCTGGACTTCGTTCGGTAAAATATATGTACGTAAGGACGAGGCCTCTCCCGTTATCCGTATCAATAATGAATAGCAAATTAATCAACTGATGCAAAAAATATGACTATTTCTGTTGCACCTTGTTACTTATCTTTTTGGCTTAATTTATATTTTCCCTACTATTTGTAAGATTAGAATTAAGGGTAAAAAATTTTTTTTCTTGTTTTATATAAAGTCGACACAAAATCCTCATGTAATCTCTTACACACGCATATACACTCACACAGACTTATCACCAATATTATTCACCTACGTTACTACGTTTATACATATTATACTGTTATACATCTATACCACCTACATTTTGCTTCTATATTTACAACTTGGAAACAACATAAGCTACGATTATGGATAAGACACTACAAACTATCCAAGAATTAGACTATACAGAAATAACTAAATCTATTGAATGTTCCATTGTAGACCTACAAAAAAATCCTTTTAATAAAAAATCTAGTTTAAATATAATTCATCAAAATATACGAAGCATATATAGTAATTTTAATGACTTTGAAATAACTTTCTCACAATTTCAAATAAATATTGATATTATAGTATTTACTGAATGTCGTTTAAACCCAAACAAAATAATTCCCCCTCTATCTAATTATACTGCCTATATCACTACTCAACTATTAAACCAAAATGACGGTGTAGTGGCTTACATTAAAAATGAGCACAAAGTTAAAGTAAAAGAACTGAAATTAGTACATGCATCTGGCTTAGAAATTATGCTATATAATAATATAATTTTGGCAATTTATAGATCACCTTCCAATTTAAACGCCGAATATTTCATTAATTCATTAATTTTACATCTCAATTCGATTAAATCACAGCATAACATTATAATTACTGGTGATATTAATATAAATATTATTTATAAAGAAATTTCACAAATTCATGATCGAAACAATAGGCAAAAATATCTCTCATCTTTAATAACGTATGGTTTTTTGCCTGGACACACGTTACCAACAAGGGAACAGTCATGCCTAGACCATTTTATGTTAAAAATAAATAAAAAGCTAATCTCAGCGACTGTTGCTGTTCTAAATACATCTATAACAGATCATCTTATGATACTCCTGAATTTATCAGATTGTGTATCTATATCTTTAAAATGCCAAGAAACTAAAACAATAGTCGATTACGAAAATGCTTGTAAATCACTACAAGAACAGAATCTGACTGAACTCTTTCTATATACAAATCCAAGTATACTTACTGACATTTTGATTAAAAAAATTTCAACTGCTCTAATGAACAACACAAAAATTATAACTATTCCCAAAAACAAACGAACTATAAAACCCTATATAACTCAAGGCATACTAAGGTGTATTAAAAATAGAAATGACATGCAAAGAAAACTTAAACTAAATCCTAACAATGAAGTCTTAAAAATAACCTATCGAAGATATAGAAATTTCTGTAATGCCCTTATCAAAAAAGTTAAGCGCAAATATAATAGAGAAAAATTGGCTAAATCATGTAAAAATAACAAAATTCTATGGCCTACAATTAATGAAATTACACATTTCAAAGAAAATAAAACTTGTAATAACAGTCTACTTAACATCCTACCTTCACCTACACATTCCGTGAATTACGTAAATCAATATTTTGCCAATATCGGTAAGGATCTGGCGGAAAAAATCATATCTAAGAAAAAATTAATAGTACACAATAAATTTCCACCAGAGACTGGTCATGTTTCTTCTTTTGTCATGTTGGAGACTGATCCACATGAAGTAGAGCAAGTGCTTATGCAATTAAATTCAAAGAGTGCCAAAGGCTGGGATAACATCCCTACAAGTTTTCTTAAGAGATGTAGGAGTTTTTTGATACCCCTACTAACCTACTTGGCAAATCTTTGTTTTACTACTGGTGTATTCCCGATAGCATTAAAGCAATCAATCATTACACCGGTGTACAAGAGTGGGACCAGAGACAGTGTTAGTAACTACAGACCAATTTCTGTACTTACATCTATATCAAAAATTCTTGAAAAGCTTATTAACACTCGTATAGTAAATTATCTCAACAAATTTAACATCTTGGCTAAAACACAATATGGCTTTCGAAAAGATTTATCTACAGAAGATGCAGTCACAGCTCTTATATCTCTTATCGTTAATAATCTTGACCAAGGTAGAAAGTGTTTAACGGTCTTTTTAGACCTAAGGAAAGCATTTGATACAGTCTCTGTTCCCACTCTCATACACAAGATGGAAAAAATTGGCATTCGCGGTACGACTCTCGATCTTTTAAAATCTTACCTAACGGGGCGCAAACAGTGCGTTAAAATAGGCCAATATATTAGTGAAGATGTTAACGTCACTTTTGGTGTCCCTCAAGGAAGTGTTTTAGGACCAACTCTATTCCTTGTCTACTTAAATGATCTTTGTAAACTAGACATTGAATCAGGACAGACCTTTTCTTACGCTGACGACACCGCAATAGTATTCTCTGGTGATACATGGGAGGAAGTATTCACATACGCAAACTCAGGGCTGAGGCATGTAGCGGAATGGCTGAATGCTAATCTCCTTACTCTTAACATAACAAAAACAAATTATATATGTTTCTCTATTCGTAACTCGACTCAGCCAAATGAGGATTATAGTATAAGGATACATGACTGTGATAATAAAGATGCTTTCTCCTGTAAATGCCCTTACATATCTAAGGTGGACAAAACAAAGTATCTTGGTATTATGGTCGATCAAAATTTAAACTGGTATGCTCAGCTTAATTTGGTATCTATCAGGATGCGTAAACTTATATGGGTTTTTAAGAACTTACGACATGTTGCAAATAAGGAACTGTTAAATAAAGTATACATTGCTCTGGCCCAATCAGTGTTATCCTATTGCATTCCAATCTGGGGTGGGACCTCAAAAACAAAATTTTTGGAACTAGAAAGAGCCCAAAGAACACTCATAAAAGTGATGTATTTTAAGTCCTATAGATTTCCTAGCTCGGAACTATATGAACACAGTGATCTTCTCTCTGTAAGAAAACTATATATTCTACTCTCCATTTTAAAAATACATAAGTATATAAAATTTGACCCCAAAGTATTTACTAAAAGACGTAAAGATATTATACTGTCCCGTTCTATGACCCTCCCCGTAAAAACTAGTTTTGCTAGAAAACAATACCAACGACAAGCTTCTTATCTATACACTAAAATTAATCGAAAAGTAAACTTCTATGGTATGAACTTGTATAATTGTAAGAAAACGATTAAGGACTGGTTAAAAACATTAGATTACTATAAAACTGAAAAACTAATGGAAGTATTGGTATAAATATGACCAACAAAATATTGTACAACACATTCTAACACACGACATGCACTCATACACACGCACACTCACACATATATTCACACTCATACACATACACACATACACACACACACACACATTCAGACAATTTAACTATGTATTTAATTTAATCGTTACTGTGTAAAAATATTCACGGATGAGTGAACTCTTGAAATTATTCTAAATATTCTTCTGCCTTGATCTACCTGTCTAATGTGGAAGAGCGGGGACTCCTAGCACAAGTTAATACCATTACTTAAAAGGAGCTCCCCAGCTGTATCTGTTTGTATCTAGGTATAAGTTACAGAAAATAAAGAATTTTTATTATTTTTTTTTTTTTTATTCAGAGTGCCTCGTACGAGCCGGTGATCACTGCCGGTGTTAAACCTGTTGATCACAGAGACATCTCTGAATATATACTTTTTGTCCGCCATGATGAAATCTATCTCGTTCCTTGTCACAGTATCTGGGCTTTGCCAGGTCCCCCTCCTTTGGGGCTTCTTCTCGAAGAAGGAATTCATCAAGTAAAGCCCCTGCATCTCGAGGAAGTTGACCAGCATGTGCCCCCTGTGATTTCTGCGCCCCAACCCATGTGGTCCAATCTTCGATTCGTCGCATTCCTGTACTCCCACTTTGGCGTTGAAGTCTCCCATGACTACGTTGTAGTAGCATGAGGTCGTACCATGTATGGCTTTAGAGATGTCCTCATACATGGCTTCAACCTCTTCATCGGAGTGTGTCGAGGTTGGCGCATATACCTGCACGACCTTTAGGCAGTACCTATCGGTGAGCTTGACTACGAGGTATGCTACCCGGGTCGACACACTACTAACTTCCACCACGTTGCCAGCGAGAGCCCTGTGGACCAGAAAACCGACACCACCTTGTGTGGCCCTATCACCTTCCCGGAAGTAGAGCAAGTGGCCAGAGTCCAGGGTTATGGTATCCTCCCCCTCTCTTCGGACTTCCGATAACCCCAAAATACTCCACCTGATATGACTTAACTCTACTTCCAGTTCTGTGAGGTGGTGGTCCAGCCGAATCGTTCGTCCATTATACGTCGCCAGATGTAATTTTCGGGTCTTGCAGCCTTCACTCCGGTGATTCTTAGCACCCTCTGCCCCTCCGTGATCACGACCGCTGCCTTGGCCGGGAATAGCGGGGCTGCCGGGCACTGAGGGCCGTATCCTTGGCGCTATTACCATGGGGGGTATTTTTGCCATAGTCACCACGCTTGGCAGGCGGGTTGGTGACCGCAGTAGATGTTATTGATAGACAGAGTCACGCTAATGCCCATGCCCTGATTTATTTCCCTTAGTCGCCTCTTACGACACCCGCGGGAGGATATGGGGTGATGCTATTCTAAGCCGGCATCACACAGCACGAGGTAGCATCATTTTAAAATATTATTTAAACGCGCTAAAAATAATAAAATAAACTTTTTCTTTAAAAGTTTTATCATCGATTTATAGCGTCATTACGTAATTAACATTTAATATAAGAGCTTCACGCGATTTGATTTAAGTACTCGTATTGAATTAGTACGAAATTTTTAAAATTAAATTGAAACAGATCGAGTTATTTAATTTACTTCTTTATCTACGTTATGAACTGCCTGCATTATATATATTAGTAAACTAAATTATAAAATACAATTTTGATAAGTTAAAAAAAATATGGTAAATTTAACATAACAATAACGTGTAGGAATCATTATTATCCAATAACAACATGAGCAGGATTCGCTGAATTGTTAGATAATCCTTGCGAGTTCCTAGACACAACCTGTGTCACTTGTTTGTCTATCTAATCCTTTATATTTTTCTTACAGCGATAAATGATTATACACAAGAACATTAGGCTCAAAATGCCTAAAATAAACAACATCACTATACCATATTTGTTAAGTTTATCGTCTACAGCAACGGTGTTTGCGTGAACTTCGGCTATCACCACTTGCTCGTTCTTGTTTTCGTCTTTACTTTTATAATTTCTCATTTTTAATTATTCACAGATAAGTAAAAAAAATAAGTATTAATATGTAGACGGTTAACGATGTCTTAACACAATGAAGTAAATCATCATTACGAACAAAAACATATTCTGCTTTATTTAGGTCTGGATGGACAAAAATGGACTTAGAAGTGGTATTAGCGTAAGGTACCGGACTCAAATTATTGATAGCTTCGCGTCGGGGTCACCAGTTTTGTAGTTCTTTCTTTATTATCCACAATTGTTGAGTCAGTAGTCCAGTAATGAAACCAACAACGTACTTCAGGGATTTATTCATCAACTCCTTATAATAAAATACATATGTTAATTCGCAGGCTATTATCGAGTTATTAGTTCGAGCGTCTAAAGACGACTGACTGAAGTTACAAGTTCACAATATAATTTATAATAAAATGTGACGTACATACGTCCCTACAGTAGGATTGATATTAAGACCGTATTGTTTGCTCCATTTATAAATAGCCACTAGGTCACTGTTAATAGCAGCAACAGCGTTAGACAGGTTCTCAAGGATTGAGTGTCGATAAATTTGAATATCGTCTGCATACATGTGATAGAGAGAAGAAATAATACGAGTAATCGAGTTAATGAAGACTGAGAACAATAATGGAGACAACACGCCACCTTGAGGCACCCCAGCACTGACTTCGCACCATGACGAGAAAGTTTCGTCAATACGAATTCGTTGTCTTCTGCCTCTGAGGTAACTCTGAAACCAATCTTTCACCGATGGAGATATGTTAAAAGAACCTAACAGACTCAACAAGATATCGACGCAATTAAATGCGTTTCTGAAATCTAGGAGCACTAAAATGGTGAGCTGTTTATTGTCCATAGCCCATCGAATGTCGTCTGTAACTTTAATTAAGGCTGTGGTCGTACTATGACCTGTACGGAAACCGGATTGAAAAGGATCAAGAAGAGAATGCGTATTAAGGAAAACATTAAATAGTTGGAAAATGAGTTTTTCAATGACTTTGGAAAGGAAAGGAAGAATAGAAATAGGAGGAAAGTCGGAAGCTGTTTGGGGATTAGAATGATTTGAGCATTTTTCCATGCGTCAGGAAACTTTTTACAAGTAAGGGAGTAATTTAAAATGTGAGTTAAAATAGGAGTAACAATGTCAAGGTTGGGAATGATCATATTACGACTGATACAGTCTGTGCCAACAGCATTCGAGGATATAGACATAATGTTCTTTTTAACATCACAGTCAGAGAAAGATTCGAAACTAAACGGGGGAAAGTTAGGAGTTGGATAAGAAGAGATAAAATCAATTGTGTTATTTTTTTCGTCACTATTAAGTGCGGATGACGAGGCAAAGTGTTGATTAAGTCGTTCGATGTCAATATTTATAGAAGCGTTATGAGAAGATTTACCAACTCCAAGAGATTCGAGAAATTTCCATGTTTTAGCTGTGTCGCCGTTTTCGACAGATTGGAAAATGTGGCGTCGTTGAGCATCTCTACGCGAAGTATTGCAGCGATTTCGCGCTTTGTTGTACTTTTCCCTGTTAGTGTCTGAGTTATTTAATTTAAATTTGTATTTAGCTTTATTCTTTTTATCTATAAGTTCCTTTATACTATCACTCAACCAAGGCGCTGGGAGGTGCTTTCTTTTGATTGGTTTAATGGGGGCGTGTTTATCGTATAGCTGCGTAATTAATGAATTGAAAATTTCAAGTTTTTGATCGATTTTTTCGGCAGCTATAACCACAGTCCAATATATTTGTGAAGCATCGTCACAAAGATAGCTTCGATCCATTCCTCCAAAACTACGCTGCAGAAATATTCTCAATTTCGCTTTAGGAGGACGGATGTTATATGAGAGATAAATCATATCGTGATACGAAAAGGCGTCAGCAGAACATTGACCGAATTTAGTAACGGAGTCCGGAGAAGAGACCATTATAAGATCCAGAAGTGATGGTGTAGAGCCAGGGAAATAATGTGTCGCCATTAGGGGTAAAATTTTCATGTTATCCGATTCCGTTATGTCTATTAGTTGCCTACTTTTAGTGTCGCCTTTAAGTAAGCAGGTGTTAAAATCTCCCATAATAATAGAGTGGCTATAACCTGGTAAAAAATCAAAATCAAAATCAAAATCAAAATCAAAATCAAAATCAAAATCAAAGTCAAAGTCAAAGTCAAAGTCAAAGTCAAAGTCAAAGTCAAAGTCAAAGTCAAAGTCAAAGTCAAAGTCAAAGTCAAAGTCAAAGTCAAAGTCAAAGTCAAAGTCAAAGTCAAAGTCAAAGTCAAAGTCAAAGTCAAAGTCAAAGTCAAAATATGCTTTATTCAAGTAGGCTTTTACAAGCACTTTTGAATCGTCAATACAAAACAAAAGAAAACTAAACACTAATTAATTAATTAATTTACCACCGGTTCGGAATGTAGATTCTACCTACTCGATAGTTACTCTTTTTAAAAGTTTTACGATGGGTACATACATTTATGAGTTACAAATATATTAAATACCCTGTGTGAATCCAGCTTATACTAAATCCAAGCATGTTTATCATCTATATAATCTTGAACAGAATAATATGCTTTAGCTACTAAGGATTTTTTAATATGTACTTTAAATTTCTTTTTTGTAAACTGTAACACTTTCTGCGGAATTTTATTATAAAAACGAATACCTTGCCCCAAGTAGGTAACATTGACTTTGCGGAGTCCATTGGAGGAAAAGATTTCCTAATACGTTTTCAAGAGAAGGATAATAATTAATCAGTGAAGAAGGGTTATAGTAAACACCGAGAAGGATTTAAGTGCAATTAGATAAAGAAACTTCGATAAATAAGTGTTCGGCCGCATCAGCCAGGGAAGACGGTGGTGATGAACTAAGTAAAACAAAAGGAATATGGGATCGCAAATAGATCGCCACTCCGCCTCCCCTCTTACTAATGCGGTCGTTACGAATTAGTCTAAAACCAGGTAATGAGTATGACGTTGAAGGTAAGCATGGCTTAAGCCATGATTCCGACACAAGTATGGCGTGAATATTACGGGAGTCAAAAGACGCAAGCATATCAGGATAATGAGCCGGTATACTTTGTGCATTAATATGAATGACGTTAAAGTTTTTCAGACAATCTGAGAAATAAGAATCAATGGCGACATTAAGCGGAAGAGGCGATGTACTGTGGTAACTATCTTCACTGGACGAATCATCGGAAGACGCAGACAAAAAATAATCACTGTCTATACTAATATTTGATGACATAATAATAATAAGCTGTATATATATGTATATATATATAATGTATAGATACTAATATGCTATAAATATCCAATAAAATAAATTAAAATAAACCTATACTATATTTACTACTATTAATTATATAATAAATTAATGTAGCAACCACCTTCTAACCAGCCAGCTTTATAAAAGTACTAAGAAAAAAAATATAAATAAGAATAACCAAAGTACGCGTAAGCAACAACAAATAACACATAAACAAACACATATTATATATTGTAATTATACGGTATTATACATTGTAAATTATGATTAAAAAATAATAGATATCTACTAAAAGTTAAAATAATAATATTGTATCATCACTGTAGTGTTACCGTAGTTTCCGAACGCACTGTTTTGTCTTTTATCTATTATCTGTCACTTGACATTCTTAACAATTTGATTTGACATAATGAAATTATTTAAAGTAAACATTAAAACTAAATACAATTGATTATAAATTATGATAATAAAAGTTGACAGAAAGTGGGTAAAACTTAACTAAAAAAAATGAAAACACAGAAATAATGATAAAGGCAAAGAAATGTAGCTACCTACTTAACAAAACAAAGTGTTCATTCCTCGAAACAAGATAAATAACTACTTTTTAACAGTCCTGACAGTTCTTACACTCCTAGGATTAATGCCTTTTGTGGATTTGGAGACTTTATCTGGGAGTATCGACGCTTGCGAGACCGATGCATCAGCTACAGAGCTTGGTATCGCCTGCAGTTCAGCCATGGTGGATATACGGTGCCGAGTGCCATCAGGAGACAAAACTATGATGATGCCATCCCGAGTCCAGCACTTTGTTATCCCGAATCGTTGCCTTGCAGCCAGGAATGTTCTATGTCGACTCTTCGTAAGGAACTCCGACATCGTTATCCCAGTTAAGATTCGTCTTAGCCGACCAGACTTTGTCTTTCACACCACCGTCCTTAAATTAAATTAATATTGGACGGGGCTTTTGGCCAATAACGTTACCCAATCGGCGGCAATGCTTATAGGACTCAGGAGAGATGTGTGGCAGTTTGAGATGCCCAGTAATCACCTTCGACGCGTGGACAGCAACATTCGCCTTACTCTCTTCAACAACTCCGTGTAGTAGAATGACTTTCTTCCTGGAGTGCATTTCAAGCTGATCATATTGCCTAGATAGGAATTCAACTTGCAATTGCAAATTTTCTAGGGCAGTCAGGACAAACGACAGGAATGCACTGAACTGAGAGTTGATGTTGGATGTTGGGCTCGTCGCAGGGATAGAAGTCTTCAGTTCCTTTTGAAATTCGGACATTTTGGTGTTGAACAGTGTAGTTAGTTCGTCAATAGTAGTTTTAATAGACTCCATAATTTCAGTGTGTTGCAGTATATTCTTTGGAAGCTTACAGTATTGTATTAAGTGCAAACACAGTTATTGTTTTAAAGTAAAGGAGCTGGCAGGTGGTAAGGTGTCACATGTACATATTTATTATGATATTAAAGCTGATTTTGTATTTTTAATTCAATTCAATTCTTTGGTTAATGGCTTTTAGTTGTGCCAATTAGACACATGTTATTTCGCCAATGTCACGTGGAATGGAGAAGATACGATGGAGATTGATCGGTGGAGTCAAGAATCCAACCTTAACTAAATTTTGAAAAGACCCTAAAATAGTATGAATTTCATTATTAGTCCTTAACCTATAACAACACAAAAATATATATAAATATTAAATATACATAATAGTATAAAAATACAGGTAATTTTAATGAGACAATCACATGTTTTATTTACAGTTTTATTTTATTATATTTAATATATTCACACAGAAACAAAAAAAGTGGACTAAACACAAACATCAATAAACAGTCAACATTTATAGGGCGGGGGACTTTAGGGGGGAGGACGTCATAGAGGGGATGAAGAAGTCTGGGGCAATTAAACAGGATATGGGATGGGGAACCTTCGTCTAAGCTGCATTCGCACAGTGAGTGGTCACGAACTCTAATTTTGGCCAGGTACCTGGGAGTACATGCGTGGCCAAGACGCAAACGACAAATAGTCGAAGTGACCCAGCGGTCGGTACGTCTGAAAAGGAAAAACCAAGGACGTCTTGGAATTTCAGGTTGCAAGCTGGCATAGTATTTACCCTTGACCGATTTCGATGAATTCCAAAAAGATGTCCAAGAATTGGACATTCGAGTATTCGCGACAGCACAGAGATCTAGAGAGGAATTCTCAAAGTGTTCTAAAGAACCAAGATGTATGGCGGATTTGGCACACGAATCAGCAGTTTCGTTGCCAGGGGTTCCGGAATGGCTGGGAATCCAAACTAGCGAAACTTGCAGTCCCTTTTGATAACATAAGAACAAGGCCTCTCTGATCTTTAAAATAACGAAAAACCTCTTTCTACTACGAAATGGGTTTTCCTTGATAAAAGGCAGCTTAAGGAGTCAGTCAAGATAACAGTCTGTCTTAAGTCATGGGAGTGGGCATATAAAATAGCTTCCAATAAGGCGATCGCCTCACCAGTGAATACTGATGATTCAGGTGGGCATTTAAATTGTATAATAATTTTGAATTTGGGAATCCAGCAGGCTGCACCAACACAACCTTCTGGAGATAGTTTAGACGCATCGGTATAAATGAGAAGATGATCTGACCAATTTTCATGAAGTATACTATTAAAACGAGACACAGTGTCAGGTGAGCCTTTGACGAATCCAAGATTCGTTACAATAGGAGGTTGATGGATAAGGGCCTTATAGTGGATGGAAAAAAGAGGGTTCAAAGGGAGTTGGATAATAGGATTCGGAAGCTTAGTGAAATAAAGGAAGCTATTTAAAAGACAGGATACAGGTTTGTTAGGATTATAAATTTGGGACAATTTATTTAAATGATTCCAAAGAGGATGGGATGACAGCTGTAACATCTTGCCGACGAAACGATCGCACAGATACTGTCTTCTTATTTGCAAGGGAGTATCAACGCGTTCCACCTGTAGGGCATTCGTAGGTGTAGATTTCATAGCACCCAGAATGATTCTAAGGCATTTAAATTAAATTTTGTTCAGCTTGTCAGCCGCTGATTTATTTATAGGTTCCAAAACAAATATACCATAGTCCATATGACTACGAACTATAGCATTATATAGGAGTTTTAATGAGTATGGGTGAGTTCCCCACCAAACACCTGAGACTGCACGAAGGACATTAATGCCTTTTTCACATTTTTTAATGATATGCTCAGTATGAGAAACTCCGTTCAATCGGTTATCGAGTATAACTCCTAAAAATTTAGCCTTGTCTACAAAGTTAATGCGTTGATCCCCATAAAACAAATCGAAGGTGGGAACCTTCCTTTTTCTAGTAAATGTAACTGCCTGACTTTTGGCTATCGATAGAGATAGACCATGATCAGACAGCCACTGGCCAAGATAATGCAAAGCAGAGTTGAGGCGAAATGAAATATCTTCTACTGAATTTGATCGATAATAAATAGCAATGTCATCAGCATATTGTAAAATATTGCAAAAATTGCTAACAGATAATTCAAGATCGTGGGTGTAAATGCTGTAAAGCAGAGGACTAAGGTCAGAGCTTTGAGGAAGACCTTTCCAGACAAGTCTGGGCCAAATCAGGTCAGGGGGGAAGAGAAATGGATTGGTATTTTACCACTATTGATCTGCAAAAAAGCAGATTACATATAAAATGTCCTCGGAGGCATACTCAGCTGGTGCAATTTTTGCCTGAGTAATGGGAGAAGAACATTGTCATATGCAGAAGCTACATCCAGAAAAACACCCACAAGGTACTCTCCTTTAAAAAAGGCTATTCGAATATCTGTTGTAATAATACTGAGACTATCTAATCTAATATAGATGGTGCTCAAACCCTTTCGAAAGCCAAATTGAGAGGGTGAGAGAATATTTCTGCTTTCCATTATCCACTCCAGACGATTCTTTAACGGATGTTCAGTTATTTTAGCTAAAGTAGACGATAGTGCAATGAGTCTATAGGAATTAGAATCTGAAGGATTCTTGCCAGGTTTTAAAATAGGAATTATTAACTGAGACTTCCGAGAATCTGGAATAACACCTGTCAAATAAAACTGATTAATTACATTTAAGAAGAATTTCTGAGACTTTTCATTTAAATGTGTGATAAAAGAATAAGGAACACCAGCTTCACCAGGAGAAGAATCTGTGAGACCAGACAGAGCACACTGAAGCTCAGAAAATGAAAACGGGGCATCCATTTCATCTGAAATAGGTGCAGGAAGGGAAGAAAGAAAGTTATCCTGACAAGGTACGAAGGGGGGGGGCAAGTTTGTCAGCAAAATTGTTCAGCCATTCTAATGGATTATTGGAGGTAGGATTGATAGAATTCAGGGAACGGCGAAATTTTTTAAGTTTCAACCAAACTACGTAAGACGGAGAACGAGGGGAAAGGGATTCACAAAAGTCAACCCATCCAAGTTTTTTCTTTTTCGACACTAGTCTCTTTAATTTAGCGTCTAACCGTTGATATCTTTGAAAATTCAGAGGAGTCATAGACAGAGAATATTAATCCTCTGCCTCCGTTCTTTGAGTAGTTAAGCGGGAGTATTCCTCATCCCACCAGGGGGTGGAAAGCACCAACTTTTTGCGGAAATGTTTTTTAGGGAAATTAAGATCTGCACCAGTCAAAAGAGCCTTAAGGAATGTTTCATAATAAAAAGTGATATTTTCATCACCTTTAGACTCAGGAAGAGAGTCCAATATGTCATCAACAGAACTAGCATAGTCGAACCAGTTTGCATTTTTCAGGGAATATTTAAGGACGGGGTTTGGGGTAACAGAAGGAATGGGATTTTGATTGAGGGAAAGGACAATAGGGAAATGATCACTACCAAAAGTGGATGACAGGACATTCCAGGAAAGTTGAGATGCAAGAGAGGGGGAAGATAAGGATAAATCTACTGCAGTTAGGGTTCTGCGAAGGGTAAACTCGACGTGTCGGCGAACCATCATTGAGGATGCACAGATTGACATCATCAACGATATCCACCAACAAGTAAGCAAATCCATCAGTAGAATGACAACCCCATGCAGTATGATGGGCATTGAAGTCGCCCATCACAAGGATAGGATGAGGAAGTGAAGAAAAGATAGAATGAAGTTCAGGAATAAGAGAAGAGGATGGGTGGGGAATATACAAAGACAGAAAGGAAATGTTAAGGGATTTAACAGCAACAGCACTAAAATGCTGGCTGGGGGGGAGAGGGATTTGAGAGAAAGGGATAGAATGACGGATAAAAAGAGCACAACCTGCATACCCATCACTTCTGTCATCCCTCAAACAGGAAAAACCAGGAACCCGAAAGCGAGAACCAGGAATTAGCCATGTTTCAGAGATGGCAATAATGGAGGGACTATGCAGATTGATAAGGGCGAGTAATTCATGTTTTTTGGGACGGATGCTTTTACAGTTCCACTGAAGGAAGCTGGTTGGGGCCATTTTTAAGGACGAGGAGCAATGGGGACAGGTTATCGGCAACGTTGGACGGTAAAGGAACATCGCTACATGCTGTAACAATGTTGAGGATCATTTGCGAAAGGAGTTCAAAAAGGTTTGTGGTATGATTGGAAGGGATAGGTTCCACATTGTTGTTGAGGGCACAACCATTGGGAGCGGAAGAAGGACAGTTGCCCACTATGGCTTGGTGGGCTTGTTTATCAAACCCTTTTCCAAGGGGGGCTCTGGGACGGACGGAACTGACTACAGTTTGACAGTAGGATTTAACAGATTTGTTTGGAGAGGGACTAGAAGAAACATAAATGGGTGGGGAAAACATCTCCTTAGCAATCTCTGCATAGGATCTGCGGACTGGGGGGAATCTTGGGGATGCTTCCATATAGGAGACATTATCGGATGCCATGACTAACTTTATTGAATGCTGTCGCGAGTACTCAGGACATTCTTTGTCAGAGGCAAAATGCTTGCCTGAGCAATACAAACATGTGGCATTGTCCTTGACGACATCACATGACTCACCAGTATGTTGTTGAGAACATTTAAAACATCTTGGTTTCGATCTGCATTGAGTTTTTACGTGCGGTTACCATAGCGGCAACAGCTTAAACACATAATGGTCGGAAGATTGTAGGTCTCTACGGGAAGGGAAGTGTGGTATGAGTAGACTTTAGGAGGCAATATTTGTCCCCTAAAAGTTATGACGATGGATTGGGTAGGGACCCAGGTGACGACACCCCCATTAGAAACTTTACGATTCAACCGTCTCGCTTTCATAACATCTCCGCATCCAGAAGGAATTTCTAATGAGTCGACGAATTCCTCCATCGACCATTCCACAGGAACGCCTTTAACTAGACCCATTCTAGTACCATTATAAGTTTGAATAATGGATTTGTACTTGCAAAGGCCTAAAATGGGATTATTTAAAAATTCATTTGCTGCTTGTCCGGAAGAGAACTCATCCTCCTCCTCCCGGACTCCGTGTGTAGTGGACGTGTTTTTAGTGTATTTTGTGTAAATTTAATACAAAAACGAATAAAATCAATAAAAGTAAATTCTGTGAAGTACCAGGAGAACAGCTGTCTATAGTAGTGGTGATTTAAATACGGTCCTGCCTACTTGCAACTTACTGCGGCGCCATTGGCTACGTCGTCACTTCTAATCACTCCGCCTTCTTTTGAGAAGCTCTGGTGCTGTGGGCGTTGCTGTGGGAGGAGCCTGCGTATACGCAATTTCTCAACTACCTACGTACTGTTTTCGTGCTACCCCCATTTTGGTTATTACTACGGAACGTTTCATTATTGTACGATAAAGAAATACATCAACAAACTATAACACACTATGTATAAAACTCCACCTAAATCGTCTGCAGCATATGACTCACCCTCACGATCTGAGTCAGATATTCGTAAGTTATGTCAGGAGGAGCGGATATCAGAGTTTTCTTCGGTGAATGTTACCCAACGAGCCAAACGTCGCCGCCCTTCAAATGAAGAACTAGCAGATGAAATGTCAATATTCAAACAAGAGATGAAAGACCTTGTAAATCAGCTCTTTGTGTCTCAAAATGAACGACTGGACAAATTAGAAAATAATATTTTAGAGATTAAAAACCAATAGACTAAAATTGAGTCAACAAATTGTGAGATAGAAAAGGCGATGACTAATATGTCAGATCAATTAATTTCATTAGAGATAAAGATCACGTGTCTTGAACAGGAAAAGAGTTCTATGGCGATTCAGTTATCTACGCTTGAAGAAAAATTGGACTCATACGATCGTAATCTTATCAAAACCAGTGTTGAGTTACGTAATGTTCCAAAAAAGGATCGAGAGACAAAGGATAATCTTTTTGCCATGGTGCAGCAACTTTCAAAACAACTTAAGTTTGATCTACAAAAAAATGACATCCGCGAAGTGTTGAGACAACCATCCAAAAAAGAAAACAAAACATCTAATATCACAATAGAATTTTCTAATACATTAAATAAACTATCTTTCATAAAAGCTGCAAAAGAGTACAATAAACAAAATCCTAACAATAAATTAAATTCGACCCATTTAGGACTTATACCAAATACACCCATTTACGTAGCTGAACTTTTAACCAACCAAGCAAAAAAATTATTCTATGTTACTCGTAATTTTTCGAAAATTAATAAATTTAACTACTGCTGGACGTCAAATGGACGTGTTATGTTACGAAAAAATAATGAGAGTCCTTATGTAATTATTAAAAATGAAGCTCAACTCCGACAACTTGTTATGTCGCCTCAAATATGACTATTTGGTAGCTATACACCTAATCCTGCTTTTTTAAATGTTTTTATTGTAATTATTAAACTAAGTTTTACTTTTTTCAATCATTTGAAATTGTTACACTATACTATAACACTTACCTACCTAAAATACAATAACATAAACAAACACATTTACACTGTCACGTATACATAACTTTATAATTATTGATTACATATTTAATAAATTATATAAATTACCGTTACATTACGCCTTTTGTAGACATATACACAAGCTTAATTTTTCCTTTGTAAATAATATATTTTATGACTTCTCATTAAAACCTGTCTGTCGCTTCCATTCTACACAACTCCACTATTTCAATAAAAATGGCAAACAAAACTGATACAGTTTCAGAATACGTTGATGAATTTTCTATATCCGATTTTCATGTTTGTTGCCCAGAGGAGACTCCTTTTTTTTATACAGAGCCCTAATAAGTACGTCACAGTTTTAACGCAAAATATTAGATCGATAAATTGTAATTTTTTAAATTTTCTTGCCCTTTTAGACCGTATTCCTCTAGAAATTGACATTCTAATTTTAACGGAATGTTGGTTAACTTGCAATAATAATCAAATTCTACCTACGATACAGAATTATACAGCATGTCAAACAAGTAAACACGTAAATCAAAGTGACGGAGTAGTTGTTTACGTAAAGTCTGATCTAATTTTCACATATGAAGAACCCGATTTTCAACATTCTGCCTCAGGTTTAATCATCAAACTAAACCATGACACTGCTGTACTTTGTATTTATCGATCTCCCTCTACTAATAGTATCGATACATATATAGACTATTTAAATAATATACTTTCCTCTCTTGTCTCATTTAAAACGGCTATTGTTACTGGTGACATTAATCTAGACATAAAACCTTCTTCAATGGATATTCGCTCCCAGGAATATTTAAATTCACTTGCCCATCATGGCTATTTACCAACTCATACCTATCCAACAAGAGGCAATAACTGTTTAGATCACGTCATCTTACGCACTAAGTCTCCAGCTGTAACGCTGATATATGAAACAACCGTCACAGATCATTACTCACTACTTATTGGAATCCAAAAGCAACAGTCGTTGTATCCAGATGATAACTCTAATATTATTTCAAAAATTAACTACAGTTCCTTAGATGATACAATTATTAAAACAGACTTCTCTTTTATTTATTCAATATCAAATCCTGATGAGGCCACTGGTAAACTGGTTAACACCTTATATAAAGCTGTTATGGAAAATACTACATTTCGAAAACTTCCAAAGAGAAAGAGAGTCATTAAACCCTGCGTAACACAAGGGATACTACAGTGCTTGCGAAATAGAGATATGATGCATAAGCAGACAAAACAGTTTCCAGAAAATGATATTCTCAAAACTACGTATAAGCGATATAGAAATTTTAGTTCTAAGATTTAAAAAAAAAGCCAAAAAAGAATATGATATGCAACAAATAAATAAGGCAGGAAAAAATTCAAAACTATTATGGGACACACTTAGAGATATATGTCATATACCTAAGTCAAAGCTGAATGGTACACAACTAGTATCAGACAATACCTCTATATTAGAAACATGCAATAATGCGAATAAATTCTTTGTTAATATTGGTTATGGACTTGCAAATAAAATAAAACAGACTTCCAAAACATCCTTCGTTACTTCTACCTCTATTAATAATGTTTTTTCCTTTGTTTTAGAAGAAACAGATTCCAACGAAATAGCTAATGTTATTTCAACTTTGAGGACGGATGCGGCTACTGGTTGGGATGGTATTTCGCCGGCAGTAATTAAGAGATACTCTCAAACTCTGGCACCAATTTTATGCCATATATTCAATCAATGTTTCAACAAAGGTTTCTTTCCTACTTCTTTTAAAAAGGCAATTATACTTCCTATTTTCAAGAGTGGAGATGGAACATCCATTAATAACTATCGACCTATTGCTATACTCACGGCCTTGTCAAAAGTGATTGAACGATTGGTTTCTAATAGACTTGTCCGATTTATTGAGCGCTATGAAATACTATAATCACAACAATTTGGGTTTAGGAAAAATAAAAGCACCTCAGACGCAGTACACGAAGTCACAAATTATATTGTTAAGCATATGAATAACGGAGACAAAGTGCTCACCGTGTTTCTGGACTTAGCGAAAGCGTTTGACACCGTGCCAATTTCCACTCTTCTGATCAAACTTGAAAGAATTGGTGTCAGAGGTAATTAACTAAACTTTTTCCGCAGCTACCTTACTGGGCGATCCCAAGTAACTAAAATTAATGATACTCTGAGTGATGAGCTTATAACAAGAAACATGGTTGCGTCTGATGAAGATGAATTTAAGTGCGATGTTATATCAGTAGCGATTGTATCAAAGAATTTTTCAAAGATATTTGCGACTTCTAATTCTGAACTTACTTTTTTATTATTTAAGTTCAGCTCAATGGACAGAGACTGTTTATTAGATTTTCCACAAACACGGTTAATGACGTCCCATGTAGCCCTGATTTTGTCGTCAGAATTAAAAATTTTCCCTTTTATGTGATTTGATTTAGCACAAATACATACTGCCTTAAAAGTTTTTGAATATCGCTTTACATGTTCCAAAAAAGATGCCTCATGATTCCACTGCTTCATACTGTACAATTCATATAATTTGTTTCTACTTTTATAAATACCAGGAGTAGCCCAGTCACTGAATTTCAAGCCCGCAATATTATAAAAAGTTTTAGTTTTAAAAATTTTTCTGAACTCATTTAAAATTAATTTAAAAAGTGAACCATAAAGTATGTCTGGATCATGTGCAGTCAAATCTAATTTACATACTTTAGATGCCACAATATCCCTAAAACAATTTATTCTATTCACAGTTATTGGTCTACAAGTTATTTTCTGTCTATTTATAGTTACATTGTCTTTAAGTGAAAATTTTTGACCACAGTGGTCAGAAGTTAAATTATTAATAATTGACTTTTCAAAAATGTCACAGTAACAAAATACATTGTCAATACACGTAGAAGACAGGCTAGTTATTCGAGTCGGTTCACAATATCTGTGACATAAATTAAATGACTTAAATAAGCTAATCAGTCGAGTACTAATTGTTGTGTCTTTCAATAAATCTACATTAAAATCCCCGCATACGATAATATTTTTACTACATTTACACAGCTTTTTTAAAATGTCTTCCATAGTTGTCTCAAATAAATTAAAATCTCCTACAGGGGGGCGGTATACGCAAAATAATCCCTTATAGCAAAAGCATATTGTTCTATACAAGATTACATTGGCCAAAAAGATGCGTAGGTTTAGTATAGGCTGATTTTCATGCAGGATGTTTAAAAAATTTGGAGTTCATAAAAAAAAAATTAACCTAACTTTAAAACAGTAACTTTCGAGTTTTTTTACCGATTCTCCGGTACCGATCGGTAGAATCTACATTCCGAACCCGTGGTAGCTTCCTTATTAATGTATTTTTTTTTGGTGTATTGATGATTCAAAATTGCTCTTGACAGGCTGCTTGAATAAAGTTTATTTTAATTTTGAATATATCTATATATTAAGCAATTTTTCTCTTCATCTTCATAGCTTGATATTTCGTAGACTCCTGTTTCCGTTTTTCAAAAGAGTTTTTTTACCGCGTAATCAAACTCTTTCGGAAAACCAAAACAGCAAATCTTCAAGGACAACTCTACTCGTAATCATCCAAAGTTTTTATGTATGTATTATTTACTATTTTTTTTACAATACAAAAATAAATATATTACAGAAAAATATTAAGAGTTAATTGCAAATACAAAACTTTCCATATGATTTATGAAGTGTGAAGGATATATTTGCTGTAGAAATACTTAATCATAAAAAAAAGATAAAATTATAATGAAAAATGTTTACAATTCAGCATCCTTTCAAGCCTTACCTTAATGGATGGCTTGTTGTGTTAAATTAAAAAATTATAAATTATGTAAAAATTTCTTAAAATTGCTATCTATTTTATTAGCTTTTTACACAGTTTTTACAAGAAAACGCAATAAAACAATTGCCATTCCATTTATAACACAATAAGATACAAACAATTAGTTCCAATAATTATTATTATGATAATCGCTGGCCCAACCACCTGGCGTGGTAAAAAAGCGCGGTTACGAAAGGTTATATTTAAATTCGAATGTATTACCGATAGATTATATAGCTTAAGAGCCAAGAGACAGCTTTTTAACTTTATATACATCTACTGCTATACACTACCTGTCGAATCGCTTGATGAAGCAAGGGACCGATTTTATGAAGATCTACAAAGCACTTGTGATGAGGATGCGAACGCTAAGATGTGTAAAGAAGGGCCCACTACCTGTTATGCGATGTTCGAAGTATGATCTGTTGATGAGATGCACCAATTGACGGTTATGGCCTCAACAAATTGATTAAGATTTTCTTGGTTTAGGGATTCCGTAATCAGTGGTTGCTAACGGGACTCTATTATAAGGATGACATCCTCTGTCTGTCCACCCGACATTTAAATTAATGTATCTTTTGAACCCTAACAGGTAATTGGCAATAATTTTGAAAAAACATATTATTATGGCGGGTATACTAAGAAAAATAAAAAACTGACCAAATGAAAGTGGAGCGACTGTGGTACGGAACCCTAGGTGCGCGAATCTTAATCTTCATTTCCTTGTTAATTTGATGTTATTGGGTAAACGCACTATGATACTCGTCGTTTGGTAGTATGAAAGTTAAGCAACACCTAAAGGCAAAGTGGGTTGTTAAACTGTGCCTCTCAATGGTATATCGACTGCGCAACATATGAAATACGCGTAACATATGAAATAACACTACGTTAAAATTCACATTTCTAAAATAATTGCTCGAAATATTGTTATTAACTTACTTGTTGTAGAAAAAGTGTTGTTTGAAGTTCGTAAAGAAAGTAGATTGTGACACTGTGCCCCCTGGATAGTCTCTCGACTGTTAACTACTAAGTAGTCTAACGTCATAAATATGTCACCTGAAAAAAGTCCCATGAAAATTTACGTTTCTAAAATGATTGCTTGATATATTGTCATGAACTTACATGTTGTAGAGAAAGTGTTGTTTGAAGTATGTGTTGTTGTTAAGGAAAGTGGATTGTTGTCTGAGACTGTTGACAGTCTAAATAAAGTCCCATGTTCGGTAACTGATGCATCTATTCCCCAGACGTCATCAGTTCCTGAGGAAGTCTCTAAGCCGTCAAAAGGCATTAATCCTAGACTTAAGAGGGCTGCTAAAATAATAATAATCATATTATACGCCTTTTACGCGTATATTGTTTGTGTTGCTGCGCGTGCGCATTTCCTTCGTTTTAAGGGTAGCTACATATCAGTGTCTTGATTATTTTTCTTTCTCTCTTTCATTCATTCAGTTTAATATTACCCTCTTTTATATTATATTATATTATCACTATTATACATCATTTGAACATATTTTAAGTTTCCTTATAATTATCAAATGTCAGTTGACAGGCTAAATATATTATATGTAACTTTTGACACTGCGTTCGGATATTGTATTAGTAAAAAACTGAGTTAAGGCGGCTACCACACATTATTAGATCTATGATATTATTTTTTAGTTTCGTTTTATTTTTTCAAATGTTTATAACTCTTAAGTAATTATTATTGTTTTTTTTTTATTATGTTTTTGTTGCTACTTCGTATAATAGTTTTTGCTTTGTTATTTATTTATTTTTTCCTTGTTGTTATTTACGGGCAATTTTGTTATTGTGATATACTTTCTTTTTTTTTGTTACTTATTTGTTTATTTTCATGTGGCTGGCGGGTTAGACAATGGTTGTTGTTTTCATTTAATTTGTATATTATAGTTTAATTTTACTTTAATTTATTTTATTATATATATATTATTTAGTTATTAGAATATTATTATGTCATCTAATATTAGTATTGATAGTGATTATTTTCTGTCTATGTCGTCTTCTGATGAATCGTCCAATGATAGTTACCACAGTACAACTGCTCCTCCGCTTCATGTCGTCATTGACTCTTATTTCTCGGACTACCTGAAAAATTTTAATGTCATTCATATTAATGCTCAAAGTATTCCGGCTCATTATCCCGATATGCTTGCGTCATTTGTTTCCCGCAATATCCATGCTATACTTGTCTCTGAAACATGGCTAAAGCCATGTTTACCTTCAACTTCTTATTCGTTACCTGGTTTCAGGCTCATTCGCAGCGACCGCATTGGTAAGAGAGGAGGTGGGGTGGCGATCTACTTGCGATTCCATTTTCCTTTTGTCATACTAAGTTCGTCTACTTCGTCCTCTCTATCTGATGCGGCCGAACATTTAATTATTGAAGTTTTACTATCTAACTGTACTAAAATCCTTCTCGGTGTTTATTATAACCCTTCCTCTCTTATAAATTACTATCCATCTTTTGAGAACTTATTTGAAAATCTCACCCCAGGTTATAGCCACTCTATTATTATGGGAGATTTTAACACTTGCTTAATCAAAGGCGACACTAATAGCAAGAAACTATTAGCTGTAACGGAATCCCATAATATGAAAATCTTACCTCTAAAGGCTACCCATTATTTTCCTGGCTGTTTACCATCACTTCTTGATCTTATAATGGTCTCTTCTTTAGATTCTGTAGCCAAATTCGGCCAATGCTCTGCTGACGCCTTTTCTTATCACGACATGATTTATCTCTCCTACAAAATACGTCCTCGGAAAATGAAATCGAGAATACTTCTGCAGCGTAGTTTTGGAGGAATGGATAAAACACGTCTCTTTGACGATGCTTCTTTACTGGATTGGTCCATGGTTAATACTGCAGAAACAATAGACCAAAAACTTAATGTTTTCACCTCCTTAATTACGCAGTTATATGAGAAACATGCTCCTATTAAGCCAATCAAGAGGAAACACCTCTCAGCACCTTGGTTGACTGATAGCATAAAAGACCTTATAGAGAAGAAGAATAGAGCAAAATACAAATTTAAGTTAAATGATTCTGAATCTAACAGGATAAAATACAACAAAGCTCGAAACCGCTGCAATACATCTTGTAGAGATGCACAACGACGCCACATTTTCAAATCTTTCGAAAACGGCGACACTGCGAAAACATGGAAATTTCTCGAATCTCTAGGAGTTGGTAAATCTTTTCATAATGCTCCTATAAATATAAACATCAAACTCCTGAACCAATACTTCTCATCATCAAACACACTTGATAGTGATGAAAAAAATAGCACAATTAATACTATTTCTTCTTATCCAACTCCTAATTTCCCTCCGTTTAACTTCACTTCTTTTACTGAGTGTGATGTTAAAAGGAGCATTATGTCTATATCCTCGAACGCTGTTGGTACAGACTGTATAAGCCGCAATATGATCATACCTATCCTTGACATTGTTACTCCTATTTTAACCCATATCCTAAATTTTTCCCTTACTTGTAACAAGTTTCCTGACGCTTGGAAGGAGGCGCAAATCATACCAATCCCCAAATAAAGTAATCCGTTAACTGTTTCTGATTTCCGCCCTATTTCAATTCTTCCTTTCTTCTCCAAAGTGCTTGAAAAACTAATTTTTCATCAACTAAACACTTTCCTTAATGAGCACTCTCTTCTTGATCCTCTCCAATCCGGTTTCCGTGCAGGTCATAGTACAGTCACAGCTTTAATTAAAGTTACTGACGATGTTCGTTGGGCTACGGACAATAAACAGCTCACAGTGTTAGCACTTCTCGACTTTAGTAACGCGTTTAATAGCGTTGACCACGACATATTGTTGAGTCTGTTATGTTCCCTTAACATATCTCTATCAGTAAAAGATTGATTTCAAAGTTACCTCAGAGGTCGAAAACAGCGAATTCGTTTGGATGAGACATTCTCGTCATGGTGCGAAGTCCACGCTGGGGTACCTCAAGGTGGCGTGTTGTCTCCATTACTATTCTCTATCTTCATTAATTCGATTACTCACGTTATTTCTTCTCTCTACCATATGTATGCAGACGATATTCAAATTTATCGCCACACAACCCTTGAGAATTTATCTCACGCTGTCGCTGCTATTAACAATGACTTGGTGGCAATTTCTAAATGGAGTAAACAATATGGTCTTAACATTAACCCCACCAAGTCACAGGTCATTGTTATTGGCAGCCCGGCCATGATTGCAAGAGTTGATTGGACGAAGATACCACAGGTTGTATATAACGGGACTTACTTAGCATACTGTTCCACTGTTAGAGATCTTGGTATACATCTTGATGAAACACTTTCCTGGTCAGAACATTTAAAAGAAATTAGTAAGAAAACATACGCGTCCTTGAGTTCTTTGCGCCGTCTCCAAAATGTATTACCAATTCCAACCAAAATTATGCTAGCAAACTCTCTTCTTCTATCTATTCTCGATTACGCGGATACAAGCTATCTTAATTTAAACGAGGACCAACTTAATAAACTTGAGCGATTACAAAATCTAGCTATTCGGTTTATTTTCGGTCTTCGAAAATATGACCATGTATCAGAATCTCGTTCAAAGCTCAAGTAGCTTCCTATACGCCATCGCCGGAACTTGCATATTCTCTCGCTTCTGTACTGTGTGTTATTTAATCCAAATTCTCCTCAATACTTAAAGGAGAAGTTTCAATTTCTCGGAGACCAATCTAGATTACGATCCGCACGAAGCCTTATTCTTAAAATTCCAGTTCATAACAGTAAATTTTACAAGTATTCATTTACTGTTCAGGCAATAATACTTTGGAATGACTTACCACTAAGCATAAGGCAATCAAAATCATTAGTTACATTTAAAAACAGAGTTAAAAAATTTTATCTTTTAAATCAATAATAATGATGACATATAATATGTAAATTAAATATTTTTATTATTGTTTATTTGTAAGTATAATATATGTATTAATATATCCGTTAAGTATATATTTTATATATATTATTTGTGTACTTTTTGTATGTATTAGGTTGTAATTATTATTATGTAAGTTTATAATTGCACCACCCTGAAATCGTCTTCCAAACACAATCCTTCTGACCCAAAGGTTGTCTGGAAGAAATGGCTAATAAGCCATAAGGCCGCCTTTTGTGTCACCACATTATTGTTTAATTTTAAGGATACTAACTCTGTACCTATGCATATAAGTCGTGTGCAATAAAGTGTTAAATAAAAAATAAATAAATAAAAATAAAGACCTTGCTGCCATTCAGCAATGGGCAACATCTTTTGGCCTACTCATTAACCCCACCAAATCACAAGCCATGATTATTGGTAGTAATTACTTTTGGTAGTAATTGGCTTAGGTGTAAAATTATCAGGGAATCTGCACAAAGTGTCACGTACAATGGAAAGTGGATTGATACACTATTCCTATAAATAATATCTCGACTGCCGACTACTTGCCAGAGAAATACAAAATACTAAATATACACGTAAAATCCGGAATGATACTACGCTAAAATTTATATTTTCCCTAAGTTTAATATACTGAAATTCTGTCTGCATTGTTCTTCTTCAGTAACACGAAAGTAAGGAAATTATCTAGAGACAAAGTGAATTGTTAGACCTTCTCCCTAAATAGGCACTTTATTGCCGTCTTCTATATGATCTATTCGAATAAAGTAAAATGTAGATATTTATAAAGGATAATATTAAGTTAAAATTTTAACTTCTACAACACTAAGCTAAAATTTCCAAATCACTGCAATCCCCTTACTTGTTATCCATGAGCACAAATTTCAAAAAACTATCTAGACTGCTTCACCTCGCCTCAAAAGCTAAGGCCGTTGCTACTAAGTTTGCTGACTACGGTATGGTTAAAATTCAAACAAGACAAAGCATACCTGTAAAAAAATGTTTCTTATTTTGTACAGTACTTGATTAGAATACTGTTAGCTTATTCTTAGTTCTGTGCCACGAAAATCAAAAAACAGAAACTATCTAAACAGTCTTTCGGCCAACCCGCAGTGTAGCAGAGTGTAGTGAAGTAAGCTCTATACCTTCTCCTTACTAGTAGAGGAGGCCTTTGCCCAGCAGTGGGACATTTACAGGCTGTTAGTTTATTTAAATTTTTATACTACTATTTTATATACAATGTTGACGTTACAGTTCGAAAATTAAGAAACTTTCAAGAGGCAAAGTCAGAAGACAACCTAAAAAAATCATTTATGTAAAAACATTATGAATACTTTTGAAGATTTAACTTACTCAGCGATTTATACTATTTATACTTTAAATAACAGGTCTTATCGCAATAAGTAATGGTAGTAATACTTTTTTATTACTCGAAGATTTGACGAAGTTGCATTCCTCATGGTCACAAGCTGACTGTCAGCTTATGACGGGTAAAAAGTAAAAAGGTATTATTACTATTGTTTAACTTACCCGTTGATCTGGAGCACAAAGTTTATTATTTTAATTGTATAAAAATTTCAATTAAAATTACAGTTCTGCAATAATTGACTGAAATACGTACGCCGACTACATATAATTCCATAATAATAGCATATACATACATATACACAAATAAAGTTAAAATTCTTACAAAATATTAACAAAATGTCTAACAAATCATCTACATCAGTCTTTCCCAAAGTGGGCAATAACGCCCTTGTGGGCGCTGCAGGTCTCAAGGGGGGCGGTAAGAAACCCAGAAAGAAAAGTGGCGTTGCGTAGAGGCGCGGGGGGGGGGGGGTGATTTGTGATTTTATTTAGCTAGGAGGCCTCTTAAACAACGACTGCAAGAGCTCTCGACTCTCAACAACAACTTGTGAACATTAACTAATATAAATTAAAAGATTGCTCAAACTCGGTTCTATATTTCTCTCCACATAGTTCATATATCTGTCTTATTTTGAATTGATTATAGAAAAAATGAAAATCATGTCAATCAGTCGCTCCGTTTCGTAATGAAAGTAGACACAAACAAACAAATAAAAAGGCAACAGACACACTTTCGCATATTAATAGTTATTAGTACTCGTAGATATCTATCATGTTTTAACAAGTTTTTGTTAAATAACCCGAATTGTGCATTCCTGTATCAGTCGGCTGGTTCATTGAATACTTGTTCGGACTTGTTGAATACGATTGAGCGTCGAATGAGATAAACGAGTTTATGCATGTTTGTTTTATTCCTGTCGGTGCGTGCTGCTTAAGCATTCCTATATAAACAATGTAATATTTATTTTATTTTCATTTGTAGTCTCGCGCGCAATAGATGAGCAGTACTTACGCCTCCTCTGCACTACTCGCGAAGTTGAACGTATTTCTCAAAGCAAAACAATGTCGGAAGTAAAAATGAAGAGACGGCAATACTGTGCGGAATATATTAAATTCGGATTTATTGAAAATCCCACAAACCCATCGTCGCCTTTGTGTCTTTTATGTCTAAAAACATTTTCGAATAAAGCAATGAAGCCTACAAGGCTGCAAGATCATTTAAATAAAATGCATCCAGATAAGAAAGACAAGAATGTAGCATATTTTCAAGACCTAGAGAAGAAGCATAATACTCAGCCAAGTGTAGCAAAACTATTTTCGGCGGCTGCTAAGCAAGATGACGACGGACTTCGAGCTTCGTACAATATCTCTTTGTTAATTGCTCAAAAAGACAAACCACATAACATCGGAGAAGAGTTAATATTGCCAGCAATAAATGAAGTAATAACTACTGTGCTTCATTAACCGGCCGCAGATATTATCCGAAAAATTCCTTTGAGCAATAATTCTGTGCAAAGACGAATTGATGAAATGGCTGAAAACATTGAAGAATCATTGTGCGATCACCTGAGGATAAGTCAATTCTCAATTCAGCTCGATGAGTCCACTTTACCGACTAATGAAGCATTGTTGTTGTCTTACGTGAGGTTTATAAAAAGATGAGAAAATATGTGAAGAACTATTATTTGCTAGAAATTTAGAGACCGATACAAAAGGTGAAACCATATTCAATACATTGGAAAAGTTTTGCGATGAGAATTTCCTTTGAAAAATATTATTTCAGTTGCTACGGATGGCGCTCCGGCTATGACAGGGTGCCATAAAGGATTCATAGCGTACTTAAAAAATAAAATTCCAGATGTCCTTGGTGTACATTGCGTTATTCATAGACAACATTTAGTTGCTAGAAACTTAAGTGAAAAACTATTTCAATCACTGCAATATGTCATCAAAGCAGTCAATCAAATCCGCAACAGCTCTTTGAATGATAGATTATTTCATCATCTTTGTGTTACTAATGACGAGGATTTCAACCGTTTGTTTCATACTGAAGTTCGTTGGCTATCAAGAGGCAATTGTCTGACTCGATTTTACAACCTGTTGGACTCTGTTATAGAGTTCTTGGAAACTAAAAATACAGAATTGCACGACAAGCTCATAACATCAAAGAATGATATAGCTTACATGACAGACCTGTATAAATTGTTCAATGACATGAATCTCCAACTGCAAGGCGATAAACTAAATTTAATTAAAACAAAAAACATCGTTGCTGCTTTCGCAGCCAAACTGCTTCTACACAAAAAGAATCTGGGCAGACGTGAGTTTCACAATTTTCCAAATTTATCAGTATCATGCAGTAACGACGAATTGTTTGCCTACTGCCAACATTTGGAAAACCAGACTGGGTGTTGGATCCGTTTTCAAATGTCAACACAGCAATGTCACCTCAGCTGGAAGAAGAACTTATAGAATTGACAACAAACGAGGAAATAAAAATCAAGTTCAAAAATGGTTACCAAGAATTTTGGCTACAAAAACCGATCCCGCAATTGTACCCTGGATTGTGGTCAATTCTTCAACGATTCTTGATAGCATTCCCATCGTCATATTTGTGTGAACGTGGATTTAGTGCTGTGACAACACTGCTTACTAAAAAGAGAAATCGTTTGCTTGTTACCGAACGTGGCGACTTGCGACTGTTCTTGAGTAAATTGGAACCTGATATCAACAAACTTATTAAACAGCATCAGATTCATCCTTCACATTAGTTTTTATATAAGGATTGATTATTTTAGTTATATTTTTAATAAAAGATACTCTGTTTTAATACTATAAAGTTGCGTTTCAATAATCATTCATATAGGCAGGTGGAGCCCGTAAGAGTTAACTTGAGATCTAAGTGCCGTTGTATGTTACCTACTGAGCTCAGGTTTCAAGTTGCGGGTTATAGTAAAAGTTTCGTTTAGAATTCTCCGTTAATATACATAATATACATATATGTATAGGTCACAATAATTAATTAATTTAATTTGAAGTTATAGTGGTTTTTAAATAGGTGAAAAAATGGGGGCGCTAAAAAAATATTTATTCTCAAAGTGGGCAGTAGACAAAATAAGTTTGGGAACCACTGATCTACATAGATGATCAACCAAAAAAGGTCAGTAATCGAGCATTAATACACCTGTGTGAGTCGTTTCGGTTTTGTTTTTAACTGTCTAAATTCATAAGTCCCCTTATTTGCATTGAATACTATGTAATTCGTTATTATTTTGAATCTCTTCGACCGTTTTTTATTTTATTTTATTTTATTTTTTTTGATTATTAAAATTATTAAAATTTATTATTAAACTTTTTTTGTGATATCCCCGTTCTGTACTATTCATATTATTTACTTTGTATAGTAGTGTTTTCAAATATGCTTTTTATATAATATGTACTCCTAATGTATACAGGGTCAGTACATGTTATGTGTTTTAATTGAAACTGTTTAAATGGAATACGATTTCAAGGCCACATACAAAATATTATTTAAATCGGATCACTAGTTTAGGCTCTAGACAGTTCTAAAGTTTTAACTCAGCGACGCGCTCAGAAAATATGATGTATATTTTATAACAATGAATGCACCTAACTACTTGAAATATGAATGGAAAAAGATACACCGTTGCCGCTTTGACAAAATTAAATTATACAAGGTCACGGCTAAGTATCAGATTAATAAATTCGTAACATAACAAGAAAGCAAAATAGGTACATAGCGTGCGCTTCACTTCTAGGTGTAAAAGAAATAGAAATAGGTCAAATATTGCTATTGCATCCTTGCTAGCGAAAGCGAGTCACCAATAAAACAAAAACCTGGTAATTAGTGTGCCGATGCTTATCTCTCGGGATGCACGTTACGCAATTTGGAAGCGCATGCGCCACTTTATTGTCGTAATCTCGCGCCAAAGTATTTTTGTTAAGTATTTGTTGTTATTGTGATAGGACACCGAAATTAATAGTAGATTAGTGATAGTACATATTTATTTTATAGTGACAGGATACGAAACTAAAAATTTTTACTTAATATTAGTGTTATTTTTGTTGTTTTTATGTTTTATAGTGACAGGACACGGATTTTAGTTTTTAATTGTGCTAAAACACTTAACTAGAGTTTAAGACAATGCCTCGCCTTACGTACAGCGCTTCAGAATACACGGACATGGTTTTAATGTACGGGGAATGCCACGGAAACTCGGCCTTAGCTTTACGAACATACCGAGAAAGGTATGGTGAGAGACGCATGTGCCCCAGTAACCCTCGCATTATAGTGCTGGCAGTTCAAAGGATAAGAGACAATAAATGCATTGTGCCGCAACACGAGGGAGTCCCATCACGACAAATACGCGCCTCGTTGGAGGAAAGAATTTTACAGTATTTCTCTGACAACCCGACATCGAGCCTTAGTAGAGCCGCGCGACAGTTTAATATTTCCCCTAAAACTGTGCATAAGGTTTTAAAACGGAATAAACGCAAACCTTATAAATATTGTAAAATACAAGCGTTGTTGCCGAGGGACTGGCCAGTGCGTAATAATTATTGCGAATGGTTTCTAAATAAAATAAATAGTGAGGTCAATTTCTTATCGAATATACTTTGGAGTGATGAAAGTGCTTTCGTTAGCAACAACCACAAATTTAATAACAAAAATAGAAAATAATATTGTCCGTCGGTACGAATTATGTGTACAAGAAAATGGCGGACAGATTGAACATTTAAAAATTTAAAGAATTAAATGGGTGGAAGTGTTTCTTGTGCTCGTATATCGTCAACTTATCTACCTACGGCGACTTATGCCGCCGCGCCGCGACCGACGTAAGCGCACCCGCTCGCGCTCGGGCGGGCGGGGCGGTCCGACACGGCGCTCGATAACTCGACGAGCGGCGTTGCCACTTTGATGACTATACCTAGAGGTCAGTAACAGTTATTTACCATTTACAGGCTGTTTGCATTTTATTTCGACTATTTAGCGATTTAATTTGTTCGAAAAATTTTTTTTCGTATTTTTCATAGCATTTATTTTTCTACTGGTTTGAAGTGTTTCTAAATAGGAATAATATACGTAGTTTCAATTAGTACACACAGTCCGCATTGACCCTGTATATTTATGTATAGTGTGTATATATTCTTGTAAGGTATAAGTTTATGTATGGTATGTATGTGTTCATGTATGCAAGTAGATTTACTTATACTTATTTGACTTTATATGCATCTACTGAACGCTCTTTCTTGCACGTCTTAAGGTTAGCTGGTAGATAAGGCTATATAGCTTTAAGTCCGCCTTTTGCTCAATGTATTTATTTTTAATTGTTGTGCAATAAAGTGAAATAAATAAATAAATAAGTAATTTGTAAAGTCATCAATAGATGGCGCTGCACGTAGTTAAATCGCGCTATCGTTTTACTTTTTACAAAATATATGTTATTTAGTTTGTTAAAACAAAGTGTCTTATGTTGTGAATAATAAAGTGTAGTAAAGTGCAAAAGTGTGATTAATTGTGAGCCCTACGAAACAGGTATTAGAGTTGAAATAAAACTATTTGAAACGGATTTAATTACTTTTCGCGTATATTAATTACTTTTATCATCCCGACGTTTCGAGCACTTTGCAGCATTCGTGGTCACGGGACTGAAGTCTACCCGTGATCACGCAACGAACGCTGAACGTGAAGCTGAAATCCGTTTCAAATAGTTTTATTTCAATGAATAATAATCGCGAAAATCTAAGACAACGATAGGTATTAGAGTTATCAGTGTTATACATTTGGTGCTGAAACCCGGGAATAAACTGTAAGTAATAAAAACTAAGTTAAAATAAGTGAAAATAACTTAGTGTGATTTGCGGTAAAAATAACGTGAAGTGTAAAAATTTACAGAACTTCAATTACGTTCAGTGTTCGTGGACTTGTAAATAATTTCGTTACAAAATACTTAGCTAAATTTAGTTTGTGGACTTTAGGCAATTTTTTTCGCTTGAAAAGGACATAGTTAAATACAGTGTTATTGAACTAAAAAAACACTGGAAAGAACTTAGTGAAATTGAAATAGTGCATTGACTTTAATAAATAACCTCTCAAGGAAATACTCAAATTTAGCTAGTGAATTTATTAATTTTAATAAATAGAAAATTTTAACTTTATAAGTATAATTGATCTTTGTTTGAAGTTTTAAACATTTTTAAAAAATAATTTATTTTACAATAGTGAAATTTTTGTCATGTACTTACTTGATAAACTATTTTTTTTATTTAATTACAAAAAGAGTACGTGTAACATGGTTTTACATTTAAAGGTGTTAACATAAACTCATTCAAGTTTTTCCGAACACCAGTGTCGTCAATTTAACATTTTACAATTATATAACTAATGCATGACACTAGAATAACTAAAGAAACAAACAAGATAAAATAAAACATATACATCTAAAATACAAGAAAAAAAAAAGAAAAAAGGAATCTAACTACATAACATTTTTATTTGTACAGTAAAACATTAACGAGGGTATATCTTGCACTTTGCAGATTACGCGATTATAGTTTAATATTCCTACCGTCGCGTCTCGTAGCAAAAACAAATACGCTGTTATACAGGCTGATATCTGCTGTAGACTTTATTATTTATTTGTTAATGTAGTTATTTTTAGGTAATTTTATTTCCTTTTTGAAATATAAGGTAATTATATATTAATATTGTGTGTATTGTTTATAAGTGTGACTGTGTGTTTTACTTAACTATATTCAATTCATTGTTTAAATAGTATTTTTTTAATTTATATTTTATATTTTTAGGTGTAAGCTCATTTTTTATGCCTATTGGCAGTTTATTTATTAAATTCGGAATGACATATTTTAGAGTTCTCTTACCATATAGGTTAGTATAGGTTGGTAGTAAAAGTTTACAATTGGAATTACTACGCAATATTCGATCTCCGGCATTTTTGAGCTGTACTTTTTTAAAGTTGTTATTAAAAAATTCTTCCACTAATAGCGTAATTTCGATCTTTTTATGTATGGGTATTATTTTGCAGAAGTCAAATAAGTTTCTGTAATCATTATCATATGTATCTTTTATATTTTGCGGGACCAATGTTTTCAAAATACGTAATTGCAGTGTGTATATCTGATCAAGGTGCGATTTTTATGTCCTACCGTAGCTGGATAATCCATATGCTATCACGGATTCGGCCAGACATTTATAAAGTGTTAACAATGTTTTGTAAGGTACTTTATTTTTTATTACACAGAATTTCGATAGAATTCCTCTTAACCTGTCAGTAACATAATTAATATGATGTTTCCAATTTAGTCGATTATCAATGATAAGTCCGAGATAAGTATGGTTTTCTACAACCTCTATTTCATCACAATCACATTGTATTGCGTCAGTTATACATGTTTCATGGATACATATGTGATTATGTGCTTTTAGTTTTAGATTGTACGTATTTCTATTTTGACTGGAACTAATGTATAGTAATTTCGTTTTCTTTGGGTTTATTGTTAAACCTACATCGTGTGACCATTTTAGAAGTTGGTCGAAATCTGTCTGAAGATGTTGATGTACTTGTTCTATATTTCTTCCAGAAGCTACCAAACAGGTGTCATCCGCGAATTGATAGATTTCACTTTTTGTTATTACATTGGGAAGGCTATTCACATACGCAAGATAGTGTAACGGTCCCAGTACAGAACCCTGTGCAGTACCTTGAGTTACTGTTATAGTGTGGCTTTCAGCGTCTTCAACTCTTACTCTGTAAGTTCTGTTTGAAAGATAGTTCTCACACCAAGCATGTAGTTTACCCCTAATTCCAGTATCGTGTAAACTAAGTAATAATTTATCATGTCTGAGGGTATCAAAAGCCTTACTATAGTCAATAAAGACCACTAGGACATGTTCTTTATTATCCAAGTGGTTATATATACTATCAGTAAATTGTGATAAGAGTTGTGTAGTGCTTTTGTTTGGTTGAAAACCATATTGTTTATTTGTAATTATAGAGTTAGTTTTGTAAAAACTATGTATTTGATCAGATATGTATTTTTCCGCTATTTTATCTATCGTAGACAATATAGTAATTGGCCTATAATTGTCGATATCTGCTTTGCTTCCTTTTTTGTGGATGGGTCTAACGCTACCGACTTTCAATGTTGATGGATATTTTCCAGTATTCACACTTGTATTAATCAGCTTAGTAATAACTGTTTTAATTTTTTCACAAATCATCTTTACGTCAATAACTCTTATTCCATCTATCCCTGGCGATTTTTTATTGTTTAGTGACCTAATTATTTTTTCTATCGATTTTGGATCTGCAGGTTTAAATCGCATGCTTACGTCTGCAGAATGTTGATAGACTTTAGTGTTTAAAATTGTTTTAGAACATTGAACAGCTATATTTTTGACATTATTACTAAATGTATGAGCAAAGTTATTTGCTATATCTTCACAGCTATATTTATTATTTCCAAAAGTGTTACGAAGAACGTTGTCAACAGACATTACTACTTTTCCTGTTATTCTGTTTAATATTAGCCACAGGTATCTTGAATTTTTCTTATTATTAATAATGTCATTTTGAATATTTTTATTTTTAGTTTTTTGAATTAGGATATTTGCATAATTTCTAGCTTTATTATATTTTTGTTTTATAATATGATTATTTGTGTTTTTTATCCATTCTAAAAATAGTTTGTCTCTATAATTACATGCTTTAATTATTTTATTCGTGATCCAATCGTTGTTGCAACGGGATGTTTTAATTTTAACTTTATATTTAGATTTTTCATAACATTCTGTAAACTTTGCGTGAAGATAATCGTAAATATTTAAAGGACATGGCATCATACATGGTTTTTCCCAATTTATGTCATTCAACATTTTTATTACATTTTTATTATTTATACATAATTTATACTCGGGAACATCCTGTAGATTGGTTCCTAAGCAGGCGAGTATTATTCCACGGTGATCGGCTAGTTTGGTACCGACCGCGGCAGTGCATAGTTCTTGTGTTTGGGATCTAGCGTATATATGATCGATACAAGTTTTACTTAATTTTTTATTGCTTAATTCTATCCTAGTGTGTGTTGTGATCCCACATACAAGTCCTATGCTGTGTAACATATTATTGTATTTATGTTTTATAGGATTATCTATTTTCAGATCTATATTTATGTCTCCTAGTAAGTAAAAGTCGCTGTGTTTTGTAAATGTTTCAATTGAGTGCTGTAGTTCAGAGATAAACAAATTTTTACTGAAGCTGGGAGGGCGATGGATAGCGCATAGATTAGTTGAATAATTATTTTTAGTAGTTATGGTGCAAAATATACTCTCAAAGTATTTAGTTTTAATGTTTTTAATTATACATTTGTGTTTGTTACTGACGTATAATAAAATACCTCCCCCTTTTCGTGAATTTCGCAAAGCTGTGTACATTTGATACCCGTTTATATTATATAAGCAGCTTAAACTGTCAGAGATATTGGCTTCAGTTATAATTATCACATCTAGGGGTCTATTAGCAGTTAATATACATTGTTCAAGCATCGAAAAGTTTTTTATAATAGATCGTATATTGAAATGTATACATAATAGATTCATATTATTAGTAGGTATGTAGCTTAAGAAATCATTAATGCTCGTACAGTCTGTTATCTCATTAATATCCATATTAAAAGTAGCCATTTTTTTTTTAGTTTAAATGAAAATTTTATATATTTTACGGATTATTTGTTTGTTATTTCGAGTATGTCACTCGTAGATTTTATTATATAGGTTTTTTCCCCGTTATCTTTGCGAGCTCGTATAATGCCTTTCTTAAACCACACATACTTAAAATTAAATTTGTTTTTTAGTTCTTGTCTAGCCTGCCAGAATATCAGTTTATTTACTTTTGTCATTGATTCTCTTACATATACAATGTTTTTGTTATTTTTAGCCGTTGGATGAATATCTTCTACCGCAATTTTACTTCCTTTAGCAGCTGTTATCCGTTTTTCTTGAGTACCTTCGTCTTTGAGCTCCACTTTTATATTTGCAGTCTTGTCTTTTTTTGCTTGGAGTCTTTGAGCATTTTTTATAGTTTCTGTTGGTTGGTTGAGCTTAGATGCTATTTTTTCTACCAATTGTGTGACGTCTTCTTTCTCACTGTAAGGTATATTAGCAATTTCAATGCAAGACTTTAACTCGTTTTGTTCCATTTCGTGAATTCTTAGTTCCAGTGCTCCAATACAAGTTTCAAGGTTGTTGTTTTTATTTGTTAATTCGACATTCTTTCGTTCTAAGCTTTTAACGTTTTTTTTTAAAGTTTCGATGTACTCCACTAATTCATCTAGTTTTGCACTATGAAATTGTAATGAATCATTAAGTTCTTTCATTTCTTTCTTGATTGCTTTCTCAACTTCCTTAGTTATGTTTGCCACTAGCAATTTTGTGTTGATTTGTACAGGTTTATCTTCCTTTTCTTCATCATCTTCTTCCTGTGGAATATATACAGTAGTAATTAAATTCAAAATGCAGTCACTAATTCTTGTGCAAGAAGATAGATTAGAAAATTTAATAAAGGCGGAAAGAAATTACAAAAAATTACCCAAGGAAGAAAATGTACAAAAATCAAGATCATTCCATGCATTAGTTCTTGACCAAAATAAAATAAAATTAAAGGAACCCGTTTGTGTTCTATGTGAAGAGAATCACAATCTTTTCGCATGTAAGAAATTTGGTAGTCAACTACCAAAAGAGAGACAAGACTGTACAATCCAAAGGACTATGCTTTAACTGCTTAGCGCCGAATCATTCAGTCAAAAATTGTAGGCTGTCAAAAAGCTGTCAAAAATGTGGCAGACGTCATCACACACTCTTGCACTACAACAAAGAAAATATACAAGGGTTTCTAAGTACTACAGAAAGTTTATATCAAAAATCTGACAACATAGAAACCCCTTCACAACAATCAAGTTCTGTGGGAACTGAGACGAGAATTGTATCTAATTTCGCAAACGAGAACCATCAACCTAATGAAGTCCTATTAGCAACTCCACTTTTAAAAAGTAAAGCACGAGACGGCTGTTAACACTATATAAGAGCACTTTTAGATCAAGGTTCACAGGCGTCTTTCATCACGGAAGCTACATCTCAACTACTTGGACTAAAGCGCTCTCCAGTTAACGGTTGGGTGTCAGGTCTAAGGTCTGGTGAAACACGAGTGAAGTACATGGTTTCCCTACATGTAGAATCACGCCAGAATACAGAAATTTCAATTCAAGTGGATGCATATGTATGTATTGCGATCATTTTCATGGTTACTTCCGTCGAGACATTTAAAATCATCCAATAATCTAGAGATCGGAGGTCTTTTCCTCGCAGATCCAGGCTACGCAGCGTCTAATAAAATCGATCTGTTACTTGGAGCTGAAGCTTATAGTGAAATTTTAACTGAGAGCTTAATTAAATATCCAAGAGGTAATTTAATTGCACAAAATACTATTTTTGGATGGATACTATCAGGGAGGGTATCAAAACACAACAATACACAGGACAAACGAGTTATTAATATGCACCTACAAATCAGAGAAGACAATCTTTTAAAACAATTTTGGGAGCTTGAGATCGAGCCTAAAAATATTTTCAAAAAAAGGCTAACTCAAGAAGAAATAAATTCTGAGGATTCAATCAACGACTACGAGAGATAACGATGGACGGTACGTCGTTCGACTGCCGTTCAAAAAAGGAAAGCCGGATTTTGAAGAAAGGGAGAAACAAACGTCTCATTAAACGATAGTTTCATGATTGGTCCCAAATTACAACAAGATTTAAGGCATTTGTTAATGAGATGGCGATGTGGAGTAATTGCTGTTGTAGCTGACATTGTCAAAATGTACCGTCAGGTAAGAGTACATGATGAAGATACAAATTATCAACGTATAATTTGGAGACTTCACCCTAATAAACCGGTGCAACACTATAACTTATTAACGCTAACTTTTGGAACAGCTTGTGTACCTTATCTCGCAGTTAAAACTTTTCAACAAGTGGCTACAAATGAAGAATATAAATATAAAATTGCTGCAGAAAAGGTTTTAACAGATTTTTACGTTGATAATCTCATGACGACCTGTAATTCAGAAGAGGAAGCTAAATTAATGTACAAGGAAATAAGTGAACTATTGCAAAGGGCTGGATTTCAACTTCAAAAATGGAGCAGTAACAGTGAGGTTTTTTTACACTATCTCAGTAAAGAAAACACTAATTTGAATCAATCAATTCATATTAAGGCAAATGATACTTTAAAGGTTTTGGGAATAAGCTGGAATAGAACAACAGATCAATTTGAATTTACAATTAACTTAGAAGTAATTAAGGATGTTGTTACAAAAAGAAAAGTAATTTCAGATATTGCCAGGCTATATGATCCCATGGGATGGATGGCACCTGTTATAGTAAAAGCCAAAATCTTTATTCAGAAATTGTGGCGAGCAAATTTAGAATGGGATGATATAATACCTAAAGACCTTTTAGAGGAGTGGTTATATTTTAGATCAAACTTAGTCTAACAAACATAAAAATTCCGAGATGGATGCATTTGACAGAAAACTCACACAGAGAATTGCATGCATTTGCTGATGCTTCCAAGTCAGCTTATGTGGCGGTTGTTTATTGTCGATCAGTAGACGCTGAGGGTAATGTTCATGTGAGTTTGATTACAGCTAAAATAAAGTTTGCACCAAAAGAAAAGGAGATGAATATTCCAAGATTGGAACTTTGTGGAGCAGTTTTGGCTGCAAAACTGTTATACGAGGTATCTCAAATCTTGGACATACCCAAAAATAATATTTACGCATGGACTAACTCTGCTGTCGTGTTAGCATGGCTTAAAGGATTGCCAAGTCGCTGGACAACTTTTGTGAGTAATAGAGTCTCTGAAATTATTAATATAATTGAATATGATCAGTGGGGTCACGTGTCACGGACATAAATCCAGCTGACTGTGCAACAAGAGACCTACAACCATAAGAATTATCCAGTTATCAGCTCTGGTGGAATGGGCCCCTATGGCTGCAACATTTGAAGGTTGAATCGGACGAATTAGAATTTTCTACAAATGAGGAAGAACGGGTGATTAAAAGTTGTACTGCAATAAAATGTTCTGAGAATAAATTTCTATGGACTTAATTTTCAACATTGCCTAAAATGCTTCGAATTTTAACGCGTTGCAAAAGATTTTTACCCTTAACTAAATTACCAACAGAACAAAGAAGTAAAATAACAAAATTAATAACCACAGATGAATAAGAAAACATATTACTAATTTGCATAAAACAAGCTCAAGAATTTGGATTTTGTGAAGATGTTAAGGAAATAAAAAATCTAGGCTGTGTGCGTAAAAAAAGTGTTCTTCATACTCTTAATCCTTTCTTCGATAAATATGGGCTGTTAAGAGTGGGAGGACGAATTAAATTCGCAAACGCAAACTATAACACTAGACATCCATTGATCATGCCTGCTCACAGTCATCTTACCCAGTTGATAGTTAGGAATGCTCATGAAAAAACGTTACATTGCGGCCCTCAAATCATGCTAAATATTTTGATGATCAGAGATCAAGCAAAAAAGTACTATAGAGAATGCGTAATATGTTTGAGATATTCGAAAAAAAAAAATACCTTTGATGGGCCAGTTACCCGAGCTAAGACTAAGTAAACCATTTAAATCTACAGGTGTTGATTATGCAGGTCCAATTAATGTAAGAGTATCGCCTGGTAGAGGAACAAGATCTTATAAGGGATACATCGCATTGTTCATCTGCATGGTAACTCGTGCGATACACATAGAAGTGGTGTCTGAATTGTCAGCCAAAGTTTTTATAGATGCCTTTGGAAGATTTGTGGCCAGACGCGGAAGATGCCAGGACTTATTTAGTGACAATGACACTAATTTCGTAGGCGCTGATAAAACCTTAAGAGAAATGTTTGATACAGCTAAATCAGAGTTACCTTATGAAATCGCTACAATATTTAACAACGAAGGAACTAAATGGCACTTTACTCCTCTGCATTCTCCCAATTTGGGTGGTATTTGGGAAGCTGGGGTGCGTTCAGTAAAGACGCATTTGAGAAAAATCATTGGTGACAGCACTTTGACATATGAGGAATTATCCATAGTATTAGCACAGATTGAAGCATGTTTAAATTCACGTCCAATCTCACAACTCAGTGACAATCCTGATGATCTTCTACCATTAACTCCAGGGCATTTCCTTGTGGGCGAACCACTTATTACAATACCAGATAGAGACTATACAGATGATCACATTACTGGCATCGAAAGATGGAGGCTGATACAAAAGATGGTAAATGACTTTTGGAAGAGGTGGTCCAAAGAGTATTTAGTCCTTCTGAGTCAACGATACAAATGGATAACAAACCAAAATGAACCAGAAATAAACGACATTGTTATTGTTAAGGATGATAATATTACTCCAGCCAAATGAGTATTAGGAAAGGTCATACAAAAGCATACTGGCAAGGATAACATTACTCGTGTTGTAACTATTAAATGCAAAAATAATATTTTAAAAAGACCTGTTAGTAAGCTTTGCTGCTTTCAAAAAGTGTGCCGCTGACGGTCGGTTGTGTCTATCTACCGTGTTTAATAATTACGAAAAAATAGTTAACGTTCATAAAACCTTTAACAAGTAACATTAATCGACGCAATATAAATAGGTGCATCTATTGGTGATAAAAGTTTAAAAATAAACAAAGTGTTAATATATAAATTTTGTCTAAAAACATATGTAAGTGCGGGTAGGTGCAAGTCTCAGAACTTAAAAGTGTGTAATTATAAACAATAACATAAAAACATTACTCATTAATTATAAGTTACTCATCGTATTTAACAACAATTTTTTCACCAGTGTATTTCAAAGAACGTTGGTCTCTTCGGTCATTGTAATGAAATGTGTCAATTTTGTTGATGGATCAAATCCCAAGAAACTCATGCTTATTTTATAAACTAAATATTTACTCACTTTTATAATTTTTTTTTATACTATTTTTGCTTTTTCCTTTATATTTTTTATACATAAATCTTAAATAAAAATGCATAGTGAAAGCCAATATATTACTATGCGTAAGTACCAATGTCACACTTATGAATCAAGAAGTCGCTCAACTTCACTCACTTTGTTGGACTTAAAAGCCAGAAGTCTACCAGATTTATCAACAGAACTAAGCGAGTTACATGAATTACAACATGAAATAGATTGCCTCAAATCGCAATTAGCTAGCGCAAACCAAGAAATAGACGAATTAATTCTAAAAAATATCAAATTGCAAAAAGAAGTCGACAAAAAGCAGTACATAATAAACCAATTAAAAAAATAAGTACTGGAACATATAGCAGTTCTAAAAAGAAATCTAATATAAACAAACGATCTACAAAAATACTACACTCCAGCACAATAGACTTAGGACTGAAAGACGAAAATTATAAATCATTAGAAATTACTGGAAAAATAAATAATGTTTCGATAATATATAATAATATACGACAAATTAAAGACGTTTCCAATTCAAAATACGAATCGAAAGAATCGCTGTTACTGCACCAACCGTTTACAAAAATTCAGACACAACCAAGAATTTCCTGGAATAAAATATGAAAATAAAAAGAATACAGACAAAATAAAAAAAAATGAAAAAAAAAATTACAAGACGCTTATTCATACTAGGTAGTCAACAATGCATAAGCCTAGCATCGAATCTTATTGATGCCAGATATTTTTCTACGTGTAAATATGAAGAATATGAAATATCTGCTTTTACTAAGCCGGGTGCAAAATGTGACGAAATTCTTAAGACCTGTTATAACATTACGATACGGAAAGAAGATCAAGTGGTGCTTTGTGTTGGTGAAAACGATAATAATCCAACGAAACTGTTATATGAACTTTCTGGTGCACTTAAGTACTTACAAAATATTAATTGTAATGCAATAGTTTTAGGTGTTAATTTTAACAATTATTTAAATGTTAAAAAAATTAATGATGTACTTTATACGATTTGTCAACAGTCACCAAAATATGAATTTGTAACAACTAATGATCAACTTTTTTATAGTCATAAGAAATATATAAATCAGATTTGTAAAAAAATTAATTACAGCTTAGATATGAGATTTTATGAGCAAAATTATTTAAATGTTAAAAAAATTAAACAAAATATATTTTCTTGCTCAGAGCGCTTGTCTGTACCGAAGAGAGGCACTATTCCTTTCTATTTTAAAAAGCAAGATTATGAAACAAGCAAACCAAAACTAAAATCAAGTAATACCCCTAAACGTGGAACAATTCCGTTTTATTTTCGAAACATTAATAAACAAAGCGAAGGTAAATTTGAAGCAACACGTATAGGTAATGGTGTATTTTTTCGATGATTATGATGCTCCTAGACAGACAATAACTATTCTTCATCAAAACATAGCGGGGGTATTGGGTAAACTCGACTACTTAGAGCAGTACATTTGTGATCTTATAAATCGCGAAATAAAGGTTGATATTATTTGTATCTCAGAAACCTTTATTAGGCATGGCAATGAAACAAATATACACTTAAAGGGTTTTAAACTAGCGTCTTATTTTTCACGACGCAAACAAAAAAGAGGTGGTGTGTGTATCCTAGTACGAAGCTACATTGATTGTGTTGACATTCCACTTTGTAAAGAACTTTCTATTGAGAGAGATTTTGAATGTTGCGGTATTCAATTGAAATCTCAAAATAATATTGTTATCTGTATATATAGAACACCAAAAGGTAATATTAACACATTTTTTAATAAAATTGAAATTTTAATACATAAATTGACATATAGACATACAATTAAAATAATAATATCGGGTGATATAAATATCGACACATTGAAAAATAATAATATTGTTACTCGTTTTAAAGATCTAACTTTAAATTATAAACTTACAATACACATTAATGAACCGACACGACAAAATTCCTGTATAGATCATATAATAAGTAATATACCTGCTGCAAAAAGTAATGTTCATGCACTATACTTATCAGATCACAACACAGGTCAAACTTTAACATTTCCTGCAGAAAATAAATTAATGAAAACTAAATTTTTTTATAAACATGTAAGGAAGATTAATAATGAAAACATGGTTAAGTTTCAAAAAGCTCTGTCAAAATTAAAATGGGCTGAAGTATATAGTTCTATAAATTTTAATGACGCATTCAACAGGTTTCATGACAGTTTTTGTATTTTTTACAATCTCTGTATTCCTTACCTATTAAATTGAAAATTAACTGTAAATATGAAACGCCGAAATGGTTAACTAAAGGTATTTAATTATCTTGTAAACATAAAAGAGAGTTAAGATATCGTTATTATAAAATAAAAAGTTCAGAAAATAAATTAAAGTATAAAAAATATAGTCAAATTTTAAAACGTTGCATTCATGAATCACAAAGGAATATCAATCATAATTATATTGCTAAAAATAAAAATAAATGTAAAGCTGCTTGGCACATTATCAAAAATAAAGAAAACAATGTAAAATTACCGCAGGAAATAGGCTTTGTTAAATCAAATGAACAAATTTTAAATAACCCAAACGAAATCGCTAAATCGTTTAATGACTATTTTATCAATATTACAAATAAATTTATAGGAAATACAAATTATACATATCCTGCATTCTCCGAAAAAAACAATATATCAAGCATTAAAAATAGCATATTTCTGAAACCACTTACTGTTATAGAAGTAAAGAATATAATAATTTCTTTAAATAATACTAAATCTCTGGGTTACGACAGTATTTGTACAAGTGTAGTTAAATATAATGCAAACATATTAGCACCTGTCTTACAATATCTAATAAATTATTCATTCTTGGAAGGATCATTCCCAGAAAAGTTAAAATTCTCAATCGTTCGTCCACTTCATAAAAATGGCGATAAACAAAACCTGCCCAATTATAGGCCGATAACCCTGATTCCGATATTTTCTAAAATTTTTGAAAAATCTATTTATAACCAAATCATCGCTTTTTTATACAAATATAATATTGTTAGAAATAAGATGTAGGTAGACTTAAAAAAAAAGATTATAAAACAAAAGTGAACATTTAATTTTATGAGTTAACGAATTTACAACCAAAATACGTTCTAGACTAATTTTAATTACAAAAATAATGAAATAAGCAAAATGAAAGCCAGGCAGAGCTTCCGCGCAGTCTGAAGTTCAACAGCAAAGTGATGCTCGAATGGCTGACGTCTTCCTTTTATAGCGATAGCAAGCTACCGTCATAAAAATTTCTTCTGTCTGCTAACACGGCCTCTCCTGACACGGCAGCGTCCTCGCAGCCCTGACAGCACCTCACCACGCAGACAGTCCTGCAGTAAAAACAATCAGAAACAGCATTTGGTTTTCACAATTACCCGGAACCAACATATGGACACATTAATTTATTTCGTAATTGAATTCAAATCCTTTAAAAGCAATAAATTTGACTTTGTACCGAACAACGCACTATTACACAATTCCAGTATAACCAAGAAGGCAAGTCAGTCAACATAGGCTTTACACAGGTCTCTTCCCGCGCACCCGAATACCTTTTAAGCATAGTTTGCTCACAACAGGCGTTTACATCGGTCTCTAACGGGTCACCCCGATACCTAGACAACGACAGTGACAAGCTTTACACAGGCCTTTAATCGGTCATCACCGATGCAACTTGATCGTGTCATTGTTTAATACAAAGTCTTAAATTTGGCTTTAAATTTGGGAACAGATCACATATTTGTAAATCAAAAATGTCTCAAGGTCAAATCAATGATTTTGTTCACAAACAAGGAATTGGCCAACATATCTACTTCTATTTACTCGCTCGGTCATACCTGACCCTAACTAAATGTATTTCGCTCATACACTCTACTTTAACACAATACTTGTCGACATCATGAACACTAGGACTAGATTAGTGAAAAATTGGATTGATCTCACCAGCAAAGAACTTATGGTTTCTAATAGACGTTCAGCAGTGTTGCTCTTATCCTCTCTCGGTGGCACCAATGCGTCAGCGCGTTCGCCCTCGAAAGACACGCGTTCTGGTACAGGTGTCAACCCCACGTAGGTCGATGTCGAGTGTGTTGTAGGTAACTCATGGCAGAGGCGCTTACTTTCAACAACACAGGTAGCATACCCACAACACACATTGCATTAGTTTCAATTTCAAAGAATGCTGCACACGTCTCGCGCTCTGCAGAGCCAACGTGTAGCCAGGATCCACGTAGACCTCGGAAGCAGCTCGCGGCTCGTAGTTTTGCCGTGATCGTTCTTCGTCTGAATCGTGTCTGTAATAATTTCAAAACCCTCTAAGTGATTAGTAGAAACGGAAGGGGAAGGCCGTATACGACGTCTTCCTCCTCTTTTGCTTATTTCACTTTCAGACGCTATAATTCAAACTCTGCCCGATCGTTAAAACTCAAACCAACAACATTTCATTAAAATACGGATGACTAATTTGAGCGGACTTTGGCATTCAATCCCGCTTCTGATGTTAGAAATAAGATGTAGGTAGACTTAAAAAAAAAGATTATAAAACAAAAGTGAACATTTAATTTTATGAGTTAACGAATTTACAACCAAAATACGTTCTAGACTAATTTTAATTACAAAAATAATGAAATAAGCAAAATGAAAGCCAGGCAGAGCTTCCGCGCAGTCTGAAGTTCAACAGCAAAGTGATGCTCGAATGGCTGACGTCTTCCTTTTATAGCGATAGCAAGCTACCGTCATAAAAATTTCTTCTGTCTGCTAACAATATTATATCAAATGACCAATATGGCTTTCAAAAGAAGAAATCCACAACCTTGGCTGCTTATAGCTTAATAGAAAATGTAACGAATTTTATTGACAAAGGACATATAGTAAGTGCAATATTTTTTGACTTAAGTTAGGCTTTTGACTTAGTGGACCATTCTTTGCTCTTGCTTAAATGCGAAAAAAACGGTATAAGAGGACCTGCTTTGGATTGGATAAAATGTTATTTATCTAATAGGAAGCAATGCGTAGAGATAAAATGCTTAAACGAAAAATATGAATTAACGGAATATAAATCTACATATGAACATAATAAATATGGAGTTCCACAAGGTAGTGTGTTAGGGCCATTACTGTTTCTTTTGTTTATTAATGATCTACCTAAAATATTAACACAATATAAATGTATTTTGTTCGCTGACGACATATCAATCATAGTGTCAAATAAGAATGATAAAGAATACCAAATCTCATTAAGAAAGGCTATAGATTCCTTGTTAAAATACATAGAAGAAAATGGTTTGTATGCCAATATTTCAAAAACAAAATATATAGGTTTTCTAAACGTAATACTGAACTACAGCCCTTAAGCTTTAAATACAAGGAACAAGAAATTAAAAAAGTAAATGAAATTAAATTTTTAGGAATTATAATTGATCAATGTTGTAACTGGAAACCACATGTAAACTACATTTGTGAGAAACTTAATAAATTTACTTTTGCACTTAGACGACTACGATGTATGTATTTCAACACAAAAAACAGCTCTTACAGCATACCATGGTTATGTTGCATCTGTCTTAAGGTATGGTCTTATACTGTGGGGAAACTCTACTGATGTTAGCCAAGCTTTTATTTGCCATAAAAAATGTGTAAGGGCTACCTTAGGTGTTGGACCTCTTGAAACGTGTAAGCCCTTATTCAAAAAATTAAATATATTAACCCTAACTAGTTTATACATATTTCAAATAGGAATCTTTGTTAAGGAACACTACCATCGCTTTGAGACTTTTATTGATGCTACCCATTCTAGGTTAAAGTACAAAGACCCAACAAGACTAATTTTGCCAAAATGTAATAGTGTTTTCTTTAGTAGAAATTGTTTTGTAATGTCAATTAAAATATTTAACAAAATACCAAAAGACATACGTGATTTATCAATTAACCAATTTAAAACAAAACTGTACAAGTGGCTCGTTGACAACTGTTTATATAGTATTAATGAATTTTTAAAAATGCAATAACGAATGTTATCAAATAATATATTAAAGTGTAAATAAATAAAATGTTTGCTATTGTATAGAATATACTAATAAATATAAAATAAAAACTAGTGAATAATGAATGTGATAATATGATACTAATATTTTCTTGTAAATTCTTATATTTTGCTCCTTTCTTTTGCATGCCAAGCAATTGGCGAAACATGGCCGGAATTGATTTAATATTGTAACATCACTGTACCGTGTTTCATGCAAATAAAATAATTTCATTTCAAAATAATTTCATTTCATTTCATTTGTTTTTTACCTAAATGTAGTTCACATGACATTAAATAATTCAGAGGGTGCGCGGTTGCCCCCATATTATTTGTATTTAATGGTTACAATAATAGTGTTTGTATTAAGATTTGAATATTTTTATATTTCAAATTATTGTGTCTTAGTAGTGTTATTCAAGTTTTTTTTACTTAATCAGTTTGTTTGCAATTTTACTGGTTAGGATATAATTTGATTTAGCCTGTAATTTCTATTGCTTACTTTAGTCTCTTTGTTACGTTCTTGTATATCTCGTATTTTTCGTTTTTCTTTTCATTAATGTGATTTTTTATTCTTGTTTTTTGAAAGAACAAGTCCTTGATGGGCGGAATGTCTAAATTCATAAGTCCCCTTATTTGCATTGAATACTATGTAATTCGTAAAATCATCAATAGATGGCGCTGCACGTAGTTAAATTGCGCTATCGTTTTACTTCTTACAAAATATATGTTATTTAGTTTGTTAAAACAAAGTGTCTTGTGTTGTGAATAATAAAGTGTAGTAAAGTGCAAAAGATTGTTTAATTGTGAGCCCTACAAAACAGGTATTAGAGTTATCAGTGTTATACATAACAGAATTGCTTTTAAATTTATGATCTTTTTTTTTTATATTTTATAGTGATAAACTGAACGAGTGCACGACTTTGACGGTGAAAAATATACACACAGAAAAATCCGCAGCGGCTGACCATCTTTTAAACTCGGGAACAAACCATTGGATTGAGCTTCATGACCCAAAGGTTCTCTCGACGGACAAAAATTATTATTGCCAAAAAAAACATAAAACCTCAAACATAAAATTACACAACATACAATTCGTCGAAACGTCGGGCAATAAAAAGGTATTACTACTATTAGTTATCGCGATAAGACCCGTTATATTAAATATGAATAGTGACTATAAATGTTAAAATCTGAGGATGGTAGAGATGAAGCCCTTGCACCAAAAGTAATGAATTTTGTTTTGTCAACATTAACCCTTAATAGCCTGATTTACGAAAGTGTTTTTTTTTTAATATCACTGTGTTTGTTTGATGGTCTAGATGAAGGGAAAAATAGCAAAAAAAATCACAATATTTATTTTACATATTTATTTAGAAAAAAAAACAGGTCTCAATTTTGATACTTCAGGCATTAAGGCCATAAAGAAATCAGATATACCTATGCATGAAATATTGCGAAACATTGATTGTTTTTATTATCGCATAACGACACTTTACACTTTTTACAGAACCAGGAGGTCATTTTCCTACAATTATTAAATTTACACTTATTTCTAGAAACCATAAATATTTTTTCATGACCAATACAATCGCGACGCACGTCATTAGAGGGTAGTACTTGTACACCTGTCCGGGGTCTTTTTGAAGGTACTGTAGTGTCTTGTCGACTGTTGGTACTGGGTCTTCCCCTTTTATTGTTCGAGTGACTTTGATATCTACATAAAGTATCGGCAAGCTCAGTTCTAAAATCTGCTAACTTCATAATATTCTTATGAAGCGTTCCTTTCACTGTGTTTACTTTTTTGTATAGTACCCAAGCATTGATGACAGTCACGTCTAACAAGTGGTAGAAGAGCCTCGTTGTCCACTTTCTCGACTTTATGCGGATGCGATAACGACCAATGAAGCTATCCATCAAATCGATGCCGCCCATGTGTGCATTATATTCTTTTACGACCCGAGGACATGATACTTGAACATTGGCCTTTAGTTTTTTTTCGTAGCGGGTAATAGTATCCGCTGGTTCAGCGCCAACATACGTGGAAAGTAATAGTACTTGTTTGTTGTCTTTCCAACTTGTGGCCGAAAATTCTTGGCCTTCGTGAGAGGCTACATTTTCGTGGTATGTTCCTCTGGGTATGTTAGACTTCATAATTTGCTGTTTCTCCGGCAACTTGCACGACTTTCCAAGCCTGTTTCTCTGTACTGTTCCAAGACAATAAATACCTTCGTTGGTCAAGTAATGTAGCAGAGGAATATTCGTATAAAAATTGTCAAAATAAGTTATATGATTGACGTGCCTTGGTACTGGTCGTAACAATCGAATAACTGTATTCGATACAGCTCCGAGGTCTGGTTCGCCAGGTAAAAGGTCTATGTTCTTAGCTCCTGAGTAAATCTCAAAATTGTAGGCATACCCAGACATAGAGCATAAAACGTATAATTTGAATCCCCACTTATGGGGCTTGTTGGGTAAGTATTGTTTCATAAAATGTTTAATTTTAGTTGAACACATTTGCTCGTCTAGTGATAGACGATGCTCAAATGGTACTGTAATAAATTTTTTGTTCAAATAGTCTATCACTGGTCTTACTTTATGCAGTCGGTCGTGCTGGGGATGATCAATGGGCAAATGTTTAGAGTCGTCATTCATGTGAAAAATCTGTCGAATTTTATCAAATCTGTTGCGATTCATTGTATTTGCTATGGGTTCAAACTTTGTAATGTTTGACCAGTATGACCTGACACTAGGATAATGATATACACTAGTAAAAATAAGAATTCCAATAAATTTTCGTAATTCTAAGACAGTTACAGGTTCTGTAAAGTTGGGATTCTTTTGGAAAGCATATTTATTTGACTCGTCCACTAGAAATCTCAAAATTTCTTCACCGAAAAAATAAGAAAAAAACTGAAAAGGAGTGTCTAAGTTCATAATTTCTTGTGAATACTCAGTGTTTGCAGCAAACTGGAAAGCATTTTGGACTATATCCATATTCTTTACTCTCCACACTAAGTTTCTAGAGTTGAAAGGTGCAGTTTGCAGGTTGTTCTGGCTGCTGGTTGTAGGAGTTGGGCTTCGTTCAACAGTCTCTAAATAATGTTGCATGTCGGTATCTACGTTTGTTGCAGGCGGATCTGCCTCAAAGTTTGGGTCAGTGTGAAAATTACCTACATCCTCTTCATCTTCTACTTCCATCAGACGATCTCTTAGGCTCGAATAATAGTCTATATCATCTTCATTGTCGGTGGAATCGTCTTCCGAAATTTCACCATTTTCTAACCGCTTCAACATTGTCTCAATCTCTTCTGGTCGCATTTTTGATAAATTTCTATAATAAAATAAAAATAAGTAATCCCAACACCAAGTCATGCAAAAAAATAATGAAACAGAAGTTCAAAAAGATTTTGTAGCTAAAGAATTGGTAGGTAGGTTTTATGTAGGGCGGAATGCCTAAAGTATCAAAATTGATACTCACAAAAATAGCACTAGTTTCTTCAAGTAAAACATGCACTCGCAAAAAATAATTATATCATAGCAAAAATAATATATTCTCTTACCTCAAAAGTATTTATATTCTTCAGAAAAACCAAATATATAAAATTTGTATTCAACAAAACTTTTAGTAAAATGTGTTTATTTGTTCACTTTGCCGCGAAAGTAATATGTCATAGACAAAATAAAACTATAATGACATTTGTTTTTTTTTTTTTTTAATTACGTTGGAAAGAATATTAAACAACAGTAAAATACGTACTGGCTGTACCTATAAAAAAAAACGAATAGTAATGTGAACATTCGGTTGAAAAGATTGGTATCAAAATTGAAACTCTAGGTTATTAAGGGTTAATCGTAAGCAGATTACAAGCAAACCATTGCATTACAACGGATAGAGCTGTTTCAGTTTTTTCACGTGCCTCTGACCAAGAGCTACCATGAACTATCAAGGCTGTATCATCGGCGTATGTAGTTATTTCACAGTTTGCAAGCTGCAATTTACACAGGTCATTGACGTATATGAGAAAGAGCGTTGGTCCTAGAACACTTCCCTGAGGAACGCCAAAAAATAGTTCTTCTTCGTGACTAATGGTTTCGTCTATTTTAATACTCTGATACCGGTTGCTAAGGTAATTCTGGAATATCTCCAGAGCTGTCCCTCTAACCCCCAGGCGTTCTAACTTACGTAACAATATAGGAATGGAGACTGAATCGATAGCCTTGGAAAGATCTAAGAAAATGCCGATAGTTTTCTTTCAATGTTTTGGACAATAATGTTGTTTAATGCAATCACCGCATCTTCAGTTGATTTGCCAATTCTGAATCCATACTGATTGTTGGCTATAATATCATTTTTATTCAGGAAAGTAATAAGTCTTTTATTCAACACTTTTTCCAGTACCTTAGAAAACGTGGTTAAGAGAGAAATTGGTCGATAATTTTCAACTTTAGCCTTATCACCTTTTTTATAAATGGGTCTAACAATAGCTTTTTTGAATACTCGTGGAAAAACACCAGTATGGAGACATAAATTACAAACGTGGGTTATCACAGGAACTAGAACATGTCTGGCTGCTTTAACAATGCTACCTGGAATACCATCCCAACCCACAGCACAGTTATTTTTAAGACCAAGAATGATTGCATTGACTTCATCATTGTCCACATCAAGTAAAGCCATCGAGTTAGGAACATGCTGAGGAAGAAACGAATTTGGCGATTGTTGATGGGAAATATTTGACGATAGTGTTTTTCCAACATTAGCAAAATAATTATTAATATTATCGGCTGATTTGATTGGGCAATCTGATACATTTAGTAATTCCCTTGAGGGTTGCGATTTATTAACAATGTTTGCAAATGTTTTTAATAAGTCCCAGGTCTTTTTGGGGTTATTTTTCGCTTTCTGAAGTTCAGTGCGCTCGTAATTAGTTTTGATTTTCTTAAGTAAATTATTACAAAGGTTTTTATAGCGGGTATATATTAACTTATTTAAGTGATTGTCGGGGTTTATTTTAAGTTTTTTGTGAAGCCTATCTCGATGACGTATACAACGCAACGGGTCAGGTGTAATCCATGGTTTAATGATTCTTTTCCTACATGGTACATTGGTAGTATAAGTGTGTGACTTAATAACAGCAGACACGATAGAGACTAAGTTGCTAGCAGCTTCCTCCGCGTTCGAAGAGTCAATTACATTAGAAAAGGAGGTAGTTTCAAGTTCTAAAACTACACCAGGTTCATCTATACGTTTAGAAATACGATTACTATTAAAGTGGGTCAACTTTATGTCGCAACACAAAATAACCGGCGCGTAATCGGTAATTAATGAGTCTAACACAAAAGTTGAAGCTTTTTTATTCGTCCTTAGTAAGACATGGTCTAAACAGTTATTATTTCTAGTTGGAATCTGGTGCGTAGGCAGGAGACCATGACAAGAAATTAAATTAAGATATTCATCAGCATGATGGTTGTTTTTAGATGAAGTGATGTTGATGTTAATGTCCCCAATGATTGCCACAGTTTTGAACTTTTTTAGTGACTTTAAAACCGTGTCTAAGCTATCAATAAACGGATTAATATCGTTATAAGCTAGTGATCTGTACAAAGCTACAAGTGCATAGTCAGAGGCTCTGAGGACAAGGCAGTTCGCATCATTAAAAACAGGCTCGGATATGCTACAACTAAGGTGATCTCTGACAAGGACTACCACACCACACAATATGTATTCTCGTTTCTTAAATGGTAATGATAATGTCATATTTACAGAATTAAATATGAAACTGAGAAACTTTATTTCTTGAACTGGTTTTAAGTTACTTTTTTCAAAATTAATTACAAAACCTAAGCACATTAATAGCTTTGAAGTTTCTTGTAGGTTTTGTAAATAATCATTATATGTATAACCTAAATACAAAATATCATCTAAATAAATAACGGATAAAAAATCCTCGACGCCTCAGGTAAGTTATAACTTCTTTCATAATTTTTGTGAAAGTTTTAGGTGCAGAGGACAGTCGGTACGGCATTCAATTAAATTCATAAATTTTATTTTGAAAAGTAAACCTCAAATCATTAGTGGCCATAAACATATTGGGGTGAATAATTTTCGTAACTGTCCTAAAATCTTCCATTTTAAAATGTATATTTAAAACAAATTTATTAAATGATTTTAAGTTTAAAATAAATCTGTTGCCCCTGTTCGACTTGGGGGCTAAAACTATTTTTGATATACTATATTGATCTGGTTGTGGTTTACACTCAGATATAGCACCCAACTTAAACAAGTATTGAATGGCTAAAGACATATCACATATTTCTTTAGTAGAATATAAATTATTCGAAGATATGGAAAATTGCGATACTTTCTGAGATAAGGGTATACTATAGCCATATTTGATCCAATTAAGCACAACTTTGTTGTTTGTTATTTTTAACCAACAAGCTTAAAAATATTGCAATCTATCCGCATGTACCTGTACTACTGGCGCGGGGCACGTTGTTTCTGCTGATTGAATGAGGCCGATGCGCGTGATGTCATCGGTGCTGGAACTGTTGCTATACGACGATGCTGTCCTAGAGCAGCCCGGTGCATCCCTCCTCGCCCCCCCCCCCCCTGCTCGATGAGGGGTAACGAGGAGGGCCGTGCCAGTTTTCCTGGCGAGATCTTGATGTCGACGCGACTGGTAACTGCCTAGTTTCATTTCTATTTTGATTCTCAATCAATGATCAGATAGACTTTTGGAGACAAGGCGTTATTAACTTAGCCCTAAGCTGAATTCCCATAAAATTTAGGTCGGTAAGTTAGGCTACAACCATCTGAGAGAATTTTAATTGCTTGTACCTTGTTATCACCGAGAAGTAAAAAAGTAATTGCCTTATTAATAGCAGCGAAACCTTGGCCCAGCTGATCCTGTTTAGACTGAATACTTTTATCCCTATTTCTTACGACATCAGCGATCGCCGCTGATATTTCGGCATTTAATATCAGAGTTTTTAACAACCTGCAGTTGTCTGGTACAGGATATTCCTTCAGAAGTTTTATTTTAGCTTATTGCAACAGACCCTTCTTTAAAATTGGAATCTAACGCTGTGATAATGATGGATTTTATCGCCGTAAATCGGAATATCCTCCGATGCATCCCCAAGTGCTGACAAAAGAACTGGGTCGAGTTCTGGCGGCAAGGTTTCCGCGGGAGTTTCAACTGACAACTCATTTTGTGCCGGCTCAGGCATTGGTTCAAAGTCGGGGCCCTGTTCAGCTTCAGGTATATATCTTAGAGATACTTTTATCATAATCAGCAAAAATCATTTTGCTAACAACATTACGTAGGTATTTTAACTTGAAAATTTATTTACCTTGGCTTCGGTCGGAGTCACACGAAGAACACACTATACGATAATGGCGTCTTGTCGACTTTTGTTGTAACTTTCTTATTTTTGCTTCATAATATTCAACACTTTTTTGCTTACGGTTAGGCATTTTTATAAATTAGTTACTACTCAAACAGACGTGTGCTTGTTACCACGCAAGATAAAAGAATGAAGATTTGTACAGCTCGTCAAGATGGGTAGAATAACAAAAAAAAAAGTAGGTACTCTAAAAGTGCGAATGTTACCAGTACGATAAAAGGAACTACGTTGGATACTCGACCCCACCGAAAAATCTCCATCGTGTTTTCTCCACTCCACAGCCACAAAACAAAATAAAGAAGAAGAAGTAAAAGGAACTACATTGTTGAATTATATCTGAAGAATAAAGCGAATGAAATATAATACATTATGTATTTTAAAGTCAAAAAGCATGTGACGCTTATTTATGAACTGTTAAGAAACTCTCCGACCCGTTTTTAGTGTTCCGTACCTAAATAGTAAATAAACGAAACCCTAATAGGATCACTTTGTTGTCCATCTGTCTGCCTCTCTGTCTGTCAATACCTTTTCTCAGAAATGCGTTGAGGTATCGTGTTGAAATTAATATCATATTTAAATAATTCAAATCTACAATGATTTGCAGCTGTGAAAACATTAAAGTTGTAAGATGAGGCAATCAAAAGGTAATAGCATTTACGTCGCATGTTTTGACTATTTAAGTTTTTTCGCAAGGGAATCAAAATCTATAGGGTTATAACTTTCCATGATTAATGATATTTTTACAAATAAAAGAAAAATCTGAAAACTATAAATTATGTCGGCACGTTTGTATGTTTGTATGTTTGCCTTTCCAGACTTTTGTCACGAACGTGTCAAGGTAACAAGTTGAAATTAATGTCAAATACTCAAGAGCTACAATCACTAAGAGCTGTAAAGAATAATACGGTCATTTGTGTCGCATAATTTAAGTATTTAAAAAGTTTTCAACGTTTTCATAAAGGAATTAGAAACTACTGCCAAATATTTTCCATTGACCATTGAGTATCATGAAATTTTGCAAGGAGCAAGATCTTATAGTATTAATAAAGGAAAATATCCGAAAACTGTAATTTTCTGTATATTGGAGCTTTAAGAAAAATCGAATTTCTAAGTCACAAAACAGTCAAGTCAATTCAAGGCGTAATATTTTTGGAAAATAAACCACGTTTGTGTGTGAGATGTCGTAATCATAAAGCATATTAAGCGGCAAATAATTTAATCTTAGCATTAAACTTTTAAGTACTTATATCAAATTAACATAAAAGTAGATCACGTACTAAAAATCTTTTTTACAACCTACGAGGATAACTTTATGGTATAACGAAAACGTGGGTGCAAACTTTAATTAAAAAGGTAACGCAATTCAATCTATCTTGGCACAATAACATACTAAATTTTGTATAATAATATTAAACCTTAGTGGTCTTAACAGAGGTAATTTTAAAATTTTAAATTTTGGAGCGAAACTGTTTTCATGAAAAAGTTTGTTTAAAATTTTCTAAATATGAAAATAAAAATATAAAATATGTAAATGTGTGCTTACGTTGGTTTATAAATATAATAAGAATTTCGAAAAGGATGCCGTTTACTTAGTTGTAAGTTCTGACCGTAGAAGACTTGGTTTAATTAGCCGGGTTCCAAAAAAGGAGGAGGTTCTCTATTTGCCTGGGATTTTACCTTAACCTGTTTGGTTAATTCATTTTTTACCACACCACGGTGAAACTTTCGATTTGGCTCCCTACTTTGCGGGAGCGAAACAGCGCATTTGTTCCCAAAGAAGTAAAGTGTAAAAAAGTATTACGCGGGAAAAAATATGTTATTATTATCCTTGTTGTTTAAAACTAACCACTTTCCATATATTTTACAACCAATTTTAAAACTCAATTTGAATTGTGCGTCAATTGTGTGATTATTGCTTATGAGAATTAAATCAATAATGTGTAAGACTACGACTTTTTTTAATTTTTTTTTTATTATAAAAAGGGGGGCAAACGAGCAAATAGTACCACGTGATGTTGAGTGGTTACTATCGCCCATGGACATTTGCAACACCAGGGGCGTTGCGGATGCGTTGCCGTACTTTTACGGAAAGGTATCTATACACTCGACGCTTGAAAACCCCCAAAGAATAGCGAGCGCTCTGGAAAAACCTCAGGAGGTAAATCATTCCAAAGCCTGCACGTACGCGGGAAAAAAGATCGTGAAGCCCGCACATTGGATACCGACCATGCATCCAAGTGGTATGGATGATATCGCTCGAGGTCCTGAGGCGAAGAGTGCGATGGTAAAAGCGAGACGATGGCACCATATCAAAAAGTTCATCTGAACACTCCCCATTGTACAGACGGTAAAAAACATACAGAGAACCAACGTCTCTCCGTACATTTAAAGATGTCTGTGACCCTCGCCTGCGGCTCGGATGACAATTGTACACCCGGACAAAGATGTCCTCTTTTATTCCCTTGGTTCATAATATACTATTAAAATCAACTCCTCACTTTTTTTAATGTAAACGGTATTTTCACGGTAAACAATACGGTTTTACTAAAGGTCGCTAGATATCTGATTCAGAAATAGCACTACTCAAACACATATAAGATGCATGGGAGAAATCAAAGAATGATATTGGAATGTTCCATATTGGTTTTTCAAACAGATCTGTTTAACAGTAGCGCGAACCTAGTAATCATTTTAATGATTGCTACTTTTGCATGACTGACATACGTTGTTGTGCAAAGAAAATCAAGCACAACATCAAGTATCCTGACGTTCCTGCTGTGTCAAAACCAGTACCTCACAGTGAAGAAATGCTACCTCCTTTACCTCCCTCCAAAAATGAAATTGATATGACAGAAGAGCCAGATTTTCCAAATATTGTAGAATATAAAGACAGCTGCGAAGATCCCGAGTTTTTACCTTCAATAAGTTTTCTTGGCTCTGGCCGTCCACATCTGATAAATCAAAATGAATTGAATGATTTGATACGAGACTTAAATTTATCAATTAGGCAAGCTGAATTACTAGGATCTAAATTAAAAGAGTGGAATTTGTTGGCTCCTAAGACAAATGTATCTGTGCAATGAAAACGCAATAAACAACTGGCTTCATTTTTTTCATTTTTATGTTACAGCAACGATATACGAACTTTGATGAGTGAGTTGAATATTCCTTACGAAACACATGACTGGCGTTTATTTATTGATGGTTCAAAAACAAGTCTGAAGGCGGTATTGTTGCACAATGGCAACAAGTACCAATAGCATATTGAACTGTTTTAAAAGAGACATACGAAAAAAATCAAAATCAAAATATTTTCAAAATCAAAATATTTTTATTCAAAATAGAAATTTACATTCTCTTTTTGAACGTCAAGAAAATGAATCTACCAAGGCAGAAACTCAGCGGGACTTTTTTTTTGTTAGTTTTTTTTTTTTTTTTTTTTTTTAACAACGTCAAGATTGGTTACAGTATGTAAAATATATTGAGACAGCCTGGAAGCGATCGCATTATTACCAAGGTGTGTCATCATCTATGAAATCTTTAATATTATAATAACCTCTAACACACAAACGTTTCTTTACAATTTTTTTGAACTTTGCCATAGAAGCATTTTGAACGTTTTCTGGGATCCTGTTGTAAAATCGTATACAACAACCAACAAAAGAATTACTTACTCGACGTAGTCGAGTAGCAGGCACAATGAGTTTGTCCTTGTTCCTCGTATTGATATGATGGATATCACATTTTTTTTAAAATGAGTCAATGTTACTATGTACATACATTACATTTTCAAGAATAAATTGAGAAGTAACAGTCAATATGTTAATTTGTTTAAATTTTTCTTTTAAAGATTCTTTATGGCCAAGGTTATAAATTGCGCGAACAGCTCTTTTCTGCAGAACAGATATTGTATTAATATCGGCGGCATGTCCCCATAGTAGTATGCCATATGACATTATACTATGAAAATAGCTAAAGTAAACTAAGCGTGCCGCTTCAACATCTGTTAATTTTCTAATATTTTTAATAGCAAAAACTGCAGAGCTAAGTCTATTCGCTAACCTTTCAATATGGGGGCCCCATTGTAGTTTGGAATATACAGTGATACCAAGAAATACTGTAGTTTCCACCGGTTCCAACGTTTCTCCATTTATAAATACGGAGGCTTGTACATTTTTAACATTGGGCGTTGTAAAATTTATACATTTAGTTTTATTATTGTAAAATTTATACATTTAGTTTTATACAATTTAACATTAAATTATTTATACTAAACCAATGTACAACATCAGAGAGAGCATTGTTTACTTCGTCATATGTAGATGAGTTACGTCTCACTTTAAATAACAGTGAAGTGTCATCAGCAAACAATACAATCTTATGTTTCTTTTCTATAAGATAGGGCAGATCATTTATGTAGATGAGATAAAGAAATGGCCCAAGAATAGAACCTTGAGGGACTCCCATATTTAGTATAGCCCCAGGAGATCTCTTGCCGTTGACGTCGACCTTCTGAATTCTTTTACTTAAATATAACATTAGAAGGTCAAGTGCAGTTCCTCTGATACCATAATGGCGTAGTTTGCTGACCAGTGTTGAGTGTTGAACACAATCGAAGGCCTTAGATAAGTCACAAAAAATACCAAGAGCATTATGTGACTCCTCCCAGGCCTCAAATATATTCTTAATTAGTTCAACACCTGCATCTGTTGTCGACCGACCCTTAGTAAAACCAAATTGTTTGTCATGTAGTAGCTTGTTATTAGTAAAATGAGACAACATTTGGTTAAGTATGATTTTTTCAAAAATTTTACTAAGAGTTGGCAGTACAGAAATCGGCCTAAGAGATAGGGTCTGAAGTTCTTCCCGATTTAAATATAGGTATAATTTTACTATGTTTCATCAGGTCAGGAAACACGCCACATTCAACGCATTTGTTAAATATATTTTATATATATAATTGTAAGATGAGATGCAATCGTGTCAATTATAGAATTCACTACTTTTACTGACATACCCCAAAGATCGGCAGTTTTCTTTATGTCTAATGTTTTAAACGTCTTTATTATATCTTTGGGGTTTACAGAAGTGAAATTAAAATTTATGTTACAACTATCAACGTTTTCTTTTAATAATGATTCAGCAACGACGAAACATGAAATCAATATTAAATTTAATAAAATGCAAAGACTACAGCTGGAAAGTATGCGCTGATCTCAAAGTTATACCTATTTTGCTCGGATTACGGGGCGGATTTACTATATACTGTTATTTTCTTTGTATGTGGGACAGCAGAGCCACAGAAAACACTAGCCAGAAAGATCAGAGTTTGTATGCGGAAAATGTAATGTGAAACATGTACCATTGATAGATCCTAAAAATGTCATTTTACCACCATTCCACATAAAACTTGGTTTGATGAAAAATTTTGTGAAGGCTATGAATAAAGATGGCTGTTATTTTATATTTGAAGACAATATTTTCAAAGTTAAGTGATGCCAAACTCAAAGAAAGAATATTTGTGGGACCACAAATACGTACTTTGATGAAAGACCCATATTTTGACAAACAGCTTACTATTGTTCCGTATTAGATTGTTGCCTGGTTGTCACTGAAAGCAGTTATAAAAGGGTTTTTAGGGAACCACAGAGCCGAAAATGCGGAACAGCTAGTGAACGACATGCTAAAAGCATACGAAAGTTGGGATGCAGAATGTCTTTAAAAATTCACTTTCTTCATTCTCACTTTTCTTTTTTTCCATCTAATCTTGGTGCGGTCAGTGATGAGCAAGGTGAGTGGCTCCACCAGGATGTAAAGAAGCTTGAAGAACGATTTCAAGGCCGTTGGGACACAAATATGTTAAGTGATTACTGATGACGTTTAAAACGAGTAGATCATTCGAAGCACAAAATAAAAAGTTGAAGTTGCACAATATTTTATATAAAAATTTCATAGATAATATTTATGTTGACTTTTTTTTACTTAAATGACAAAATTAGACTTCATTAATATAATATAAAAACAATTTGGTTGATTTTATAAGATTTCTTTAAAATATGTTTGACATTTTAATTTCTAATATAATCTGGTACTCTCTTGCGGAAAAAAATGAGACGTGATGGAAAGAAAATTTGTATGTATGTTTATTAAACGATACCTATAAATAAAAAATCATGACATTTTAAAGCGGGTACGAATTTTTTTTTTTCATTTGTAACGCAGTGTAATAAGCCACAATGGTACGCAGTTCGTTTGGGCTGTTATGCATAAGTCTTTGTTTGTCCTAGGAGTGAAGCAGAGTCCTATTCCTGCGTACCACCCCGAGGCCAATCCCGCTGAAATGAAGAACCGGGATTTAAAAAAAAGTCATTTTGGTGCAAATTCATTGACTCATAAATTGCAAAACACCATTGACATAGTTATGATTATAAAAAAAAGATTTTGCTGATTTTCGTGCTGATATAATGAAATTTTTAGAAGGATTTGCAAAAACTGAAAATGAAAATTTAAACCAAATTCACCAGGAAGTTATAGAAATAAACAACGAAATAAAAACTATTAAAACGGTATCCAAAAATTTAACATTAAAATATAAAAACATAAGTAAAGATTTACAAACTATTAAAAATAAAAATAAATTGAATGAAGAAAAAATAAAACTCATTGCCAACGACATTATATATATATATATATATATATATATATATATATATATATATATATATATATATATATATATATATATATATATATATATATATATATATATAAGGAGTTCGACTCTATACTGCGGTCATTCAAATGGGAGGTTCGGTAAGTGTAACTCATCACATTCCGCATAAAAAAAATTCCCAAAAATAGTTTTTAAACATTTAAAATATTTAAACATTCGAGCTCCACTGTTCGTGCGCACGCATTACACTATCTAAGGCGCGCGCAGCACAACTTCGGTTTACACTTACCTCGTAATGAGTAAAAGTGGTCGAGTCCATAGCACCTACCAATACGCAATCCGTAAGTTGCATATAAGGTTTGATACTCATGTTTCGAGTCATCCATTTAGTGTATCGTAATACTTTAATTTTCTTTTACACAACAACCGCACTTAACTCACTGTATTACTTAAAAAAACCTTTAAAAACATAAACACTTTTTGGTGGACACACGAGTGTAAACGCGCGCGAAAGATAATTTAACAAAATAGCTAGGCGGGTCACTGATCTCAGTCAGCTGTGGTTAGGTCATTGACCTACGGTACCTAACTAATACGTCTAATTACCTCAAGTATGATTCGAATTTACCGTCACACTTGATCAGGCATCGGACTGGCAAAGTAATTCTTCAACATCTCGTAAATAAACTTAATTGAATTTATTATATTACATGCGAAGGATTTCAAAAATTAATCACGTAACATTAAAATCAAAACGTGTCAAAACAATTTGGCGTGTTTAAAAATTAGAATCATCTCTGTTTACCAAAGTCATTTAATATTTCAGAAACAAACTGACGAGCGTATAAATCAGAATTATTAATAACTGTGTTGCGACATTTCGCTAACATAACATTTTTTTAATACCTTAAACAAGCCTACTTAAAAACAAAAAAAGAAAATTAATCATTCTTCTAATAATTATTAAACAAGTACATAAATATCACACGCGATCACAATCACTAGACACTCAAAACTAAATAAAAACAGATCATCTGTCTATGGCATTACGAAGTATTCGAGTCTCAACGTACCATTTAAGAAAACAAACACTTTCGAGTGTACACACAAACCACGAGTCAAATTGTGTGCGAAAGATAAGCGAACAAAATCACTAGGTAAGTCACTGACAAAAGTCAGCTGTATGGACCTACCAAACTACGTACAACTACGACATTACTTAACTTTACCTAAGTATGATTCGAATTTTCCGTCAAACTTCACCAGGCTTGAGATTGGCAAATTAATTGTGACATCATGTTAATTAACTTAATGAAATTCATAAAAACATATAACAAAACTGAATAACGTCAAGGCAGGTATTAGAAATTGATCATAGCATTTAAATAAATAAACTATGTATCACAACAATCAGGTGTGTTTAAAAATTGGACTCATCTCTATTTATAATAATTATTATACTAGCCTCCGCCTGCTACACTCGCGTGGTATGTTGATAAAAGTAGATAGAATAGGTAGTCTATGTGTTATTTTGATGAAGAAGCTTTATTATTGTAAAGATTCATTAAAATCCATTTAGTACTTTTTGCGTGATAGAATAACAAACATCGATACATACATACACATTTCACGTTTATAATATTAGTAAGAAATTATTTCAAGTAACAACATAATCCTTTACCTAATTAAGTATTAAAATACTATTTTTCAATAATTATTAGATTTAAAAATGTTCTACTATTGTATTTATAGTCTATCACAACTAATTTTTCATAAGCTATCTTAAATAACAATCATAATTTTTATACCTTAAACAAGCCTATTCAAATAATAAAAAAAGTAATGAAATACTTTTCTAATAAAATTAAATGGTGTCACACGTGATCGGTTGATCACTATACATCTGAAACGTACACAAAATTAAAAAAAAAATAGCTCACCAAGTATCCTTAAGTGAATAGATATTTTTATAACACTGAACTATTTTTCACAGTATCTATTAAACATATTTATTACGATATCTTTCACAGTAATCATTGTTTAAACATTTTTGCACTTCTAATAACACAATTATTGTCATTAATTCACTGTTTTTACACATCCGAAACTAAAAATTTAACACGCGTAATTTCTAACGTCTGGAGATACCGGAAGTTTTTTGCAACTAAAGTTAAAAAAAACAAGGAGAAATGCAAGTGGGAGTGAGACGAAGATACTCAACGAAGACTCGAAGGACAAGGCCGCGCTAGCGGCGAAACTGATAGATAACTTAAACGAATTATCATTATTTACAAATATTTAATACATAATTATAAAATACAGAATTACGTATTACGTAAAAATAAATAAAATATTACTCAACAGTAGTACGGCGGAGTGTTAAACATGTAATTCGTTTTAAAAAGTATTATTTAAAAATACCTTAGTACATTAATATTATTGAACTTCGCTAGTTTACACAATATTATAAATTCTCATTTTTCGCATGACCTCTGCAACTTACGTATTATTTTAGTTATTGAATTCTAAATTGTTTGTTTTTGTTACTAAACCATTATCATCAACCACATATTATCTTTCTTTATAAAAAAAATGATGAAACCGTACTTCAGCGAAAACTGAATGAACTATGGGTTAGGTTTGTTAAAAAAAATATTACCTACTTCATTTATTAGTTACTGAACGTGGAAAGAGGTAGGTACTATAAAGTCTCGAATTGAATTAATTTACAATTTCAAAATAATTCGATTTAAAGTAAGTTCAAATCTACCAAGGAGAAATTTTGTTCTCTGTATCTTACATTCTCTTATTCTCTTTGAAGGTCATGTCACGGAAAGTGTCCTTTAATGTCGCTTAATGTGAGGTTGAAGCATCAAGTTTCAAGGTCACTACTATTAGCCGTGATTTTCGCAATTAAAAAAATACAATTAAAGTAATAAGTCGATATTTGACTTATTATTATCTACTAATAAGGTAATAACATATTATTAACAATACAACTTCAAAGAAAGATAATAGGATTGAATACACTTAATTTACGTAACAATTTTTTATGAACTAAAATTATTTTGTTTTTAATTATTATTATTTACAACTTTTTAATAATAACAAGAATCTATTATAAGACAAATAATTTTTCTACTTAAGCACTTACGTATTTTATCCTTTTTATAAAATTTTAAGAGTTCATTCATCAGAATGTGTTATTGTGTTTAAGTAAATTAAAGTTATTCCATAAGTAAAATTGAATTTGAAATTGAATTTGATTAATACACGACAATAATAAATATTAGTGTTGATGTTGTTGTATGTACCTAATATGAGTATTATGAAAACAATGTTATAAAAGTCCGATGGCGCTATTTCACGGTTCAATAATACGGTTAAATAATAAAACATCGTCATTTTATTATTTATAAATAAATGTATTACTGTTGAAATATTATAAAAGTACGAAAATAAAACAGTTTATTAAGAAAATTATTCATATTTTATACGGTAGTGTGGAATGCAGATTAAAAAAAAAATCTGTTTTAGGTAGCTAGTAATATTATTCTAATTTGCTAAACAAAAATAATTTTATTGTTCTGTTTTGGCACGTATAAAAAAATAACAGAGATATGGGAAGTCGGGCGCGGGGTACGGGCGGTACGGCTATCGCCGCTGCGCAAGAGTCTTTCTCCTTCATCGTTAGGTGCAGGGGGTGGGACAGAGAGGTCCCGGGATCGCACGTCGCGCGTCGGCGTGGTTATTAGGATTATTAGTATTTCGTTAGCCCTTAGAAATTGCGATACAATGAATTGCTCGCGCAACTACAAGTTGCTATTGCTTTGTTTTTTTTTTCATTTGTTAAGTGTATAGGTTAGGTTATACATTTGTTTAATATTATACGCGTTGTCATCATATTGTCTAATTTCTATTAATTCAATTTTATAAACTCAAATAATCATAATAGTTTTTTAAAAAGAGATATTACTGTAAATAGGGATTATTTAAATTTTTAAACATGCCGAATTGTTGTGACAAAGTCGTTGATTTGTAATGTTTTAATTGACTTTAAATTCGTGAAAATAGTGAAAATATGTTATTATAAATTACGATTTTTATAAACACGTATAGGCTATGACAAATATCGTGCAAAATATTAATATAGTGGGTATAACAAATGACATCAAAATTATGCTTTGATAAAAATTGTGAATAAAATATTCAATTGGTGTTACCTAATTTGATTTATTTTGTTTATTTGTTTCGGAGGATACTTCGTGATGCCATAGACAGATGATCTGTTTTTATTTAGTTTTGAGTGTCTAGTGATTGTGATCGCGTGTGATATTTATGTACTTGTTTAATAATTATTAGAAGAAGGATTAATTTTCTTTTTTTGTTTTTAAGTAGGCTTGTTTAAGGTATTAAAAAATGTTATGTTAGCGAAATGTCGCAACACAGTTATTAATAATTCTTATTTATACGCTCGTCAGTTTGTTTTTGAAATATTAAATGACTTTGGTAAACAGAGATGATTCTAATTTTTAAACACGCCAAATTGTTTTGACACGTTTTGATTTTAATGTTACGTGATTAATTTTTGAAATCCTTCGCATGTAATATAATAAATTCAATTAAGTTTATTTACGAGATGTTGAAGAATAACTTTGCCAGTCGGAAGCCTGATCAAGTGTGACGGTAAATTCGAATCATACCTGAGGTAATTAGACGTATTAGGTAGGTACCGTAGGTCAATGACCTAACAGCTGACTGAGATCAGTGACCCGCCTAGCTATTTTGTTAAATTATCTTTCGCGCGCGTTTACACTCGTGTGTCCACCAAAAAGTGTTTATGTTTTTAAAGGTTTTGTTAAGTGATACAGTGAGTTAAGTGCGGTTGTTGTGTAAAAGAAAATTAAAGTACGATACACTAAATGGATGACTCGAAACATGAGTATCAAACCTTATATGCAACTTACGGATTGCGTATTGGTAGGTACTATGGACTCGACCACTTTTACTCATTACGAGGTAAGTGTAAACCGAAGTTGTGCGGCGCGCGCCTTAGATAGTGTAATGCGTGCGCACGAACAGTGGAGCTCGAATGTTTAAATATTTTAAATGCTTAAAAACTATTTTTGGGAATTTTTTTTTTATGCGGAATGTGATGAGTTACACTTACCGAACCTCCCATTTGAATGACCGCAGTATAGAGTCGAACTCCTTATATATAAAGATAAATACAAAAAAATAAATAATAATAATAAACACACGTATACAAGGGTTACATTTCAAGGAAATGTTCCTTGACTGATTTTTTAAACACAGCCAAAGATTGCGCACGTCTAATAGACAAGGGTAAGGAGTTCCAAAGACGGGATGCTTGAACTGTAAAGGATTTACTGTAAAAGTTAGAGGAATGAGAGGGAATTTCAAGAAGGAGATTGCTATCAGACCGAAGGCATCGCTCATGGGAAACGGTGAGGAATTTGAACCGCTCTTTAAGGTAAGGAGGGGCAACGGGATTGAATAGTATACAGTACAGCAAATTAAGAATGTGAGTATTCCTGCGAAGGCGAATTGGGAGCCACTTGAGTTTTTTGCGAAATTCAGAGACATGATCATATTTTCGTAGACCAAATATATAACGTATACTAAAATTTTGAATGCGCTCAAGTTTATTTAATTGCTCCTCATTAATGTCAACATAGCAAGTATCAGCATAATCAAGAATCGGTAAAAGGAGGCTATGTGCTAACGCAATTTTAGTAGGAATGGGAAGCAAATTACGTAGTGTTACGTAGTGAACCAGCTGAAGCGAAAATCTTACGGCTAATTTCACATAACTGCGGTCCCCAGGAGAGATGTTGATCAAAAATAACCCCTAGGTTTTTAACATCGTCACAATACTGTATTTCGGTCTCATCAAAAATTATAGGTGACAATTGAGATCGATTTATGCGCCCAAGCATTATAGCTTGAGTTTTTGTAGGGTTAATTTTTAGGCCGAAAGATTTACTCCAGTTGACTATTGCTTTTAAATCATTGTTAATGCAAGATACAGTTTGAGATAATTCACTAACCGTGCAGTGAGAGTATATCTGGAGATCGTCTGCATAGAGGTGATAGAGAGAAGTGATAACATTACTGATAGAATTAATATAAATTGAAAATAAAAGCGGAGACAACACGCCACCTTGCGGGACACTGACTCGCTGACGGCGTCCATGCAAGTAATTATGAAACCAGTCAGTAACCATAGGAGATATGTTAAGAGAACGCAAAATATCACACAATATATCAAAGTCCACAGCATTGAAAGCGTTACTAAAATCGAGTAACGTCAATACTGTAACCCTTTGATTGTCCATATTGCATCGTATATCATCAGTTATTTTAACAAGTGCAGTTGTCGTGCTATGACCAGGGCGAAAACCGGATTGTAAAGGATTAAGGAGATTGTGATTTAGAAGGAAACGACTTAGCTGCTGGTGGACGAGACGCTCAAGAACTTTGGATAAAAGTGGGAGAATAGAGATAGGACGGTATTCGGACATGGAACAAGGATTATGTTTTTTAGGGAGTGGAATAATTTTAGCATCTTTCCAGAGAGACGGAAAAGAGCTAGTAGAGATAGAAGTATTAAAAATTGAAGTGATTATGGGAGTTAGAACATCAATGATAGGAATGATCATTTTACGACTAATGCAGTCTGACCCGATAGAATTGGACTTAATATCTAAAATGTTTTTCTTAACATCACATTCGGAAAACTGACTAAGAAAGAAAACGGGAACATCAGGAATTGGCAAAGCAGAAAGTTGATTCCTTGTTTGTGACTTAGTTGCACAGTCAAAGGCAACAGAAGAGGAAAAATGGAGGTTTAACTCGTTGAGATTAAGATTTTGAGAAGTATTAGCTTGACGCACTTTACCAACTCCTTGTGACTTTAAAAAATTCCAGACTTTACCGGAATCTTCTTCTTCAATAACTGATTTATAAATATGGCGTCGTTGTTCGTCTCTACAAAGTCTATTGCAACGATTCCGAGCTTTAACATATTTTTCTCTATTAATCTCACTGGAATCTAATCTGTATCTTGCCTTAGCAGAGTTCTTTCTTTCTTGTAATTTCCTAATTTCCGGTGAAATCCAGGGTGCTGGGAGATGTTTTACACGCACTGGCCGAATAGGTGCATGTATATCATACAGCTGGGTTAGCAAAGAGTTAAAGATAGCCACTTTATCATCTACAGTATCGACATTGCAAACCGCAGACCAATCGATGTTAGCTGCATCTTCATGTAGACGTTCCAGATTCATTCCACTGAAATTGCGCTGCAGAAGGACTCTTGATTTAATTTTGGGAGGTTTTATTTTATAAGAAATATAAATAAGATCATGGTAGGAAAATGCATTAGCAGCACATTGACCATGTTTTGCAACATCGCCAATGGAAGAAACTATAATTAAGTCTAAGAGGGAGGGAGAACAGTTAGGAACAGTATGTGTAGCAAGCAAAGGCAGTATATGTAAATTAGCACCATTTACAACGGAATTAAGACGGGAAGACCGGTGATCATGTTTAAGCAAGCAGGTATTAAAAATCTTAGGCAGGTAGTAAATTTAATGAATAAAAGATTTTACAATATTTTGAATGAATTATTAATTGATAAATATGTACCAAAAAAGAAAATAAAAGGCCGAAACTATCCTCTTACAACTAACAAAAATATTTTAATAAATACAAAATATATAAAAATCCACTTGATGAAATTTCTTTATGTATTTTAAGCAAACGCGATTTATCTAAAATTTGTTATAAAAATTACAGTTAAAAAGGTAAAGAAAATATAAGTGAGAATCCGAAATATATTTGGTCGTTTTTTAAAAGTAAATGCGACAAAAATACCACATTCCCGGGAATGACATGTAATCGAAAAATAATGAAATCTTGCTCAGAAATTTGTAATGAATTCGCATCGGTTTATACAGAATCTCAAACTTCTAACATCCCATCAACTTGTTTTTACTTCAATCGAGGTAGTCATGACTTTCAAGTTTTTACCAATTTTGAAATTTCAAGAAAGAAGATTTATCTATACTTTAAGAGACTAGATATAACTAAAAGCACTGGTTTCGATAATATTCCTCCTATATTTAATGTAAAATGTGCATCGGTGTTGAGTTTCCTAAAATTTATTATATATAATGAAGTTCGTTCAGGCACTTTCCCAGATATATGGAAGATAGCCAGAGATGTAACGGTATAGAACACATTGAGAATTATAGACCATTTTCGATTTTTTCCACTTTTGCAAAACTATTTGAAGAATTAATATATCCGTATCTTGAATCCCACGTTAAGCAAAATATAAGTTATAACCAGCACGGCTTTATAAAGACTCGATCTACGACGTCAAATCATGTATCGTACAGTGAATTTATCTTACCGGTTTTAATAATAACATGCTCGATTGGTTTAAATCATATCTAGATAATTGATATGAGTTTGTTGTTTTAAAAACATTGTTTGTTCATTAACGATATTTGCAATTTTATAAAATATAGTAGAATGTTTCTCTTTGCGGATGATTTAAAATTAACGAAAGTAATTAACAACTTAAACGATTCAGACCTCTTACAGGTAGATATCAATGCTGTATATAATTGGTGTATTGAGAATAAAATGCAATTATATGTTAATAAATGCAAACATATAAAATTTACGCGCAATCTTAGTAAAATTAAAACAATATATAGCATTGGTAATTACAAGTTAAAGGAAGTGCTTCAAATTAGCGATTTAGGAGTCCTTTTCGACGAAAAACTTACATTCATCCCACATATAAATAACGTAATTGCAAAGAGCTCAAAAATGTTTATGAGTAACACTACAAAAAAATGATATATAACGCTTATGTACGTAGTGTATTGGAGTACGGTAGTATAGTGTGAGCACCTTATTACAATATACATTGTCAGCGTATAGAGAGAATACAGAAACGTTTTGTAACTCATCTATCCAGAAACAGAAATTTTTCAAACGAATTAAACCACAAAAGTTACAACGAGTTGTTAGAAAATTTTAATATGGATAGTCTGTCTGTACGCAGCACTATGGGAAAATCGCGTATGTTTCGTCTCAAAACTCCGTATCTCAGTTATTTCAAAACTAAATGATCTGTAATTTTGCACACATATACGTGAAAGTATAAGGTTTAATAGAAAAAATAATAAGTTTGAAAATTTTGTTTATTAATTTATTTAAAAAATAAAACTTAAAAAAATACATGCATTTATAAGAAAAAATACATTTTTTTGTAATTTACTTACATAAAATAGAATTAAATATCATTGTACAAACACTATCTAACGAGAAAAAAAATGTACAAAATTCAACAAGCTCCTACAGATTTTCGTTGACAGCAAGAAGGGACTTCGCTTCATCGAAAAGTTCTTTCGATATTGTTTCTGAGGTATTTCTCAAACTTGATATATGTGGATCAGAAGTGTACAATAAGGTATGGAACACGTCTGTAATGGTAGCCGCTCTTGAACACTTTCTAGAATGATGAAGTCTAAAGTTTTTGTAATCCTTGTTGCGGGATTCTTGAGCGTCTTCGGACAATTGTCCGATAGGTAAAATAGCATAGTAGTCAATGGTTTTTTCTCCATGAATAAGCATTTTATGTTCGGAAGAAGGCATATAATACCAATCTATATCTATACTAATAATAAAATTCTAGAGGGTCGCTGTCTGTACATAGAAGATATTTGAAAAAAAATATTACTGGGGGCCTTTACCAACGTAATAGAACCCAAAACAATGATTTTTAGAATTCTTATCTGTTTGTCTGTTTGTCTGTTTATCTGTGCGTTTGTGCACGCTAATTTCAGAAACGGCTTATTCAATTTAGATGCGGTTTTCACTAATATATTGTAGTAAGCTTCACTTAACATTTAGGGTTTGTTTTATGTCAATCGGTCCATAAATAAAAAAGTTATGTCAATTTAAAGGATCACGTTAAACATTTTTTTGGGCTTATTACTAAATGCATGAAAGTATATACAGTACTTAAATCAAAAAATACATTTTTTAATTTTTTGTCTGTCAGTCTGTCTGTTTGTCTGTTTTTTCCGACTAATCTCTGAAACGGCTGAACCGATTTTGATGGTACTTTTACTTGCAGTTAGCAAATGTTAGAAGGAGTGGCTTAGGCTTACTTCTATTTTAGATATTTTTTAATCTGTACCTATAAAGAAAGGTTCCGTTTCCGGTTGTCTAAATAAACAGACGTGCTTAACTGTGCTCCTAAATTATTCACTCGTTTTAATAATTACTGCAAATACTTACTGCTGAATCTAGAAGAATCACATATTTGAAGACAATAAAAGTTGCTGCGAACAATAATAACGAAGCAATTCGGATTCATGTAAGAAATTACAATGATTAGACCTAACGCATTCCATTCAAAACAATATGATTATTCATATTAACAAGCAATGAGTACACAATAAGTTGACAAATCATTATCATACTGAGTGAAGTTCGCACAATTACTACAGGCTAGCCAACTGAAGAAAGACGGCAGTACGGTGTTGCCAGATCAGGTTTTTTAAAAATCTACTAAATATCTGTGTTGCTTACCAGAAATATAAATTAAAAATATAAGCAAATAAAAAGAAACATATATAAAAATAAATTAAATATTAATAATAAAATACATAAATAATTAAATTAATTAAATACAATGGAAAATCAAATGGATGTTCTTCTAAACAAAATAAAAGAACAGATGGCATTACAAACAAAAGAAATCACAGAATCAGTAACCAAGTGTGTGCTGGAAAGTATAGATAAAAAATTATCATCAATTATTGAAGAAAATAACATGCTGAAAACAACAGTTGAAACTTTACAGCGGAAAATTGTTTCTTTGGAAGATAACAAACGAAGACATAATTTAATATTTTTTGGAGTAAGCGAAGTAGAAGAGGAAGGTTCCTTGGCTGAATACACAAAAACCATAATTGAAAACGAAACTAAAACGAGTATACAAACCTATGAAATAAGTTCCGTGCAAAGACTAGGAGCTAAAGGTGAAGGTAAAGATACACGTCCTCTTCTTGTCGGTTTCACTTCAATATGGAAAAGAAACCTAATCCTCAAAAATAAAAAACTAAATTTAACCAGATCAACTATCACCATTAAGGAAGATTTCTCTAGAGAAGTACTACAAAAAAGAAAAGAACTTGTGCCCCAATTGTTACAAGAAAGAGAACGAGGTAAGATCGCTTATTTAAAGAAAGATAAACTGATAGTAAAAGACCGAAAAGACAACAATACGATTAAAAGGAAAAGAGATCCAAAAGAATCTCCTAGCAATGAATCAAGCACATCCAAACCAGCTCAAAAGAAAACAAATACAAGTAACATTTTTGATTATATACCTCGACAGCAATCGTCATCTACTACATATCATAAGAACTCAAAAAACTAGAAAGAACCGGTAATCGGATTAAGCAAACTACCACAATAAGAAAACAGGCTATCAATAATTGTATCAGCACCCCAATCCGGCTGGTCACCGTGGGGGAAGAAGACCACTACCCTCCAATCAAAAATTTTACCCAATCTATAAAGCAAAACAAGTTAAAAATTTGCACCTACAATGTAAGATCCCTATCATTATTTGAAAGATATCTTGAATTAACCTATGCTCTCAAAAACCTCAACTACGACATTATAGGTCTTTCGGAAGTCAGGAGAATAAGCTGCAATATCGAAGAACACCAGGACCATATTCTGTGCTATATAGGACAAACAAAAGGTCTACATGGAGTAGGATTTTTAATCAAAAAAGAACACAAAAACAAAATAACAAAATTTACAGGTATCTCAGAAAGAGTAGCACTTTTGCAACTGCAATTTGATAATTTCCCACTATCCTTGATACAGTGTTATGCACCGACAGAAAAAGCAAATGAGGATGAAATTCACCAATTCTACGATGACTTAAATCAAGCACACTCCCTAGTTAATAACCGAGTTTTAGTAATTGGAGACTTCAATGCAAAAATAGGCCACCGACCAAATGATAATAATAAAATCATCGGTCCATTTAGCTTTGGTGAAAGAAATGAAAGAGGTGAAAAACTAATAGAATACGCATCGGAATTCAACTTAGCAGTGATGAATACCTTTTTCAAAAAGAGACACTATAGAAAATGGACCTGGATATCTCCGGACAAAAAAACTACAAACGAAATTGATTTTATGACAAATGATTGAATGAATTGATATGATGACAAATGATCCAAAAGTAATATCAAATGTTGAGGTAATTAACAACTTAAAATTCCCTTCCGACCACAGACTCGTAAGAGCTACTATTAACCTAAAACCAGCGAAAATATCTAGGACAAACTTCAAAAATACGAAAAACACACTAAAAACAAGCGAAGAAATTAACCGTTATTTGAAAAATCTTACAGATACAATGAACTCATCAGATAAACTAAATAAAGGTACAGACATTCAGTTTTACTATGATCAACTTGAAAATATAATACTCCAAAGTCTAAAAACACAAAATAAAACAGAAGTTAAAAAACATAAAATATTCAGCATCAATACAGAACTGTTAATCAAAAGACGCACAGAGTTAATACGAACAAAAAACAAAAACAAAGAAATGAAAACTGAACTTAGCAAATTATTCAAAGAAGCAAACAAATCAATAAGAAAAGATTACAGCAACTACAGACAAAGCATCATAACTAAAAATTTAGAAAAATTCAAAAGTACGAAAAGAGCTTTTAAGGAATTAACTACACACAAAAAATGGATAGTAAACTTTAACCAAGAATCTGACGTAACCAAGACGAGAAAAAATGTGATCCAACATGCAACTGACTTCTATAGAAACCTATACAAGATAAAAGTCAACATTATCACGGAGGACCACCAAAATCACCAAATAAATAATAACTCTGTTGAACCAATTGATGAAATAGAGGTGTACACACACATAAAACAATTGAAAAACGAAAAAAGCCCTGGCCCAGATGGAATCACCAACGAAGCAATAAAAGTAGGAGCTCCAGTCATATTAAACCAACTGACTGAATTATTTAATATGGTCTTGAAGACAGAAACAGTTCCAAAGAAATGGTGCTCGTCAGACATCATCTTACTTTTTAAAAAAGGCAATCCGCTAGACATAGGAAACTATAGGCCAATCAGTCTCCTATCAAGCATATACAAACTCTTTGCTTCAATTCTACTTAAACGAATAACCCAAGATATTGACAACTCACAACCTATTGAACAAGCAGGCTTCCGCTCAGGTTACAGTACTATCGACCATATACACACAATCGAACAAATAATAGAAAAATATAGAGAATTCAACAGACCGCTTTACGTGGCGTTCATAGACTACAGCAAAGCCTTCGACAGTGTTAGCCACAGTTCAATATTGTCGGCACTTAAATCTCTTAATATCGACGAAAAATATATCAACATAATAAAAAACATATATGAAAATAGTACAAGCAAAGTAAAACTCGAATCCAGTGGAGAACCATTTAAAATCGAACGAGGCGTAAAACAGGGCGATCCGTTGTCACCGAAACTCTTTATAGCTGTTCTTGAAGATATTTTTGGGAAAATAAATTGGTCACAAAAAGGCATATTGATAAACGGCAAGTACCTCAGCCATTTAAGATTTGCAGATGACATTGTGATACTAGCAGAAACACCTAAGGACTTAGAACAAATGGTAACCACACTTGACAAGGAAAGTCAAAAAGTTGGACTTGAAATGAATCCAAGTAAGACAAAGATAATGACCAACAGATACAAACGACCAATACAAGTAAAAGGACACATTATAGAATATGTCGATAGTTTTATTTATTTAGGAAAGCAAATCTCATTCAACACTAATAATAACTTAGAAGAAGTATCACGAAGAATAAACATAACGTGGAAAAAGTTTTGGGCGCTAAAAGAAATACTAAAGGGTAACTATAGCCTACACATGAAAAAAATTGTGATGGATACCTGTATTATGCCAAGTCTACTATATGGTTGTCAAACATGGGTATTCACAAAGAGTATTAAACAAAAAATAGAAAATACACAGAGGGCAATGGAGCGAAGCATATTACGTATTAGAAAAATACAAAAAATAAGAAGCGAAGAGATAAGAAAAAGAACTAAGATTAAAGATGTACTGAAACAGGGACTAACAATAAAGTGGAATTGGGCTGGGCACATCGCACGCTACTCAGATAAAAGGTGGACAATAATGACTACAAAATGGAAAGGACCATCAGGCAAAAGATAACACAGGCAGACCAAACCAACGATGGGAAGACGACATCGTGCAGATAGTAGGAAGGAATTGGCTCGACCAAGGAAAGGACAGGGAAAAGTGGAAAGGGTTGGAGGAGGCTTATACCCAAAAGGGGTCCATACCCTAAACTAAATTAAATGTATTAGATAATAATTTTGAACTAACACTAGACATTAAGAATATCTATAAAACTTACTAACACCATTTGAAATGTAAAACTAAGGGTTATGGAATAATAAAAAAAAAGCTTAATTATTATTATTATTATTACCTATAAAGAAACTTCTAACGGGTCGCTGTCTGTAAATGAAAAATATTATTGGGGGCCTTTACCTACGCTATAGAACTCAAAACAATAATTTTTAGAACTTTTGTCTGTTTATCTGTGCGTTTGTGTTCGCTCAGAAACGGTTTATCCGATTTAGATGTGGTTTTCATTAATATATTGCAGTAAGCCTCACTTAACATTTAGTGTTTGTTTCATTTCAATCTGTTCATAAATAAAAAAGTTATGTCAATTTAAGGGTTCACGTCGAACATTATTTTGTACTTTTCACTAAATGCGTAAAATATATACAGTACTTACATCAAAAAATCCATTTTTTTATTTTTTGTCTGTCAGTCTGTTTCTTACGACTAATCTCTCACACAGTTGAATCAAATTTGATGGGTCTTTCACTCGCAGTTAGAGGATGTCCATTAATCACGTGAGACCCAGAGGAGAGAGAGGGGAAGGAAGAAAAAAATCACGATATATCACAAAGTCTAAAACGTTCTTAAAAACGTTACGTGATTAAGGGACAGTCCCTATAGCTAATATTATGAGGATTAACTTGAGCTACTTTTATTAAAAAAATATATTTATTTTAATGAAATTAATAAAAATGAGAATTACGCGATAACAAAATATTGTAGAAACCAATAAATTAGTGAACAATTTCCGATTTAAGAAGGGAAGGTATATCTAGAAGATCTATACAAATAAATAATATTGATGTGTCTGCTGTAATTTAAAATTAATGCATATGAAAGTATACACGGTACTGACCGCAAAATTACCAATTTTTTTTTTTTAATTTTTTTAAAAATTTTGTCCGTCTATTTGTCACTCAATTTCTTTCGGCTAATATCTGAAACAGCTGGACCGATTTTGACGAAACTTTCACTAGCAGAAAGTCAATCTAATGATAGTAAGCAACATCTGATTCAAATAGGGAAGATATATATTATAAAAATATTATAATTTAAAAAAATAACATATTTACTGGGTAATTTACTGAATATCATAGACCAAAATCCGAAACTATAAGCAATAGCGAAAAATAATTAAAGGAGTCACAGTGCCGATTTTGTTAAAAAAGAAAAGGCTAATTTATTACAAAATTCTATCAAATTCATACATTATTTAAATCTTTAGTAATTCTTCAAAAAAACGATCATACCTAAAAGTGAAATTTAAAAATTATAACGGGATGTTCTAATGCTGATAGCGGGTGAGTACAATAGCCGTGTCAAGTGAAATGTAGATTTTTAATAAATTGATTAATCTTTTTAATAATTATCTAAACCTATCTAGGTAACTGAATAGGTGACGGGGACCAAAACAAACGTCACATTCTATCAACTTTGTATAGCTCACATAGAAAAAATAGACAAACATAAAATAAGTTACTGTGAGTTATTCATATTATATATTTTCGATTGTATTGTTCACACTCTTCCTTACTTTAGTAGGTGACTAGCATTTTGATGCAATCTATAAACAAATCGTTCGAAGTAATGCAGACTTTTTTTTCTAAACTTACCGGGACCCATGACTTAACCCACATATTTGATTATGTCTGTGTAGAATCGATTACTTAACTTCTAATTCATATATAAATTTAATGTTATTTTGTAAAAAAATAAGTCTTTTCCTTTAATTTGTCGCTTACTATCACTTTCCAAAAGTTGATTCTTACAGGTGCCACTATTAGGAGGTGCAATAATACAGAATGTGTTTTTTTTTTTCAAAATTAGTGGGTTATATTTCTGGCCTGGAGAATCATGAAATCAAAAACAAATTATGATGCAGTTTAGTTTTCTCAAAATCGGACACGAGACTCTATTAAGTATTTTTCGCGACTCCTTATAGTTCCGGATTTGGCTTAACAACCTCAGTTAAAAAAGTCACCCGATATATAATAAAAGGAGAACCTCGACGGGAACATACTGTTTTACAGTCGAAATTTTAAAGAATAGCACAAAGCACTTTTCTTCAACATTTATTGTGAAAACCGTGGAGGAATACCGTATCTGAGTTATTGTCTGCTTATAAATACAACCAGGAAGTTCCCAAATCCAAAGTAAAAAAGCTCCTTTCTTAAGCAGCACCGCAGACTATTATAACCTTGCTTTGCAGGAGACATGCCAAACATTCTGTAATCCACGCGAACGAAGTTGCGGGCATAGCTAGTTATAAATATTTACGTACAGTTGGGCAGTACTATATGCGTATTCACCGAACTTTTTTGAATCAATAGCCATTCCAGATGACATAGTTTGTAGTATGATGTACATTCGTTTTATAAGTTCTACGTCTACACCTGTCTGCAGAGCAAGAGTAATTCTGAAAAAATCTCCGAGCTGTGTTTCCGTCATTACTATTTCCAGTGCCTTGTCGAGGTTTGTAGGGCCACAATAATTGTAGTAGTGTGTGTAGTGTATCATGTATGTTACAAACACTACTTGACAAAATGTGCCTATAAAAGCGCATGCAATACGAAATTATATGGAGTATTCATTGAATATTCAGTCTGTATTCAGTTAGCATTAAGAAGTCATAATGTGAACACGCCAAGTTAAAACCGAAACAACAATGACTATTATTTTGTCTCCCGCTTGACCTCCACGTAAAAAAGAAATAAATTAGGGACTAAATATAATGGTATAGCCCCTAAAGTGGTGACCCCGACGTGATACCAACAACTCTGACGTGATATAAAATGAATCCACCAACAACGCCAACTCACACCGCGGCACCGCACGTCAAGATGGAGGATTACGGAATGGCGGCGATATCTTTAAGTTCTCGCATTCCTGAGTTCTGGCCAGATCAACCTCGCGTGTGGTATGTTCGCGCTGAATCGATTCTTTTGCCACAAAAACTGAACGATGAAGCCAAATTCAACGTCATCGTCTCGAAGCTCGGGAAGGAACCTATTCAGCAGGTAACAGATTTACTTTTAAATCCGCCGGATACTAACAAGTACGACGCTTTAAAGCAAAGATTGTTAGCCATATATGAAGAATCAGAAAATAGACAGATTCAAAAGTTGATAAGTGAGATGGATCTTGGTGACCAACGGCCCTCTCAGCTGCTGCGACGAATGCGAGATTTGGCACGCGTGAAGATACCGGACAATACATTACGCATCCTATGGCAAAGCCATCTGCCTCAGGCTGTTCGCGCAGTACTGGCAGTTACGGAAGCCAGAGACCTCGAGCATCTCGCAACCATCGCTGATAAGATCGTTGAGACAACGCGAACGCCACACGTTGAGGAGGTAGCCTCCACCGCAGATGCAGCCACTCTTAGTATCGGTAACCCGATTTTAGCAGAGATAGCCAAATTGACGGCTAAGATCGAGCAATTAGAGAAGAGGTGCAGGAGCAGACCAACGCAGCGTTCCGGTAGTCGTCATCGTCATCGTTCGAGTTCACGTACTATGAGTAGAACGAAGCGTTCACCATCAAACCCAGACTGGTTATGTTTTTATCACTTCAAGTTTAAAGAAAGAGCCAATAAGTGCATTAAACCCTGTGCTTATGAAAACGGTCAGTCAAACTAGTGCCTGTGCAGGTTGCGGCGGAATTCTGTACAGTATCACCGAGTTACCGCCTATTTGGTACAGACAGGAATAGTGGTTTACAATTTTTAATAGATACAGGCGCCAATGTGTCGGTAATCCCAGTGAGTAAAACATGTTTTTCTAATACTAAGTGTTCCGAATATAAACTTTTTGCTGCGAACGGCACGGAAATAAAGACATTTGGTGTAAAGACATTAACATTAGATTTACGTCACGTCGTGGGAGTGACAGCTGATCGTTGTGGCTGTAATAGTTTTAAATTAAAATAAAACTTAAAGAATAGTTAAAACAGTTTATTATGCGTAGTACATAATCGGGAGAGTGACAATATATGGTGTGAAAACGATAACTAGTGGTGTGAACTTAATTCTATTAGTAAAGTTATATTATCTTCTAAAAACTTTCGAACCGTGTGTTATAATATACCCACTTACTTAACATTACATGTAACAGAAAAAAAGGACTAAGAAAAACTATTTATTATCAGTGTTTTATCTTTATCGTGATTTAATACAGTGATTGAAAGCGTTTATGTTGATAAAATTAATTTAACATTTATAACAAATTATAAAACAATATACATCGCCATCTAACGTCCATCTTTTACACTGCATAGTACCTCACAAATAGATCATGGGAAATAAATGCAAGCACTGTGGCAAATTCCTTGCAACAACAGATGGCGCTAAGTGCGCAAAATGTGCGTCCCGCTATCACCGAGTATGTTTGAATATAAGCCCAGATACGAAAATAAACGGGAAATGGATGTGCCGGGAATGCAAAGGGTCTGCTAAATTATGCACCCCTGTTCAATCTCACACCTCGACACACGTTGAGGAGGCCGTAGAGGACAACTTTACTGACACAATCATCGGTGAGGACTTGCCGGCAACACTATTGCAAGAAATCCGGCTATTACGAAGGGAGATGGCAACAGTATCACGCGAAATGTCCTTCTTCCGAGAAGAAGTGTCGCGGCTGAATTCGAATATGTCAGAATTCAATAGCCGCTTGACATCGGTGGAAGACAGAATTTCTGCATTAGAAACGCTGGATAAGGCCAATCTAAGCCAGGCAGAAGATGCGAACAAAGCAGAAATTTCGCGCCTGCGCATGCAAATAAATGAGAGGGAGCAGGAGCATTTAGTGACGGATTTGGAAATAGCTTGTGTTGCCGAAAAGCCGGGTGAGAATATACATAACATTGCGATGTTATGTGCGAAAAAAGTCGGTTTCGATCTCACCGACAAAGATATTGTAAGTGCGGAGCGCGCGGGACCGCGACGCTCCGCGGCGGCTGACGGCGAGGCAATGCGACCGCGTCCCATCGTGGTGCGGTTGACGCGCCGCTCACTGCGAGATGACTTGCTCCGGACAGCGCGCGTGCGGCGCAGTGTCGTCTGGCATTGTCGATGGAGAGCCGCGACGTTATTACATTAACGAGCGGCTCACACCACTCAACCGATACCTTCTATTTAAGGCGAGAGAGGAAGGTAATAAGAAGGGATGGCGATTTGTGTGGACTAGAGGAGGCAAAATATTTATTCGGCGCAGCACTAATACACCCATACATCGCGTGCGTGCGGAAACAGATCTCGAAAAATTTTTTTGTGTAAACAAAGATTAGTCCGGTTAATACTATATACATATCATAACTTTTTTCTTATAAAATCACATTTTAGCTATTTTTATTCGTTTATGAATATCTTTAACTGTTCTCCTAACTACTATTTGATTGTACATTTAGCATATTGTATAAATTTATTTTGTTACCATGCTCATGTTACTAATAGGATGCCCAAATTTAAAATACAAAGTATACCAAAACAAAACATATACCAATATCTTTATATTAGTTATTCATCACATTATGCATTAATATATAATTACTTTAAAACTACTACATATATCGTTTCTGAACATATTTATCTTAATATTTCTTTACATCATATATATACATTATTTTATACATGTTTATTTCTCGCTATCGAAGTTTTTTTAGTTAAATGCCTGGATTACGTAAGCTAAGATTGGGTTTTCTAAATCCAGGCTCTCTGGGGACACATCACGACGAATTCATGTTGGCTATGAACCGCCACGATGTCGATATTATGGCTTTGAACGAAACTTGGCTCAAAGAGGGTGAGGACGGACGTGCACCAAATATTCCGGGATATCGTCTACGCCACAAGCCGCGTCCTACTGAAGTGCGTTGCCGTGGTGGTGGTGTGGGATATTACATTAGACGAGGAATAACAGGGCGAACTCTTGTCCATCCAATAACAACCCCAGGCATAGAACAAATGTGGCTTAGTGTGAGCGTCGGTGGGAAAAAGTTAATCATCGGCACTGCTTATAGACCTCCGTGGCTTAACCCACGTACATTTTTTGACGGCCTTACGGAAACTTACACTACATTCAATGAATATGACCATTTAGTACTGATGGGCGACTTTAACATTAATTTTTACGACTCCAATAACTATTGTACACGTATGCTATGCGATTTCTTAACGTACACAAATCTTACCCAAATTGTTAATGAATCCACTCACTTTACTACCCACAGTGAGACACTTATAGATTTAGTATGTGTAGATGGCAACATTAGCGAAGTATGGGTGGATCACATACATGAGCTTAGTAGTCATGCGTTTATATCTTTTGAGATAAACATACGAAAAGATAGACCTAAGCCACTTCTGAAATTTTATAGGAAAATTGGTAACATTAACGAAAATGATCTCAAAAAATACTTAGCTAATTTTAATCAAAAATGTCACAACCCATATGACGTTAATAGTTTTGTTTATGAATTCAACAGTATCTTACTGTCTGTATACGATACCTTAGCACCCATGACTTGTGGATTTTTTAAGGAGTCTCAATATCCGTGGATCACTTACAACATCAATGAAATGATTCGTACTCGAAATGAGGCACATACAAGATCGCGGTATACTGATAAAGATACTCATATAGCTTACTATCGGGATTTAAAATCGGAAGTTGTAATGGCAATCCATAGAGAGAAAAGTGCATACTTTACATATTACATAAACAACAATGCTAAAAGACCTAAGCACATGTGGAAACATTTAAAAAATATTTTAGGATATAAAAAAAAACCGGGATTTTTGTCTACCGTACCACTTGTCGGATCCGAATCAGCTTAATAGATTTTTTCTCGAACTACCTGGGAATGGTGACGTTACATTATCTGAAATACATTTCTACACCTATAACAGACATTCTTCTAATGTCTTTTCCCTTAACCAGGTAGACGAGATAACAATTTTAAAAACTCTCCGCAGTATTAAATCAAGGGCTATAGGGTCTGATGGTATCTCTATAGATATGATTTTTAGTGGTTTGCCGTTTATTTCTAATTCAATTGTAAATATAGTTAATACTTCTATTCGGACTTGTATCTTCCCAAAACTATGGCAGAAAGCAATCGTAAAACCAATTCCTAAAGTAGATAACCCCGTGAATAGAAGTGATTTACGTCCCTTCAGTATATTACCTACCCTATCAAAAGTCTTAGAAAAAGTAGTGTGTTACCAACTTACACACTACTTAGAAACATATGACATTCTTCCTTGTGTCCAGTCAGGGTTTAGAAAAGGTAGAAGTACTTCGACTGCTCTAGCTAACGTACTTGATGATATACTGAGAGCACAAGATGCCGGTGAAGGTACCATACTAGTGCTTCTCGATTTCTCACGTGCTTTTGATACAATACATTTAGCATTGTTGGTGGCTAAACTTCATTATTACGGATTCAGTGCTGACACTATTAGGTGGTTTGACAGCTACCTCAAAAACAGATCACAGGTTGTGGAAGTAACTCAGGAGGATGGGTCTAAATGTGTATCCAGCAGTAGTACCATTGTGCGAGGGGTACCACAAGGCTCGATCCTTGGACCTGTTCTCTTTTCTCTCTATTGTGCCGATATCGTCAATTCCATCAAATACTGCAAATATCATATTTATGCCGATGATATCCAATTATATATATCTTTCAAACCCGCTGACTTAAACATAACTTTAAATAAACTTAATGAAGATTTAACGAGAATTGCTGAATGGTCAAATTCTAATTGTTTGGTCTTAAACCCAAAGAAAACCAAATACATGATACTGGGAACGCCAACTCAAGTACGTAAAATTACAGCTTTAAATCCTAATATTAAACTGCAAAATATTGATGTTGAACGAGTTACCGAGACACGAAATCTGGGAATCATAATGGATGAAAATTTACGATTTGAGAAATATATTATGCACACTGTTCGTAATTGTTTTTATCGATTAAAATTGTTATATCGGATCCGAAAATATTTAAAACCAAAGGTGATAGTAGATCTATGTGAGGCACTAGTTCTGTCAAAATTAAACTATGCCGACATAGTAATAGGCCCGAGGTTACTTGTGCGTACTAAGAACCTTATTCAAAAGGTTCAAAATGCGTGTGCTCGATATTGCTTTAACGTTCCGCCACGCTCACATGTTACCCCATTTCTAAATACTGCAAAAATGTTAAAGATGGACTATCGCAGGCAGTTACATTTTGCCACTTTATTGTTTGGTATAGTAAAATACAAAATGCCCCCGTACCTTTATCATAAATTAAAATGGGCATGTGAACAAAGGCTAACACACGAAACACGAGCCTCGTCCTACACGTTGGTTATGCCTGCACATAAGACCGCTGCCTTTCGAGGTAGCTTTATCTATGCTGCGACGAAGTGCTGGAATAACTTGCCGCCACCTCTTCGTAACCTAAAAACAATTAATAATTTTAGAAACAAATTTAAGCTGTTTTTAATGGATCTACAATTACAATCTCAATAAACTTTAATATTCAGATAATATGTTGTATAGCACTTCGTCGTGCACAGTGCTTACCGGACTGTTATGGCTCGAAGGCAGGCTGACAATGCTTGGACAATTTTCATTTATCGCGATGGTTGTGGATTATGATGTAAGGTTTGATCATATAGAGGTTTCGTTTTATCTTTACTTAAAACCCTCCAATCTATACAAAAAAAAAATGAGTTAGAAAAATATTGCATATAAAATAATAATAATAATGTAATATAAAATAACACTACATCTGTTTATAAGTACTCATGAAAGCGATTGAAACGTACTAATTATTTATATTTTACATATATTTAAAATGAAAAAATAGGAGAAACTAACTAATAATAATAAATTAGCAAAATTAATTTCAGCTTACCCCCTGCAGTATTGCTTCACATTATTTCATTTTTATACTTTTTATTGATGGCTTAAAATATAGTTAAAATACAATTTAAATTCCTTAATATTTCATACGTCGTTATTGAGGTCAATTCAACCCTACAAATCTTGACTTATAGTAGTTGTCAATCTGGGTACATGATATTTGGCCAGTGTCGCGCGGGATGATGAGTGATAATATAGTTAATTTTGTCACTTATAAGCACCCACTTTATCGCGGTAAGACCCGTGACGTATCTACCCACTATTGAAACGTTCGATCAAGCGAGCGTCCAGTACTTGATGAAGGTACCTACTTCTTACAGTTGTTTTTTTTTTTTTTTTTTTTTTTTTTTTCTTTTATTCTTCATTATTTAATTAAATCATTATACATTCTTACACTTATATTTATGTTTTTATTATGAACTCATATATCTTCACTATTTTAATTTTAATAATTATATTACATTTCTCACTACCTGCGACGTGACGTACGCAATTCTTGGCGGCCACAGAATACCAGCGTTGAAACTCATTACAACAATGATTTTCAACATATATGCTGAGTGGCTTACCAATTTGGGCATCACATATTGTTTTGTTTATTTGTTATTATTATTATTCTTTTTTTTTTGTATTTATTTTGTATTTAGTTTTTGTTTTTATTTTGTTATTATTATTTTTTTTTTTTTTTGTATTTAGTTTTTATTCTTTATTTTTATTTTCTTTTTTTTTTATATATATTTTTTTTTCTTTTTTACATGTAATATGTGTGTCCAAATAAAGATATTTTTGATTTTTTGATTTGATTTTGATTTGATACGTTTACGTAGAGTATTTCGTTGGAATTTTATTATCGCTAGTGTAAAACAGCCTATACTGGGCGCAGATTTTCTCAGCCACTATAGACTGTTAGTAGATTTAAATAGACGTAAGCTAATAGATCAAGTTACAAGTTTAAAGGTAGTAGCACCTATTTGTACTTATAGCGATAGCGATTTATGTATTAAGACTGTAGATAATAAGGATCCTTGGCATATACTGTTATCGAATTACCCGGAGTTGACTAGGCCCGTAACGTATAAAGAGACATGTAAACATTCGGTGTTACATTACATAAAAACCTCTGGACCACCTGTGCATGCCAAAGCTAGGCCTTTACCCCCCGACAGGTATCGTAAAGTCAAGGAAGAGTTCAAAATAATGTGCGAATTAGGCATTTGTAGGCCTTCAAATAGCGCGTGGGCAAGTCCGCTGCACGTTGTTTCCAAAAAAGATGGACAAATTCGTCCTTGCGGCGATTATAGGCGCTTAAATTCAATAACTAAACCGGATCGTTATCCAATTCCGCATTTGCAGGACTTTACGTATTTGTTGGCGGGAAAAAAGATTTTTAGTCGTATAGATTTAGTAAGAGCTTATCATTTCATTCAAATCGCTCCAGAGGATATAGAAAAGACCGCAATTATAACGCCCTTCGGGTTGTTCGAATTTCCGCGAATGACTTTTGGATTGCGTAATCCCGCGCAGTCATTTCAGAGATTTATGGATACAGTGGTATTAAAAGATTTAAATTTTTTGTTTAACTACATATATAGATGACGTCATAATAGCCATCGATTGCGTCGAATAACACAGAGAGCATCTAATTACAGTCTTCAAGCGATTTAGTGAGTACGGTATTTCTATAAACGTTTCAAAATGTTTGTTTGGGAAGGTTAATTTAGACTTTTTAGGTTTTGAGGTATCATCGGAAGGCATTCGACCCCTGGAGGATAAGTTACAAGCTATTAAAAATTTCCCGAGACCGAAGACCGTGGAGGAGCTACGCCGATTTTTAGGTATGTTGAATTTTTATAGGTCCCACCTGCCTAGAGCTGTTGATTTTCAATCTGAGTTGAACATTTTTTTGCACAATAAGAAAAAGAATAATAAGTCTATCATTAATTGGTCGGAAAAGGCTAAGGTAGCATTTGAAAAGTGTAAGGAGAGCTTACAAAGCGCTGTTACACTTTCGCATCCTTTTCCGGATACTCCATTAGCTCTCATGACAGACGCCTCAAATACTAGTGTAGGCGCTGTTTTACAGCAAAAAGTTGACAATAAATGGTATCCCTTAGACTATTTTTCTAGAAAGCTAACGGAAACCCAAAAGAAATATTCCGCTTACGATAGGGAATTGCTCGCAATTTACATGGCTGTTAAACATTTTTGTAATTTGATTGAAGGTCGAATATTAACAATATTTACGGATCACAAACCTTTAGTTTTTGCTTTTTCTAAAATTAAAAATGACAAAGAAAGTCCGCGCAGAATTCGATATTTATCATACATCAGTGAATATACCACTGACATTAGGCATATTAGTGGAAACGAAAACATAGTAGCGGATACACTTTCTCGCATAGAAACAATTAGCTGTCCCACGGTGATAGATTACGCGTTGTTAGCAAAAGAGCAACGGAATGACGAGTACCTACGTGACGCCATGCAGGTGTCCGATAACAACTTGCACTTTAAACAATTTCACAATCCGCAATATGATACACCTATTTATTGCGAAATTTCGACTAGTAAAATTAGACCGTATATACCTGAAAGTTTTCGTAAAATAGTTTTTGATTCTGTACATACTTTAAGTCATCCAGGTATTCGAACAACAAAACGTTTAATTAAACAAAGATTTTTTTGGCCGAATATGGATAGGGATATAGCCAGATTAGCCAGATCTTGTGTACAATGCCAGAAAGTTAAAGTCAATAGGCATACAATCTCAGGATCTGAAAAATTTTCAAAGGTAGATCGTTTTCAGCATCTACATATCGATATAGTAGGTCCTTTACCTACGACGGCCGACGGATATCGATATTGTGTTACTATGATAGATAGGGCTAGCGGATGGCCCGAAGCCTTTCCAGTTAGGGAAATTTCAGCTGAAGCAGTAGCTAAATTACTTTATGAAGGCTGGATATCTCGTTTTGGTTGTCCTTCTATGCTTTCTAGCGACCAGGGCAGACAATTCGAGAGGAATCTGTTTGGGGAGTTAATGAAATATCTCGGTATTCGTAAGATAAGAACCACGCCGTATCATCCACAAAGTAATGGCATGATTGAACGATGGCATAGAGCATTAAAAGTTGCTCTGATGGCACGTTTGAATGACAACAGTTCGTGGGTCATTGAACTGCCTACAGTATTACTAGGATTACGAACTGCGACTAGAAGTGACACCGGCGTGAGTGCAGCCGAATTAACATACGGCAGAAAATAACGTTTGCCAGGTGAGTTCATAGAATGTAATACTAATAATAGTTGTAGTTCAAATTTTGTAAATGACCTTAAGAAAATAATTAATAACTTAAAGCCTCGACCATCGAGTCATACTAATTCAAGCTCAATTTTCGTTCATCCCGATTTAAAATCATGTGAGTATGTATTTTTGCGAAAGGATGTTCTTCGTAAAACCCTTCAACCACCCTATGATGGCCCATTCCGCGTCATAAGGAGGAGAGGTAAAGTATTTACTATTTTAATAGATGATCGTGAATATTGTGTATCTATAGATCGTTTAAAGCCCGCATACATAATAGACAAAAATTACTATGGACAAGTTGACAAATCTAAAGAGTGTTAATAAGGCTCCGATAGAGATTGATAACTCGACAAGCGATGCCACTTCCAGTAATGTTTTACTTCCGAAGATATCGCGGAGTGGTAGAATTATCAGGCCAACTGTGCGTTTTGCAGACGCACAATAATTAAGTTGTTTTCGTATATTATTTTTAAGCATGTGTCAATAAGATTTAATTTTGTTTTTTCAATAAGTTGTATGTTACTTATATGATTTATAATGCATTTTTACTGAATTATAAACTTACTGAAGAAATGTTAGGATATAAGCCTGTTATTTTTAGGTAATATTACTAGTACGTGTTTATCAGTAAGATTTATTACACATTTTTTTGTAATTTATTCTAATTTGTAACATGAGTTGGGGACAAAGCAAGCAGGCAACCAACAACAATGTTATTGCGCAGACAGCTAACAACAATGAGCATGTGGAAGATAAATTAAATAACATTTCGTGGATTTTGGTCGGGTTAGTCGTGATTTTAGGACTAGCTCTTGTGTATGTAATTAAACTACGCTGCGTTCACCGAATCAAAAAATTGGATACAGCAGCAAGCGTCCGATGTGAGTCCCCGGAGCGCTAACGGATTGAGCGTACCCCAGCAGCAACAACACGTTGCGACAGCTGCCTATGTTTAAAAGTATCATGTTATGTTATTTGTTCCTACCTTTGTAAAATTTATTGTTTCTAATATTTTTTTATGTTTTATTATGTGAATGTAATAATTTTTTTAAGGAAGTGGGATGGTGTAGGGACACAATAATTGTAGTAGTGTGTGTAGTGTATCATGTATGTAACAAACACTACTTGACAAAATGTGCCTATAAAAGCGCATGCAAGCGAAATGTGTATGGAGTATTCATTGAATATTCAGTCTGTATTCAGTTAGCATTAAGAAGTCATAATGTGAACACGCAAAGTTAAAACCGAAACAACAATGACTATTATTTTGTCTCCCGCTTGACCTCCACGTAATAAAGAAATAAATTAGGGACTAAATATAATGGTATAGCCCCTAAAAGGTTTATCGATATGCAGTCCCATTTCATCCCTAAACCGCTTTTGTACCAGTTTTTTCTTTTCGTCTTTGCTTTTTTTTATTTTCTGGTGTAGTGGCTGACCACTTTTGAAAAGACAAGTTATAGGAAATGTGTAAAATCATCTCCATACTTCTAATCCAAGCGTGTAGTGTTGACAGTCCATATTGAAATGAACCTTCATTCACATCTCGTGTCCTAATTGCCTCTAAGTTATTCATTTGCCGAGGAGTAGCACCACAAATTGTACAAGAAGCGCTCGAAGGAGTTTCAGTTAATACTTGTGCTACTTTACGATCAATCATGGTTAAAAATAGGTTATGAGTAATTTCAATTACTTCACCATTCTTATTTATAACGGAAGGAGACAGGTTTTCAATTTGATTTTTGATATCAGCCACAACAGACGCGGTTTTTTCAGGAGTTTCTTTGGCAAATTCTATCAATATAGGTCTGCAATATCTTACGGATGAGTAAGTTTCATTTTTCCAAATAACAATATTAGTTGTCTCATCTATGAGTTTAATGGGTACAAGTGAAGGAAAAAAAAGTTCGCATCTGATATGAAATCGCTTTCTTCGGGCAAAACTTGCTTGTATTAACTTTGCCCTGATGACCCGTCACAACCCCATTTGCAGAATAGTTTCAACTGCCTTAAACGGTTTTTGTAAACTGAACCAATGAATAATATACGTGCCACAGTATGATCCAATAAGTCCTAAAGATTGACTTTTGCACTTATGTTAGTAATGGTTATGCTCGAATATGGTGGGAACACATCTTCTTCGCTTCAGCTAAAGTTGAATACGAAGGAAACACTGAGCAGTTTTTGTCCGCCAAACATATTCGAAGTTTCCCATACTGTTCATTGTTAAGGTCTAAGTCAATTAATATCCGTAGTGCTTCTTCCTTTGTAAAAGGTGTAACATCTTCAGGGTTCTCAGTTATGAATTTAAGAAACTTTTTCTTATCATTTTTTGACACAGTTCGTATAATATTAACCCTTAGTTACTCGCGCTAAAAAACTTACATAAGTACTCGCGTGGGGTGTACAACACCCCGTTATACTTTGTAGAAATAAAACAATATTTACATGCAAAATCAGACTTTTATTAATTACTATCTTTAAACCTATGTCTTAATTAACGTTTAATCTCTTTTTTAAACTAAACAAACTGATAATAATATATTAAAATAACAAAACGAAAATATCAATTTTGTTCATTAGAATTTTGGCAGACAACAATCATGTGTTCGTTGCATACATGTCTTTGGCATTTGGAGCACACAGTCTTTTTTTCTGTCTTTAATTCTTTGACAGTTATGATATCTTCTGTATGAAGATGTTCCAGAAGGTGAATCATGACCACCATTGTCATGAATTCATTTCAGTCGCTTTTGCAATATCCGGGATAGTGTACCTATGATGAGATTTGACTAAATTGACAGCCAGCTCCTTTAGAAATGTTGTTCTTGATATATTGGCATAAACTATGGCTTTTTAAATTATATAGGAGTTGATACCATAGAAGTTGAACAGACGAAAAAATATAACCATAGGCCATCGATTTGTGATTTTTCTACATTATCATTTGTATCAACTCCTGCTTTTGTATGATTATAATATGTATAATATAATAATTTCCAGTTTTTGTTCATTACCCTCAACGTTGTGATCATGGTGCATAGTAAGCAAGCAAGATAATTATTATGCATTTATCTTTTCCGAGATAAAATGAGTTTTCCGATTTTATACAACTTTCTGAAGTTCGAATTTCACCTTCACCTTGCTCAGAATTCCTGTTATGGTCACTTACTATAATTTCCTGCTCTTGTTCACCTTCAGAAGCGCTGTCAATAGCCTCTTCTTCTTCTGCTAATCGGTTCGCAATTTTTTGGTCGTTTAGTACACAAGGCATTGTGAATCTAAACTAAATATTGACAAAATATAAGGTTTAAGGTTAAGCGGTAAAGAATTAAATAACACACGTTTGCGACCGATTTACATAGATCATGCACTTATACGAAGCTACTAAAAGAATTAACGTGGTAAATTTAAATTTGAAAGCGTTATAGGCTTTAAAACAAGGTCTGGGGTGTCAGACACCCCACGCGAGTAATTAAGGGTTAACAATTGTGGCCTCCTCCGTCTCACCCAAAGACCGCAACACCTGAGCATATGCATTGAGCACACAGTCCAAACCGTACTCTTGTATTAAAACCACAAATAACTATTAATAATAATCATCATTGTAATGACCATTTTATCAATTTGACCTTTATAGATAACAAATAACGTGAGATGTGAGAAGTAAAAAGATACTGGAAAAAGAAAAAAATAAAAATTTTATCTCGCGATATGTTTTGGCACCGTGTCAGAAAAGGCGCAAGTATGCGCAACTTTTTTTTATCCTTGTGTATACTTATATATAAAGATCGTAATACAACAAATATCTCGACAGCGGTAAACAGCGGCAAACGGATAAGTCTCGTTAAAAAAAAAAGTAACCCGAAAATTAGACTATCTTAAACTATATTGGTTAATTTAAATTATTTTATTTATTATAAATAATATTATTTGAGAAACGTTATGAGGAGATTATAGGCATTTCAAAAATGTATAATACTTATATATTTACATATATCAAAAACTTTCGAGTAATATAGCGTTGAATTGTAGTAATGAATTGTGCCAAAATCACATCATTAAACATGAGTTAGCTTTGATGTCTTTTTGTATACATTTTATATACAATTTTATATAAAAACAAAAAGACTTTTAAATATTATTTATTTCTTATGGGTCAACAGAAGGTAGAGACCTCGCGGTCCTCCAGGTAGCTGCCAAGGAGCCTCCGCAGGTATGGAGGCACACCGTGATAACGGAGCGCCTCCATAATGGTGGAGTGGGGAATTGAGTTGAAGGCGTTGGCTATGTCGAACGACACAGCCATCACTCCATTCCCCGCCTCCACGGCCTCCCGCACCTGGCCCTTGAGCCGGGCCAGTGCGTCCACTGTCGAACGCCCTTCTCGGAAGCCGAATTGGGCGTCCGACAGGTCCGGCCCCACCTCCCGCAGGAGGCTCCTCAAACTCCCGAAGCCCTTAGGAGGAGCTCGTGGATGGACCGGCAACATCCACAGCATCCAACGGCAGCTCAACATCATCTTCGAAAATCTTCGAAAAATGTTGCACAAGTTTCGGGTGTCCATTCACCCTTCCACAGTACCATATATGTGGCAGCCACCTGAGTGGTTTAACCATAGGCGCCAGTCAAAATCAAAATCAAAATCAAAAAAATACTTTATTCAAGTAGGCTCTCACGAGCACTTTTGAATCGTCAATACATGAAAAAACAAAAAAAAAATTACATCAAATAATGAAGCTACAACCGGTTCGGAACGTAGATTCTACCGAGAAGAACCGGCAAGAAACTCGATAGTTACTCTTTTAAAATATTGTCAATACATTACAACACAGTTTATGATTACAAATTGATTATTTATCCTGTACGAAATTCAGCATATACTAAGCCCACGCATCTTTATCGTCAACGTAATCTTGTATAGAGTAATATGCTTTAGCTATTAGAGACTTTTTAACATATGATTTAAATCTATTCATGGAAAACTGCAAATATTTCTGGGGGATTTTATTATAAAAACGAATACCTTGCCCCGGAAAGGAAACATTTACTTTGTGAAGTCGAAAACAAGGTGTTATAAGTTTATCTTTCTTTCTCGTGTTAATATTATGTTTATCTCTATTTCTTTCAAAATAATGAATATTTTTGTGAATGTATACTATATTGTTATAAATGTACTGTGACGCAACAGTAAGTATACCTACTTTATTAAAAATATCCCGAAGGGAGTCTCGAGCTCCTAGATTATAAATACCACGAACAGCTCTTTTTTGTAAGATAAATACAGTATTAATATCTGTAGCACTACCCCATAGCATCAATCCATAAGACATGATACTATGAAAATAACCAAAATATACTAATCGAGCTGTATCAACATCGGTTAGTTGACGAACTTTTCTAACCGCGTACGATGCGGAGCTGAGTCTTCCCGTAAGAGATAATAAATGGGAGCTCCACTGAAGTTTCATATCCAAAGTTATTCCTAAAAACACCGTTGTATCAGAAACATCAAGGATCTCATTATTTAATATTAAACTATAAGTTTGCTGTTTAACATTAGGCAAGGTAAATATTACACATTTCGTTTTCTTAGCATTTAAGACCAGATTATTAGATGTAAACCAATATTGTATCAGTGACAATGCATTGTTTACATCGTCATAATTAGTTTTATTTCTGTCAACTTTAAAAATAAGCGAAGTATCATCAGCAAACAATACAATGTCACAAATACTTTTAACATAAAACGGAAGATCATTGATGTATAATAAAAATAGAAAAGGACCCAGAATTGACCCCTGTGGAACACCCATCTTTAGGACAGATCCAGAAGACTTTATTCCATTTATAGTAACATGTTGAAGTCTCTGTGTCAAGTATGAAGCAATGAGATCAAGAGCTTTGCCTTTCACACCGTAATATTTAAGTTTATATAAAAGCGTTTCGTGCTCCACGCAGTCAAATGCCTTAGATAAATCACAGAATACACCGATAGCATTCTGTGATTTCTCCCACGCATCATATATGTGTTTGAGGAGTGCTATTCCTGCATCTGAAATCAAGCGACCTTTAGTGAAACCGTATTGTTCACCATGAAAAATATTGTTTACATTAAAATAAACAAGGAGTTGATTTAAAATTAGTTTTTCAAATATTTTACTTAGGGAAGGTAATATAGAAATAGGTCTATAATTACTAGGATCACATTTGCTTCCCTTTTTAAAAAGTGGTAAAACTTTACTACATTTTAATAAATCTGGAAATGAACTAAACTTCAAATATATTTACAACTTCTAATTCTGAATTAACGAGTTTATTCTCTACATTCAATTCAATTGGCAAAATCTGCTTGTTAGATTTACCACATAAACTATTAATAACGTCCCAAGTAGCTTTAGTTTTATCTTCCGAATTAAAAATTTTTCCTTTGATATGATTTGACTTAGCAGAAATGCACACCGCCTTAAAAGTTTTTGAATACTTTTTTACATATTCTACAAAATGTTCCTCATGATACCACCGCTTCACACTGTATAATTCATATAATTTATTTCTACTTTTATAAATGCCAGGAGTAGCCCAGTCACTAAATTACAAGTTTACAGTATTATAAAATGACTTCATTATGAAAATATTATTAAATTCATTTAAAATTAATTTAAAAACCGAATCATAAAGTACATCTGGATCATCTGCAGTCATATCTAATTTACCTATTTTGGACACCATAATATCTTTAAAACAATTTAATTTTTTAATAGTTATTGGTCTACATATTATTTTCTTTTATTTAAAATAACCCATTCTTGAAGTGAAAATTTTTGACCACAGTGGTCAGATGTTAAGTTATTAATAATTGACTTTTCATAAATTTCACAATGACAAAAGATATTATCAATGCAGGTAGAAGACATACTAGTAATTCGAGTTGGTTCACAATATCTGTATGTTAAATTAAACGATTTAAATAAGTTAATCAGTCGTGTACTGATTATCGTGGTCTTTAACAAATCTACATTGAAATCACCACATACAGCTATATATTTATTACCTTTACATAACTTTCCTAAAATATCCTCCATAGTTGACTCAAACAAACTAAAATCTCCTATAGGGGGGCGGTATACGCAAACTACAATGTACTGCTGAAATTCCACACAGGACAATTCCACAGTTCGCTCGATAGAGGGAGCCACAATATCTTGACGAGATTTACATGCTATATCTTTACGAACTAATATTAATGAACCTCCACGAATGGCATTCCCTCTTACGAACGAACTTGACATGATAAAATTTTTAATATTAAATATGTTTTTAATATTAAATTACATTGGAGCCAATGTTCTGTAATACAAAATATATGGATTTTATCATATTCTGAAAATAATTCAATTTCATGCTCCTTGCCACCTATACCCTGTATATTTTGATGTACAATATTTAAATAGGAGGGCTTAGGCTTTGTCTTTTTATTTAGTTTAAATTAATGTTTTTAATGTTATTATTATTATTTAAATTATAATTAACTGTGACAGTATTTTCTATAAATGATTTTTTTACATTATATACTAATAAATTAACAATATGTCTTTTATATTTTAATGGCAGGAACATAGTATCCTTTGTCAACTTAAATTTATAATTGAATTTATTTATGTCAAATAAAATGAAATTGTCACTATAAGTATAATAATGAATTAAATTATATAAACATATGTTCAAATTATATATGTGTTTATTCTGTGCATCTGTCAAATTATTTGAATATGGAAATGCACTTATCATAAACTTACATTTTGTTTTATTCTGTATATAAAGTAATTTTTCTATACATTTTATTAAATCTACTTTATTTATAGACAAACTGTCTCCATGCATAATAATAACTATTAAATTTTTGTCCAGATTCATTGAATTAATATTTTTTACATGATGTTGGTAAGTTGCCCCGGGTGAACATAAGTTATAAACATTATTTATTTCATTATTAAGCAAGGAGCCAAAATTCTGACCCAGCTTATCGGATACCATGACTATATTATAATTATTTAATGATTTATTTATATTTTTATGTGATATCCTATTTTTATGCTCTATGGTAGTGTCACACTGTTGCTGCTTGGTATCACAAGAACTGACAGACTTTTGTGATTCTGTAATATTGTTGCATAAATCAAATAATGCTGAATGTTCCTGCATTTTTTAACTTTGAAGTCTCATACAAGTCGCTTATTGATTTTAACGACTGTTTTAAATTTTCAATTTTAAATTGCAGTTGCTGTGTGTCACTATCATATGTTATTCTATTTAATTGCAATTTTTTAGTATATGATTTTAAATTATTTTTTAAAAATGAACATTCCTGTTTCAATTTATTAATTCTAATCTATTTTTTTAATAAATTTATTAACTTTTATATATTTTTTTAACTTTTTTTGTGTATTAAATGTAGGAATTTCTTTCTGTGTTGTCTTATTATTAGTTAGGTCTGGAACTACACGTTCATTTGAACCCGAACCAAACTTAACTATTTCTTCATGCAAGGTCAGAGCCATATTGTCTTTTGATTTCTCATATGCTGAGATTGATTTCTTGGCCTCATGGAGATTAACTTCCAGGTTTGAGATACGGTCTAGAGCCCTCTCATGTTTATCACTGCACTGGTTGAAAGAGGTCACAATGTTATACAGTTGATCACGCTGTATTTCAATGTCCAAGTGTTTACAGTGAAGTTCAGCGAGCTCAGTCTTTAAGTCTGAATTTTTCTTTATCGTTTTTGCAATTTTTCTTCACATTCTTCCCTTTCTTTAAGAAGTGTATCGCAAAAATCCTTGGCAGATTGCAACTCCTGAAGCGTTAACTTTAATTTAATCTCCATGTCCTATGTGGTGGCTTTGCGGGCCATGACAATGCATTCCATAATAATGTGAAACTGTAAAAATTAAAGTGTGTTAATAATGTTATATTTAATAGTTATAATGTATTTATATGTAAAAATTGTATCATGTGTATAAAAAGATTATTAATTTTTAAAAAGTACTAAATCAATTAAAAAATAGTTATGTATAACCTAATATTTTACTTAGTTTAATATTAATTTAGTATTAGTTGTGATTTGTCTACAACTTTACTTCTTAATTTTTAAGCAAAGAGAGACAAGATTTGTGATATTGGATGATTAAAATTAAAAACTAGTTTGATGTTCTATAAATCAAATTGTAGTTATACTATTGAACTTATTAATAATTATATTAATCATATATTCCTAGTCTACACTATATTACTTCAAGTTATTAAAGTAAATTGAGACAAATGGAATAAAATGAAATAATGTGTTGGTTTAAACGTCAACTATGTGAATTATTCAAAATTATAATTTTGGAGGTACCTAACGGTATAAAGAGATGTATTATGTGTATTATAAGTGTGTAAAAACTGTCTGTGGCTAATGTTTTTTGTCTTCAACTTTACTTCCAACTTTAAACGTCAACAATCGAAATTCATATCTATCATTAGGGAGCACCTTAGTTACTTTATAAGGACCCCTCATACCACTATCTAGCTTGCCTGTACTTTAAGAACTCTTAATCACATAAACCAAATCATTTACTTGATACTTTTTAGGGAGTTTCCTATTTCTATTTACATAAGAATCCTGTTTATTTTTATCGCGAATAAAACCTTCCGCGCGCTGCCTTATTAACTCGCGAGTCGTGTCGCGGTTTGGATTTGAACCTTCACATGTTATGTCTTTAACCGAGCTATTTATTAACGGAGTAGTCGAATCAGTGCCAATGAGAAGATTTAGTGCCGAATATTGTGTTGTTTTATGTTTAGTGATGTTTAATGTTAGTTGTAACTTCCATAATACTTTCGACCAATAATTTTTATCATGATTTACTTCAACCCTTATCATATTAAGTACTGTTCGGCAATATCGTTCTACTTGTCCGTTATCCTGGTGCATTTCGGGGGTAACAAAATGGACTTCAACACCGTAACCAGAAATCCAATTAATAAATTCGTGATTGTCAAACATGCGACTCCTATCACACACTAGCCTTTTAAAGGAACCAAACAGCGATATAAATTGCGTTATTACGCACTTTAATTCATTACCATCTTGTCGTGTTAACGCAAACAGCAAACAATATTTTGTATACGCGTCAATTATTATAAACACATGTTTATGACCGTCGCTGTCTCTCAGCGGCCCGAGTACATCAGCGTGTCAAATGGTACCGATTCCTTTTGCCACGAAGATATTGGCTGTAAAGGTGCACGAGGGACTTGCTTTTGTGAAATGCAAACTACGCAGTGTGTGACGTATTTAGCAACGAATCGTCTCAGACCAGGGAACCAAAAGTGCCGTAGGATCAGATCAATAGTTTTGTCTATGCCAATGTGTTCATGCTCGTCGTGGAAGACGCGTAACAAGCTTAATCTGAATGCCTTTGGTACATAACACTAGAATCGCGCTTGCTCAGCCGTGACTTCATATTTATAATATAAGAGGTCATTACGTTTTACATAACGCATTTTACATAATTCACCGTTATTTAATTTTTCTTATAAAGACATAGTTTCCTCGTCACCTGACTGTGCCACCTGAGCCCAATTTTGAGGTTTTCGAACGACATCTATAATATTGACCGGGTTTCTACTTAAATAATCGACGTGTGACATAAGTGTGCCCTTACGATATTCTAGTGAGAAATCGAAATCCTGCATATACATCCACCACCTCGCAACTCTGGGCTGGAGAACCTTTTTGCGTTGCGTCATTTTTAATGCATTACAATCTGTTATTATTTTAAAAGATTTGCCAATTCAATACTGCCTAAAATGTTGCAATGATTTTACTACGGCAAGGGTCTCTAACTCATAGCTGTGGTATTTGGACTCAGCCCCCGCAGTTAATTTGCTAAAATAAGCAACAACCCGTTTACTACCGTCCTTATGTACTTGCATGAGAATACCGCCATAACCAATTGAACTGGCGTCCGTGTGTAATTCAGTAATCAATTCTGGGTCAAATAAAGCTAGAATTGGTTCGTTAGTTAAGTAAGAAATTATTTCCTGACGCGCGTTTTCGTGTTCGTCGGTCCAGTCAAAAGCTACTCCCTTCCTAGTTAGGGCTGCGATACGGGCGGTCTTAATCGCGTAATTAGGTATGTACCTACGAAAATATCCTGCGAGGCCTAGGAATTGCCGCACCTGTCTAACATTACTCGGTCGTGGCGATTTAACTAATGCATCAATTTTATAAGTGCTCGGCCTAACCTGACCATCACGTATAATCCTACCAAGGTATTCGATTTCATTAGTCAGAAAAGTACATTTCTTTAAATTAATTGAAAAGCCTGACTCTGTCAACGTCTTAATATCTGAATCTAATAAGGCAAGGTTTTCGTTAATGCCTTCTGTTAAAATAAGTACGTCATCGATATAGACTACAACTTGTTCCGCTTCGAGAAAGGATTTTAGGGTTCTAGAAATTGTTTTCTGATAAAAAATAGGGGCGTTCGCTAGTCCATAAGGGACTTTACCATATTTGTATTGACCCTCCGGGGTAACAAATGCCGTCTTATGAATAGACTCCTCGGCAACCCGAAGTTGGTGGAATCCAGACACCATATCCAAGGAACTAAACCAACGAGCTTTACCTAACCTATCTATGTAGTCGTTAATCAAGGGTAGAGGATGCCTAGTTTTGACCGTAATTCGATTGAGTGCACGGAAGTCTACCATCATCCTATCATATCCGTCCTTCTTTTTAACTAATAAAATCGGGCTGGCGTATTCCGAATCTGATTCACGTTATACCTTTATTAAGCAAATCTTTAACTATTTCGCGTACTTTTAATTTTTCATTATGTGAGAGTTTGTAAGGTTTAGCGATAAGACCGCCATTTGTGCATTATTTTCTCTTCACCATTTTATGTGTAATTAACTCTGAATATGGGTGTACAATAAAACATATTTGTATTTGTAATAATTTTGAATACTTGTTCATCATCATATTTTCGCCTGGCGGTAGAATTTATTTCATTTATTTCAGGAATACCCGCGAAAATATTATTTTTTTCTCGGTCGTAGCGTTCTTTGATTTCAAGCATGAAGTCTTCGTGAAGCGCGACTGGCGTTTCGGAAATATATTAATTGAATTGATTACTTTTAATATTTGCAATCTGTCTGTCAATGGTCTGGCATAAAGCTCTTTTAGCGAACTTACCATCTTACGGCCTCCCCGAGGGATTATGCAATTGGGTAACCAGTTTCCTTGATGGGCGGAGCATAAAGGTCGCTGTCGACGGAGTATGCTCGGATGCAATACCCATTAACTCTGGAGTACCCCAAGGCTCAGTGCTATCACCTACACTGTTCATTCTGCATATTAATGACATGTTGCAAGCCAGCAATGTTCGTTGCTATGCAGATGACAGTACGGGTGATGCTTTTTATACTGACCGGGCTAATATTTCTCGGGCGGAAGTGGAAGAGCGAAGAATACAACTTGTGTCTGAAATCGAGACTTCCCTGGAGCAGGTCTCCGTATGGGGAAGACGTAACCTTGTCCAATTTAACCCCTTGAAGACACAAGTCTGCGCGTTTACCGCTAAGAAAACCCCCTTTAACATAGCGCCGAGTTTTCAGAACACGACTCTAAACATCAGTAAGAGTATTGGGAACCTTGCGGTCGACATAACGAATGAGGTACAATTTCGGGGTCACTTGGAGAGCAAAGCCAAACTGGCTGCAAAAAAACTTGGGGTTCTTAACAGGGCGAGGCGGTACTTCACACCAGGATATCGACTTCTGCTTTACAAAAAGCTCAGGTCCGTCCTCATGTGGAGTACTGTTCCCACCTTTGGGCAGGTGCCCCCCAATACCAGCTCCAACCACTTGACTCCATCCAACGCCGGGCAGTTCGCATTGTCGACGATCCCAATCTCACAGACGGTTTAGAACCTTTAAATGTACGGAGAAACGTTGGCTCTCTGAGTGTTTTCTACCGTCTGTACAACGGGGAGTGTTCTGACGAACTCTTTGACATGGTGCCACCGTCTCGCTTTTACCATCGCACCCTTCGCCTCAGGACTCGATATCATCCACACGACCTGGATGCATGGTCATCTTCCACAGTGCGGGCTTCACGGTCCTTTTTCCCGCGTACTTGCAAGCTGTGGAATGATCTTCCTCCTGAGCGCTATAATTTGGGGGTTTTCAAGCGTCGAGTGTATAGACACCTTTTTACTATAGGCCGGCAACGCACGCGCAACATTCCTGGTGTTGCAGATGTCCATGGGCGATAGTGACCACTTAACATCAGGTGGTACTATCTGCTCGTTTGCCCCCCAATTTTATATATAAGGAGTTCGACTCTATACTGCGGTCCTTCAAATGGGAGGTTCGGTAAGTGTAACTCATCACATTCCGCATACAAAAAAAATTCCCAAAAATAGTTTTTAAACATTTAAAATATTTAAATATTCGAGCTCCACTGTTCGTGCGCACGCATTACACTATCTAAGGCGCGCGCCGCACAACTTCGGTTTACATTTACCTCGTAATGAGTAAAAGTGGTCGAGTCCATAGCACCTACCAATACGCAATCCGTAAGTTGCATATAAGGTTTGATACTCATGTTTCGAGTCAACCATTTAGTGTATCGTAGTACTTTAATTTTCTTTTACACAACAACCGCACTTAAGTCACTGTATCACTTAACAAAACCTTTAAAAACATAAACACTTTCTGGTGGACACACGTGTGTAAACGCGCGCGAAAGATAATTTAACAAAATAGCTAGGCGGGTCACTGATCTCAGTCAGCTGTGGTTAGGTCATTGACCTACGGTACCTACCTAATACGTCTAATTACCTCAGGTATGATTCGAATTTACCGTCACACTTGATCAGGCTTCGGACTGGCAAAGTAATTGTAACAACATCTCGTAAATAAACTTAATTGAATTTATCCCAACAGTTACGTAAGCGAAGGATTTCAAAAATTAATCACGTAACATTAAAATCAAAATGTGTCAAAACAATTTGGCGTGATTAAAAATTAGAATCATCTCTGTTTACCAAAGTCATTTAATATTTCAGTAACAAACTGACGAGCGTATAAAAATTATTAAAAACTGTGTTGCGACATTTCGCTAACATAACATTTTTTAATACCTTAATCAAGCCTACTTAAAAACAAAAAAAAGAAAATTAATCATTCTTCTAATAATTATTAAACAAGTACATAAATATCACACGCGATCACAATCACTAGACACTCAAAACTAAATAAAAACAGATAATCTGTCTATGGCATTACGAAGTATTCGAGTCTCAACGTACCATTTAAGATAGAAAACAAACACTTTCGAGTGTACATACAAACCACGAGTCAAATTGTGTGCGAAAGATAAACGAACAAAATCACTAGGTAAGTCACTGGCAAAAGTCAGCTGTATGGACCTACCAAACTACGTACAACTACGACATTACTTAACTTTACCTAAGTATGATTCGAATTTTCCGTCAAACTTCACCAGGCTTGAGATTGGCAAATTAATTGTGACATCATGTTAATTAACTTAATGAAATTCATAAAAACATATAACAAAACTGAATAACGTCAAGGCAGGTATTAGAAATTGATCATAGCATTTAAATAAATAAACTATCACAACAATTAGGTGTGTTTAAAAATTGGACTCATCTCTATTTATAATAATTATTATACTAGCCTCCGCCTGCTACACTCGCGTGGTATGTTGATAAAAGTAGATAGAATAGGTAGTCTATGTGTTATTTTGATGTAAAAGCTTTATTATTGTAAAGATTCACTAAAATCCATTTAGTACTTTTTGCGTGAAAGAAGAACAAACATCGATACATACATACACATTTCACGTTTATAATATTAGTAAGAAAATATTTCAAGTAACAACATAATCCTTTACCTAATTAAGTATTAAAATACTATTTTTTAATAATTATTAGATTTAAAAAATGTTCTACTATTGTATTTATAGTCTATCACAACTAATCTTTCATAAACTATCTTAAATAACAATCATAATTTTTATACCTTAAACAAGCCTATTCAAATAATAAAAAAAGTATAAATACTTTTGTAATAAAATTAAATGGTGTCACACGTGATCGGTTGATTACTATACATCTGAAACGTACACAAAATATTAAAAAAAATAGCTCACCAAGTATCCTTAGGTGAATAGATATTTTTTATAACACTGAACTATTTTTCACAGTATCTATTAAACATATTTATTACGATATCTTTCACAGTAATTATTGTTTAAACATTTTTGTACTTCTTATAACACAATTATTGTCATTAATTCACTGTTTTTACACATTCGAAACTAAAAATTTAACACGCGTAATTTCTAACGGCTGGAGATACCGGAAGTTTTTTGCAACTAAAGTTAAAAAAACAAGGAGAAATGCAAGTGGGAGTGAGACGAAGATACTCAACGAAGACTCGAAGGACAAGGCCGCGCTAGCGGCGAAACTGATAACTTAAAACGAATTATCATTATTTAAAAATATTTAATACATAATTATAAAATACAGAATTACGTATTACGTAAAAATAAATAAAATATTACTCAACAGTAGTACGGCGGAGTGTTAAACACGTAATTCATTTTTAAAAAGTATTATTTAAAAATACCTTAGTACATTAATATTATTGAACTTCGCTAGTTTACACAATATTATGAATTCTCATTTTTCGCATGACCTCAGCAACTTACGTATTATTTTAGTTATTGAATTCTAAATTGTTTGTTTTTGTTACTTAACCCTTATCATCAACCACATATTAGCTTTCTTTATAAAAAAATTTAAGTTTAGGTTAGGTTTGTTAAAAAAAATATTACCTACTTCATTTACTAGTTACTGAACGTGGAAAGAGGTAGGTACTATAAAGTCTCGAATTGAATTAATTTACAATTTCAAAATAATTCGATTTAAAGTAAGTTCAAATCTACCAAGGAGAAATTTTGTTCTCTGTATCTTACATTCTCTTATTCTCTTTAAAGGCCATGTCACGGAAAGTGTCCTTTAATGTCGCTTAATGTGAGGTCGAAGCATCAAGTTTCAAGGTCACTACTATTAGCCGTGATTTTCGCAATTAAAAAAATACTTGACTGATATTTGACTTATTATTATCTACTAATAATGTAATAACATATTATTAACAATACAACTTCAAAGAAAGATAATAGGATTGAATACACTTAATTTACGTAACAAATTTTTATGAACTAAAATTATTTTGTTTTTAATTATTATTATTTACAACTTTTTAATAATAACAAGAATCTATCATAAGACAAATAATTTTTCTACTTAAGCACTTACGTATTTTATCCTTTTTATAAAATTTTAAGAGTTCATTCATCAGAATGTTTTATTGTGTTTTAGTAAATAAAAGTTATTCCATAAGTAAAATTGAATTTGAAATTTTATTTGATTAATACACGACAATAATAAATATTAGTGTTGATGTTGTTGTATGTACCTAATATGAGTATTATGAAAACAATGTTATAAACGTCCGATGGCGCTATTTCACGGTTCAATAATACGGTTAAATAATAAAACGATAAAACATCGTCATTTTATTATTTATAAATAAATGTATTACTGTTGAAATATTATAAAAGTACGAAAATTAAACAGTTTAGTAAGAAAATTAATCATATTTTATGCGGAAGTGTGGAATGCAGATTTAAAAAAAATCTGTTTTAGGTAGCTAGGAATATTATTCTAATTTGCTAAACAAAAATAATTTTATTGTTCTGTTTTGGCACGTATAAAAAAATAACAGAGATATGGGAAGTGGGGCGCGGGGTACGGGCGGTACGGCCATCGCCGCTGCGCAAGAGTCTTTCTCCTTCATCGTTAGGCCGGGTGCAGGGGGTGGGACAGAGAGGTCCCGGGATCGCACGTCGCGCGTCGGCGTGGTTATTAGAATTATTAGTATTTCGTTAGCCCTTAGAATTTGCGTTACAATGAATTGCTCGCGCAACTACAAGTTGATATTGCTTTGTTTTTTTTCATTTGTTAAGTGTGTAGGTTAGGTTATACACTTGTTTAATATTATACGCGTTGTCATCATACTGTCTAATTTCTATTAATTCAATTTTATAAACTCAAATAATCATAATAGTTTTTTAAAAAGAGATATTACTGTAAATAGGGATTATTTAAATTTTTAAACATGCCGAATTGTTGTGACAAAGTCGTTGATTTCTAATGTTTTAATTGACTTTAAATTCGTGAAAATATGTTATTATAAATTACGATTTTTATAAACACGTATAGGCTATGACAAATATCGTGCAAAATATTAATATGGGGTGGGTATAAGTGGCATTCAAAATTATGCTTTGATAAAAATTGTGAATAAAATATTCAATTAGTGTTACCTAATTTGATTTATTTTGTTTATTTGTTTCGAAGGATACTTCGTGATGCCATAGACAGATTATCTGTTTTTATTTAGTTTTGAGTGTCTAGTGATTGCGATCGCGTGTGATATTTATGTACTTGTTTAATAATTATTAAAGAATGATTAATTTTCTTTTTTTGTTTTTAAGTAGGCTTGATTAAGGTATTAAAAAAATGTTATGTTAGCGAAATGTCGCAACACAGTTTTTAATAATTTTTATTTATACGCTCGTCAGTTTGTTACTGAAATATTAAATGACTTTGGTAAACAGAGATGATTCTAATTTTTAATCACGCCAAATTGTTTTGACACATTTTGATTTTAATGTTACGTGATTAATTTTTGAAATCCTTCGCTTACGTAACTGTTGGGATAAATTCAATTAAGTTTATTTACGAGATGTTGTTACAATTACTTTGCCAGTCCGAAGCCTGATCAAGTGTGAGGTAATTAGACGTATTAGGTAGGTACCGTAGGTCAATGACCTAACCACAGCTGACTGAGATCAGTGACCCGCCTAGCTATTTTGTTAAATTATCTTTCGCGCGCGTTTACACTCGTGTGTCCACCAGAAAGTGTTTATGTCTTTAAAGGTTTTGTTAAGTGATACAGTGAGTTAAGTGCGGTTGTTGTGTAAAAGAAAATTAAAGTATTACGATACACTAAATGGATGACTCGAAACATGAGTATCAAACCTTATATGCAACTTACGGATTGCGTATTGGTAGGTGCTATGGACTCGACCACTTTTACTCATTACGAGGTAAGTGTAAACCGAAGTTATGCGGCGCGCGCCTTAGATAGTGTAATGCGTCCGCACGAACAGTGGAGCTCGAATATTTAAATATTTTAAATGTGTAAAAACTATTTTTGGGAATTTTTTTTTTTTATGCGGAATGTGATGAGTTACACTTACCGAACCTCCCTTTTGAAGGACCGCAGTATAGAGTCGAACTCCTTATATATATTTTTTTCAAAAAATGAAACCGACTCCAAAAACGAACCTAAGAGATACAAATGAATATGAAAATAAAAGGCATGAAATAAATGTTTTGTACAACATTTTGAAGTCGGTTCCAGCAAATAACACTAAGAGGTTTGGCATGACATGGCGCCGACTTCGAATGTTTTATCTGGCACCGACTTCAAAATGTGGTAGAAAATAGTTATTTTTTACTTTTTAGTTTACTTTTCAAAAGTTTTTATTTATATAACTATTATTTCTAGCACGGCTAAAGAGGCTACAAATGGTTTGAGTTTATGGAGGGCTGAGACGTCGCATCCGTTGGTGTGCCCTTTGATGACATTTTTTTTTCGCAAATGTGCACTATGGCTATAAGTAAAAATACCATTTACATAGTTATATTTTCGAAGCGTAGGTGGGTTGGTCTTATATATATTTCTACAAGTTTGTACGGAACCCAAGGTGCGCAAGTCCTACTCGCACTTGACCAGTCATTGGGTCTATAAGATTACGTTTCGGTTTTGGGGGTCCTGTGTTTTTACGCGTTCAAAAATGATTTCAAACCTAGATCTGAATGTACCTAAAAACGATTCAAATTCCTTTATTTTTTTCACGCAATCAGTTATATCCGATGTATTTTTTTACATAATTTCGTAAAGTATCGGTTTCGGCGAATATATCGTTCAACACACGGAGAAAAAATTGGAATTCAAAGCCTTTTAAATTGTATAACAATGACGAAACCTGACTTAAAGTCTCGCCTTCCCATGAGTCTTCGTTTTGAACGATGTCCTCAAATAAATCAATTAAACTAGTAAAAGAATTGAACATTATTTATAGTACGCGAATTGTAAGTCCAACGAGTGACAACAACGCGAGGTATTTTTTTTATATCTGCCATTTTATTGTAGTGGTTTTGCCTTTTCGTGCTATTATAAAAAAAAAAAATAGCTAATGTTTTTATGAGATGGAAAAAACGTTTAGTTTCAGGAATACATTCGCACGATTTGGAAAGTACTAAATTAAGGACATGAGCGGAACACCAGACGTATGCAGTAAGAGGGCATTGCTGACGAACCAACGACTAAACGCCGTTTAATTCAGATGACAGCACATCAGCACCGTCGTATGTCTGTGCTATTAATTTTGACAAACAGTTAAATTCTGATAAAATGTGTAGTATGATGGTACTTAAAGTTTCCGCGGTGCGATTAGAACTTACGTCAATATATCTAATAAAACGATCGTACACTTCTGACTCATCAAAATACCTTAAAATTACTACTAAATAATAAAATGCTAACGCCTGGCGTTTCATCGATCATCACAGCAACAAAATTAGTGGCAGCTACACTACAGATAAGATCGTTTTGGGTTCGATTTGATAAATCTGTAAATGAGCTAGTACAATTTTGTAAATGATTTTCTAAAACTCTGTCGTGTTTTGCGAGCAAATTGACCATCTCTAAATAATTACCCTTCTTCGACGACGAAGCAGATTTGTCATGTCAACGAAAAGCGAGTTCTTGTTTCCCAAAAAACAACAGCAAAAAACAAACAAACGATGTCAATGAGCAGCTTAAAATCGATCTCAATACGATTTTTTCCAAAGGTGTGATATTTAAGTTCCCTTAAATGTTTTTCAGATTCCTTGTGTTTTTAGCCACGGTAAGAAAATTATGAATATCGCGGTAACGTCCAGACGGTTTTATTGTTTGAAAATAATAAACAAGGGAAACAGAACAACCGATTACTCGTGAGCCAAATATATGAATCATATTGTTTTACTAGCTGTGCCCGCGACTTCGTTCGCGTGGATTACAGAATGCTTGGCATGTCTCCTGCAAAGCAAGGTTATAATAGTCTGCGGTACTGCTCCAGAAAGGAGCTTTTTACTTTAGATTCGGGAACTTTCCGGTTGTATTTATAAGCAGACACTAACTCAGATACGGATTCCTCCTCCGTTTTCATTATAAATGTTGAAGAAAAGTGTTTGGTGTTAGTCTTTAAAATTTCGACTGTAAAACAGTATGTTCCCGCCGAGGTTCTCCTTGTTATTATACATATATCGGGTGACTTTTTAAGCTGGGCTTGATAGGCCAAATCTGGAACTATAAGAAATCGCCTAAAATACTTAAAGGAGTTTTTTTGATTTCATGATTCTCCTGGCCAGGAATGGAGCCCACTAATTTTGAAAAAAAAAATCATTCTGTATTATTGCACCACCTAATAGTGTCACTTGTAAGGATCATTTTTTGGGAAGTAATAGTAAGCGACAAATTAAAGGAAAAGATTTTTTTTTTTTACAAAATTACATTAAATCTTTACATTAATTAGAAGTTAAGTAATCGATTCTACACAGACATAAACAAATATGTGAGTAAATCACGGGTCCCGGTAAGTTTAGAAAGAAAGTCTGCATTACTTCGAACGATTTGTTTATAGGTTGCATCAAAATGCTAGTCACCTACTAAAGTAAGGAAGAGTATGAACAATACAATCGAAAATATATAAAATGAATAACTCACAGTAACTTCCTTTATGTTTGTCTATTTTTTCTATGTGAGCTATACAAAGTTGATAGAATGTGACGTTTGGTTTGGTCCCCCTCACCTACTCCGTTACCTAGGTAGGTTTAGATAATTCTTAAAAAAATTGATTTATTGAAATGTACATTTCACTCGACTCGGCTATTGTACTCACCCACTATTAGCGTTACAACATCCCGTTATAATTTTAAAATTTCACTTTTAGGTATCGTTTTTTTGAAGAATTACTAAAGTTTTAATGTATGAATTTGATAGAATTTTGTAAAAAAATTGCCTTTTTTTGTTGCAGTTAACTATTACCTCCCTGAAGTTGATCCTTATAATATGTTACAGTATCAGATGGTGCAATAATACAGAATGTTAATTTTTTGCAAAATCAACGTGTTCGTTTCTGGCTAGGAAAATTTATTTTTCAAAAAACTAATAATACAGTTTTAGTTTTTATCTAAATCGGCTCTGTGACTCCTTTAATTATTTTTCGCTATTGCTTATAGTTTCGGATTTGGTCTATCATATCCAGTAAAAAAATTACCCAGTCAATTTATTATTTTTTTTAATTATTACATTTATATAATATATATCTTCCCTATTTGAATCAGATATTGTTCATTATTTCATTCGTTTCAATTTTGTTCCTTATAGCATTGGCTTTCTGCTAGTGAATGTTTAGTCAAAATCGGTCCAGCTGTTTCAAATATTAGCCAAAACAAACTGAGTGACAAAAATAGACAAGACAGACAAAAATTTAAAAACTGGTAATTTTGTTGTAAGTACCGTATATACTTTTTTATGCATTTATTTAAAATTACAAACAGACACACCAATTTTATTTATTTGTATATGTAGATGTATACCTTCCCTTCCTTAATCGGAAATTGTTCATTTTTTTATTGGTTTCTACAATATTTTGTTATCGCCTAATTCTCTTTTTTACTTTTATTCATTAAAATAAATATATTTTTAAATAAAAGTAGCCTAATCACATAATGTTTTTAAGAACTTTTAGAATTTGTGATATTTCGTGATTTTTATCTTCATCCTCTTTCCTCTGGGCCTCACGTGATTAACGGACATCCCCTAACTGCGAGTAAAAGTCCTATCAAATATGTTTCAGCTGTTTCAGAGATTAGTCGTAAGAAACAGACTGACAGGCAAAAAATTAAAAAATGGATTTTTTGATGTAAGTACTGTATATACTTTCATGCATTTACTGAAAAACACAAAATAATGTTCGACGTGAACCCTTAAATTGACATAACTTTTTTATTTATGAACCGATTGAAATGAAACAAACACTAAATGTTTAGTAAAACTTACTGCAATATATTAATGAAAATCTCATCTAAATTGGATAAGCCGTTCTGTGATTAGCGGCCACAAACGCACAGACAAACAGACAAAAATTCTAACAATTACTGTTTTGGGTTCTATTGCGTAGGTAAAGGCCCTCAATAATATTTTTTTTCATATATCTTCCATGTACAGCCAGGGACCCGTTAGAATTTTATATATGTATAGAAGATAGATTGATTAAAAAAAGCCTTAAATAAAGGTAAGCCTAAGACACTCCTTATAACATTTGCTAACTGCAAGTAAAAGTACCATCAAAATCGGTTCAGCCGTTTTAATGATTAGTCGGAACAAACAGATTGACAGACAGACTGACAGACAAAAATTTAAAAATGTATTTTTTGATATAAGTACTGTATATACTTTCATGCATTTAGTGAAAAGTACAAAATAATGTTCGATGTGAACGCTTAAATTGACATAACTTTTTTATTTATGAACCGATTGACATGAAACAAACCCTAAATGTTAAGTGAAGCTTACTACAATATATTAGTGAAAACCGCATCTAAATCGGATGAGCCGTTTCTGAGATTAGCGTGCACAAACGCACAGATAAACAGACAAACAGACAAACAGATAAGAATTCTAAAAATCTTTGTTTTGGGTTCTATTGTGTTGGTAAAGGCCCCCAGTAAGATTTTTTTTTCATATATCTTCCATGTACAGACAGCGACCCGCTAGAATTTTATTATTAGTATATAGATATTCAATTTACGACTGACTTCACGTTTAGTTGGTATTAGTCGCAAAAATGGTGTACAACGACCTTTCGCGATCACTTGTTTTTTTTATCACTGAAAGATAGTTTTAAAAACGCATCACTTTTTATTTTCTGTACACACACACCACCTGAAAAACTTTCACAGTAAAAAATTTCCATTTTTCACACTATTATCAACTTTAAAATCTTGATACCTGCAACCACAAAACGAATCAAATAAACAATTACAACGGCGACTTCTTAAAATTTACGTCAAAATAAAAACAAAACATACGACGAACAAATAGTGGTACTTTACTTAGTACTAATCAAGAACGCACACAGATAAATTTTTATAACTACGAATACATTACGATGGAAATATATGTACACGCAATAAGATATAATTAGTTTGTGTCTTTACCGCTAGTAGCGCGAGTGTGCAGCGCAAGAAATACAAACACGGGAATTATCGACGATACATCATGTTACCACCACATATTGTTAGATGGCGCTATCAGTAAAATATTAGACATAAAAATAAAATACAAAAATAAAATGCTTCTTTATATGGGTTTTGTATCCTTCATTTAAATAAATAAAATAATATGAATAACATGTATCTGAGTTACTTAAGGTAGGCAGTGTCTTTTTGTCTCTATGAACCGCACGCCACTGCTTTCAATACTAATCAACAACAAGATATAGATAGATAGATGATAGATAAATAGATAGAAACTTTATTTGGATCACACTACAACATGAGTAAAAAAAAAATAATAATAATAACAAAAGCAATTCTGACATATTAAAATACAAAAAAGAGAAAACAAAAATTATAACTAACTTAACAGAAACATTTTACATGTTATTTTACTTAATCTAAATTAAATTGTATAAAAAACAAAAAAAAAAAAAGATAAAAAAAAGATTAAAAAAAAAATAGATTCCTTACCACAAAATAAAAAAGTAGTTAAATAAACTATAATAGAATAAAAATAAAAATAAACCGTGAAGTGGTGTTGCATCCAAAATGGAAAACCCCATCAGTTAAAGCTGGCATAATAATATCCCAGCACTGATTTTCAGAGGCCTCCATGTGACGGTGACGGACGGCCGTGTAAGCGTGGTAAAAATTAAAGGGATAGTGATAAATTATAAACTTAAAACTAAAATCTTTATCCAAAATACTGTATTTATTCATAATTTTAATTCTTATAGTTAAATCGGACATACAAATAAAAAAAAAAGAAAAAAAATGACATTTAGGCGGTATATCGGAATGTATTGTTTTACTATGACTCAGATCAGCGATCACGCCATGGTACATCATGGCGGCCGGTGTAATTAAGAAACATCGCGGCGAATGAACTATTTTTAAAAGCTACAGTGGAGTCAGACACTCCGCAACCAATATGACGTGAAACAATCTGCAATAAGCAATTTGGCCATGCAATTATAGGTAAATTTTTAACGAAACTGTACTAACGTTTATACTATTAAATATTATTCATCATTATCAATATAATATACATGAATATGCGAATGAGATAAGTTAATGTTCAGTTTGTAGATTAAATAAATATAACTTGTATTTTAGTCTAAACGTATTGAATGATTTTAGGTTACGAAGCGGGGGCGGCGGATTGTTCCAGCATTTGGTCGCAGCATATCTGAAACTTCCACGAAAGGCTGCAGTGCGATGTGGGTGCATTATTAGCAAATAAGGATTCGTCCTGGTGGAGTGAGTAGTATTTACGACCGATGACCACAAAAGTTTATCATACAGATATCCCGGAGATTTTGATTTAATGACTCCGAATAAAAGTAAAGCAAAATGCAATTGTCTGCGGTAGTCAGTCTTTAAAGATTTGGCTTCATTAATGTAAGGCGTTACATGGGCACGTGGAGGAATGTTAAAACAATAACGAGCGCAGGCATTCTGTACCTTCTGAATAGCCGTTTTCGAGCGAGCAAGTATCCGTGGCCCTATCACTGTATCGGCATAATTTAATTTTGACAGCACCAGTGATTCACACAGTGTTACACGTAATTCAATTGATAAAGACTCTCGTATACGGTATAATAATTTTAAACGATAAAAGCAGTTACGAACGATATTATTAACTTGTTTTTCAACTTGCAAGCTTACGTCCATAATGACGCCCAGATTTTTAGCCTCAGTGACTCTGTCAATAATTTCATTGTTTATAGATACAATAGGGCTATTACTAGATAAATGTTTTATTTGTTTGTTTGTGCCAAATATCATGTATTTAGTATATACGGCAGTTTCCATGTTAGACAAGTGAAATGATGTATAGACTTGTAAGTCGTCCGCATAAACATGACAATTACAATTCATAATATAACTCGTTACGTCCGCCGTATATAATACAAACAATAAAGGCCCCAGGATCGAGCCTTGGGGCAAGCCTCGTGTTACTGGGCGACAAGATGAACATGCTATAGTGCCACCTTCTCCTATTAATTCCACCGATTGTTTTCTATTAGTTAAATAACTTGCAAACCAATCTATAGCGGTTCTATCAAAACCGTAGTACGCCATTTTTGCAACTAGTAAGGAGATATTTATAGTTTCAAACGCTCGAGAGTAATCTAACAGCACCAGCAGGGTAACTTTTCCAGAGTCTTGGGCACTAAGTATGTCGTCTACAACCGTGGTGAGTGCGGTAGTAGTGCTACGATGCTTTCTAAAGCCCGACTGAACGTTAGGTAGGATATTATTTTTTTCTAAAAATTCGGATAGTTGCGTGTAAGCTACTTTTTCCAAAACTTTCGATAAACATGGAAGTATGCTAATAGGACGTAAGTCAGACAATGTAGCTGGATTATTCAATTTTGGTATAGGTTTAATAAGAGCCTCCCTCCATAGGTCAGGAAAATTGCTAGACAGAATGGATTTATTGATAATTTTTTAATAGCAGGGAGGGTGTAAGAAAGTGTCATTACAATCATATCCTAGGAGATTCCATCTTTACCGATTGCGTTCGATTTGAGATTATGAATAATTTTTGGCACACCATCCTCATTAACCGTTTTTAGGTGGAAGGATTCTGTGCAGAATGTTGATATAGAATACTTTTGAATGATTTGCGGGGAGACATAATCATTACCAGGGATATTTAAAAAATGATTGTTAATAGCCTGAGGGTCATTAAATTGACTCGGTAAGATTAGCTCCGACTTTGGTTTTACCTCAAAATGTTTTTTGAGATGTTTCCACATCACTTTGGAGTTTTTTTGAGTTACAATTTATATAACAGTTAAAGTAGGCATTTCTTTCATTTGCAATTGCTTCATCTACAAATTTTTTCATTGTCTTGTAATGTTTTCTATTAGTCTCGCTATCATCAGCACGCATTTTACAATGAGCTTCATCGCGACATTTCATCATTCGTTTAACATTATATGTAACCCATGGGTAATGATTATGTCTTATATAAATAGTTTTAAGAGGAGCTAACATGTCAAAAATACTCATTATGTTAGTTGTAAAATGAGAAACAAGTGAATCAATACAATAGTCGGGATTAGAATATGTATGCCAGTCAATACATTCTAACAGAACTTTAAGTTGATCTGTGTTTATGGCTCTCATGGGTCTTAATAGCTTTTTTCTCGGGCGAATTTTTTCTTTTATCTAATTTGTTCTTTTATATCTAAAACACATAACGATTCACCAGTCAGCGGAATATTTATCTTTTATTCTTTTTTTTTTTTATAAATATCTTTTTATAAGTATTAGGACCACCGCTCTGGTGTAGTGGTGCTGAATGTATGTATGTACCTCTAACGCCGACCGTTGCGGGTTCGATCCCCGCTCGGGGCAGATATTTATAGTTGTATAAATACTAGGTCTGGGTGTTTGTCCTTGTGGGTCTCTCCAACGTGCCTCAGAGAGCACGTAAAGCTGTCGGTCCCGGTTGTTATCACAATCACCTGATAATGATCGTTCCTCGTAGTAGGGAAATCATTCTAGTCTAAATGGTTACTGGCTTGCCCTTAGGGGTTGCGGAGGTCAGCTGGCTGTCGCTCTGTTTAAAAATCAGTAACTCGTTAATATCTGGACTAGGATAGAAAGCAGACCCTGGTAAGATCGGGAAAAATGCTAGGTAGATGATGATGATGATGATTTTTTTAAAAGTATTTATTTTTAATGAATATGATCTCTTTTTATATATTACTACTATTATCTTTTCTTTTCTTTTTTTAACTATTACTGTAACTAAATATATAGAATATTTTACTTACTTCTTGACATGATATAACAAACAATCTGAATAATGAATATTATAAAACTTTTTATATAAACTTTGGACTCCTTTAAAAATTATTATTGTCTCTGAGTTTGCTTTTTATTTTCAAAATAATAATTCAATTTCAAAATGAATTTATGACATACTTGTTTAATATAAGTGCTACCGTATAAAATATTTTTAAAAATTCATTTAGTTTGAGAAATACTAAACTTAATATTGACTAATAAAATTATAAATTGTGGACTTTAAATTGTAAATGAGACTTTAATTTTTAACTTTTAACTTAAAGATAGTTTTAACAAATATTATAATATCTTAAAACTTTTTTTTTAGATATCATTTGTAACATTAGACTTTCTGCGTTATTAAACTGACAACTATTACTATTTTGCTTTTCTATTGAATTTAATGATTTTACATTTAAATCTTCGTCTTTATCAATTATTCTTATATTATAATTATTTTTATGAAAGACCGTTGACAGGAACTCCTTGAAGGCGACCTCCTGTCAAACCTTCTCCTCGAAGATACTTCATTTTACCCGAGTATTGATGTCGACCCATGATCTGACTGGGGGACCGCGCTCTTTAATAATATAACGCGTCCGACTGGAGTCCCAAGATTCTTTTAAGACATTGTGCCTTTTAACTATTTGAACATTCGAAACGTCGGGATGATAAAAATAATTAATATACGCGAATTAAATCCGTTTAAAATAGTTTTATTTCAATATTTGAACATTTCTTATGGACGACGATTTACTATTTGCGTTTTTATTAATATTTTCATTATTACTTTGAGCTACAACTATTATTTTTGCTAAATCAACCGCTTTTTCTAATGTAATATTAGGTTCCAATAGTAACCTTTGACGAATATTTTTAATATTTTTAATTGCTTTTTTTTATATATACATATATTTTTTTTTCTTTTTTACATGTAATATGTGTGTCCAAATAAAGATATTTTTGATTTGATTTGAATATTTGTATGACTCAAATTCACGTTTGCTATGAATATATCACGCACTAAAGATTGTCTCACTTTACCAAATTCACAATTAAGACTTAAGTTTACCAAATTAGTAATAAAATCGTTTACACTATCTCCGTTTTTTTGTTTGCATGTAAAAAACGAATGTCTAGTCATACTTAATTTTTACGCGGTTCAAAATAATTATTCAATTTTTCTATTAAATCCGACAAACTTATATCACTTATTTCAGTATTAAGAGAATTAAATATTTCAATACACTTTTCACCCATGGCGTGTAGCATTATCGCAACTTTCTATTTTTCGGTTTCTTTATGTAAGTCCGCCGCTAAAAAATAAGCATTTTAAATTAAAATTTATATTTTTGTAGCCACGTTTTCCACTGTATATTATCATTTTTAAACGTTTTTTTTTTATATTTTTTAACCGTGGGGCACGTCAATTGTCTACAAATTATCGACTTAATGTGCGATAGAAGAATTGTTTAATTCGTCGTTAGGCAGTTGGCCCGCAGACGGTGAGGAAATTACTTTTGAAGGATATTACAATTGACGTGCCCCACGGTTTTATTTTAGTCTAGTCTATGCATATGTTTATAATTCCCACGACTGTATCTATTTTATTATTTTTTGGTTTTTAGTATATTTATCTTAAACATTGTAATGTATGTTTAACATAAAACCGTTTAACATAAAAAAATTTTACCTATTTTTTTAGAGTTTTAATAGAGTTTAGTAACTGACATTGACGATAAAACGTTAGAATTTTCACCGGCCGTTTTGACGTTTCACTATTTACAAACAACAAAGTTTTTATGTTTTTATAATTTTATGAAAATTGGCTCTACAACACTTTTAAAATTTTTTATACACCCGAGGGAGATCTAAAGTCCATCTGAGCAGTGACCTCAGTATACGTAAACTGTGGAGAACTTACAATAATACTCATGAAAAGTCAATAAAATACGAGCGTGATATTGTTTATGTCGCGGTCGCGGGGCAGATCGAGACATCGGGCTTTGATATTGACAAAGAACCGATACGATTTTATTTAAACGAACGTCTCACAAAAACAAATCGCGTTCTTTTTTATAACGCACGAGAGGAAGGCCGTCGCAATGGGTGGCGTTATGTATGGACACGCGAAGGACGGTATATATGTATGCACGAAGGGGCAAAGATACTGTGGCTCGTAGGATTTGAACACAAAATGACATACATACCTACGGTTTTTTCACCAGCTTAAATTTAATTATACATTTATGAACTATATAATCAAATAATTAATAGCAAATTTTATAATGGTAGTGTATAAACAGATTTATTTTCTAAACTATTCGGTATAATTGTATTGTGTTAATTTTAAAAGTGTTAAGTTGTTTATATATGGAAAATTCCATAATATTATTTTTCATTTATTTATTATAACAATTTGCAGCACTGTAATATATAGCGACAAATTAAAATATGTAACAAATCTTTACAAATATAACAGCAAGGGACCGGATTATTATTTTATGTTTCGCAACTTTGAATTCATTACTTTAGTGAATAATTTTTTTTTTTTTTACATTAAAAATTTTCCACCTCGTATCTAGTAGCAATACTCTTTTAAAATAATAGGGCTGCGAAATCTGAGAGTTGTTTTTTTAAATCCGGGTTCGCTTGGAACTAATCATGAGGAACTAATTGTCGCGGTAGAAAGACACAGTGTAGACATACTAGGCCTAAATGAAACTTGGCTGAGGGACGGCAAAGAGGGACGTGGCTTTAGAATTCAGCATATATCCCGGCCTCCAGAAGTGCGCGTACGTGGTGGCGGTGCGGGTTTCTACATTAGAAAAGGGTTAAACGTGCGTATTCTCAGCCACTCTCACTCCCCGTCGGTTGAGCAGATGTGGATATGTTACAAAAGCAGAGGTAAAGTAATAGTAATAGGAACCGTATATAGACCGCCGTAGTTGAGCGCACAAGTCTTTATTGATGCTTTGTGCGAATCGATATCTACGTTTCATGGCGTGATCAACTTATTATCGTAGGAGATTTTAACACTAAAAGCGCGGTCATCCCAAATTTGACCCATTTCGATGTTTTTCCTGCCCTATTTAATGTTTTATTATGCATAAAATCTTAATTTTTAATGACTATTTTTGAAATGTGATCATTATTGTTTATACAAGATTTCAACCACGTTATTGAAATAAATATATATGTCGGCACAAATTGTAATCGGCATCATTTTGTAATAAAACTACCTGCGCACGCCCCACTCCTACGGTATAAAAGCAGCCGTCTACCATTCTGGAGCTCAGAAGCGAGCGAATCGTATTAGACGAAACGTTACTGCGTGATATTAACGCTCTGAGTTTCAATCGATTTTATTATTGTTATCGTTGAAGTATTATTGTTGTATTCAATATTAAATTATTATTTTTAAAATTTAAATAAATTATTATTAGCTTTAAACTTTAATAATTGTTTGCCTTAAATTATTGATATCTTTAAATTTATTATTTTACAATTAATTACATCATTTTGATTCTATAATTAAAAATCATTATTGTTTCATTTAGATAATATATTAATAAATTATCCTATTTACAGACTTTTTCATTATGGAACCATCTCGAAATCCATCAAAGGATCCAAGTGATCCAACATCAGAAGTTGGGACACCACAAAGTGAACGCTGCCAGAATAATGCCATCCAGATCATGGCCAATACGTTTAAAACAGCTATGAATGATATGTTGGCTCAATTATCTTACGAGCACCGAAACACTTTGACTGATTTAATAAATATCATGAAATCTGAAGAGAACAAACGAGTTAGTATTTCGGACGTCTATTTTCCAGCATACGATCCTGATTCTGGAACTGATGTCCAAGACTGGGTTGATCTCATTTCTAGAACCCAAACTGAGTATGGACTTCGAGATCACGAAGTCCGACTTAAAGCAGCTGGTGTGCTAAAAGGACGAGCAAAAACCTGGGCTGATAGCAGCCTTCTCAGAACAACAACTTGGGCTGAAATGCGTAACGACATGTTACAGACTTTTGAACCTGAGTCACGATATTTTATAGATGTTTTACGTTATAGAAGCTATACTCTTGATGACGCAGACAATATTCAAGAATACATCTCAAATATTTGGCGAATGTTTAAAAGGATTGTTAAGCCTAATCCATCTGAACAAGATGCTGTAGAATTTGTAATAGGAAGTATCAGTGATGAAAGAGTTCGGACGGAACTTCTTAACAGCAAATTGAACTCTGTTCCTGAATTGATTGCTATAGCTAAGACAATACGTAAGCGAAAAATTGTCTCGTCAAAAGAATCTGAAAATCCCAAAAGGCCAAGATTTGATCTGAACCGCGACAGACCCAATCTTACGTGCTATGTTTGTGGGAAAACTGGACACTTTGCTCGCTATTGCACTGAGAATGCATTACAACGTGGGCGACCTATTATTAGAGAAACATCTGCCTCTACCTCAAAACAAGACACTGTACAGTCTATTAAAGAATGTTCTTACTGTAAAGGCACTCGACATACTGTCGAAACTTGTTTCAAAAGGATCGCTGACGAACAGCGCAGCAAGAAAATCAACCTCTGTCAGAGCAAAGAAGCTAATAAATTTAACAGTACAATCATTGAAATCGGACCACATTCATTTGATTGCATTTTTGACAGTGGAGCCGACTGTTCTCTGATCCAGGAATCTGTAGAATTACGAATACCAGGGCAACGAAAAGATATAGCAAAGTGTTTGAAAGGAATTGGCCCAGTTCCAATTTACTCTCACACACAAATAGAAACAGTGTAAAATAAATGGAACATTAATTGAAATGGAATTTAATGTAGTGCTTGATCATCAACTACCAGCAAAAGTTTTAATTGGCAAAGATCTGCTAATGATTCCAGGGATTAAAGTAGAGTTGTCAAGTAAGGGTACGGTTATAAGTCGAGCAGAAGAACCGTTTACTGTTTTAACAATTCAGGGGATGATCACACATAAAGTTAATATCGATTCTGACTTACAAGGGGAAGATTACGATGCCTTGATACAAGTATTAAGCAAATATCAACACGCATTTGTCGAAGGTACCAGTTCTAATCGCGTGACTACTGGTGAGCTTACTATTAGGTTAAAAAATCCTAATAAAATTGTGGAACGTAGACCTTATAGGATGACACCAATAGAAAGAGAAACAGTTAAACAAATCACGCAAGATCTTTTGGAGAAAGGTATTATAAGAGAAAGTTGCTCCCCGTTTGCTAGTCCTATAATACTAGTGAAAAAGAAAAATGGAGAAGACCGACTTTGCGTTGACTACCGTGAGTTAAACTCCAATACTATTCGAGATCATTATCCCTTGCCACTTATATCGGATCAGCTTGACCGATTGGCTGATGCAAAGTATTTCTGCTGTCTTGATATGGCAGCTGGATTTCATCAAATACCGGTAGCAGAAGATTCAATTGAAAAAACTGCCTTTATTACTCCTGATGGGCAGTATGAATATTTGACGATGCCATTCGGATTGAGTAATGCTCCATCAGTGTACCAAAGATGCATTAATAAAGCATTGGGATCTTTAAGAGACATAGCGGCATTAGTTTACATGGATGATGTTCTAGTACCAGGAAAATCAGTTGCTGAAACACTACAAAGACTGGACCTTGTATTAAAAGCACTCAGTGATTCAGGATTTGCTATAAACCTCAAAAAATGCTCATTTATGAAGAGATCTATACAATACTTAGGATATATTATAGCAGATGGACAAGTGAGACCAGATCCTATAAAGGTTGAAGCTTTGGCAAGAGCTCCTATCCCAAAGAATATCAAGCAACTCCGTCAATTTAATGGATTAGCCGGATACTTTAGGCGATTTGTGCCTAACTTCTCTACGGAAATGGCACCATTGTATGAATTAACTCAAACAGGTGTAAAATGGCAATGGACTGACCGCCACGAAACTGCAAGAATGAAAATTATTAATTATCTTACCCGTGCACCATTACTCTCTATATTTCAGGAGGGTTTACCAATCGAACTGCACACAGATGCAAGCGCAGTAGGATTTTGGGGAATTCTTATCCAAATTAAAGAAGGTCGGCCACATGTAATTGGTTATTTCAGTCAAAGAACAACTAAAGCTGAATCTAATTATCACTCGTATAAATTAGAAACGTTGGCTGTGGTGAGATCCGTTAAACATTTTAGACACTTTTTGTATGGGAGAAAATTCACGATAGTCACAGACTGCAATGCCCTTAAAGCATCCAGGTATAAACAGGAATTACTACCTCGTGTCCATCGTTGGTGGTCCTTTTTGCAAATTTATAATTTCGAAGTTGAATACCGTAAAGGAGAAAAATTAAAACATGCAGATTTCTTCAGCAGAAACCCTATGACTCAGGATATCATGATGTTGACCTCTGATAAAGGTTGGTTAATAATGGAACAGCATCGCGACCCTAGTTTAAACAAGATAATTCAGGATCTAAAAAAGAATGAGTGCGACGAAACTGATTATTTGATTAAAGAAGAAGTTCTACACCGAAAAATTAAACTAGAAAATGAAAGGACTAAATCATTGAAAATAGTACCTCAATCATACCAATGGAGTATAATTCATTATTATCATGAAGCCTTGAAACATTTCGGTTGGGAAAAAACTTTACAAAAGATTAAAGAAAATTTCTGGTTTGAAAAAATGAATTTCAAAGTTCGTACTTTTGTAGACAATTGTGTAGTTTGTAGAACTATGAAAGGAACATCGGGTGCAACACAAGCCGAATTACACCCAATTGAAAAGATAGCTGAACCATTTCACACAATTCACATAGACATAACTGGAAAACTAAGTGGACCATCTTCTGAAAAGGAGTACGTTTTTGTAGCGGTTGATGCATACTCAAAGTTTGTTATTTTAAGATACGCCACGAAGAAGAATCAACAATCTGCCTTGCAACATCTCAAAGAAATAATATTTCTTTTCGGCGCTCCTAAAAGGATTATTGTTGATGGAGACGCAGCATTCATATCTGAATACGAGAAGTATTGTAAACAATACGGTATAGATTTGCATCACACCGCAGCCTACACGAACAGAGCGAATGGTCAAGCCGAAAGAATAATGCGAATAATCAAAGATGGCCTTACAATTATCAAAAATATTGAAGAAAATCAATGGGAGCATGCTCTTGGTTCCCTACAACTTGCCATTAACTGCACAGTATCAAAAACTACTGGCAAAACACCAATCGAACTTTTAACGGGAAAAAATGGTTCTGTCCCTCCTGAGCTTATTTCAATAATTGACGAAGAAAACGAGAGAGTTGACCCTGTATCTTTAAGAAAAGTAGTATCGGCTAGGATGACCGAGCAAGCGAAAAAGTCAAAATCCAGATTCGACAGTACCAAAGCAAAAGTGAAAAGATTCGAAAAGGGACAATACGTTCTGGTAAAAGAGTCTGCTCGTCTTGGTACAAAATTGAGTCAAAAATTTGGAGGCCCTTACGAAATAAAAAAGGTACTCCCAAATGATCGTTACATGGTCATGAAAATTACAGGCCGTGGACGTCCAAGAAAAGTAGTCCACGAAAACATACGGGCTGCCCCGGAATTTGGCAAACAAAATGAGCTGGCCGAGTCGGCAACAAATTGTAAAGATAACGAATCTTCACAGATCACACAAATAGAGTAAAATTGTCGGTATTTTTAATTTGGGTAAGATACAATTTTCTATATATTTTTTTTCTTTTCTTTCTTAATTGTTTAATTATATTATTTATGATTCAATTATTTTTGGAATCAAAATTTTTACATGAGGCTTGCTTGTTTTTATTTTTAATCGATTTGATGTTTCGAACATAAAAGGCGTCGAGGCCAAAGCTCAAACACCAGCGTCGAGGCTTGGTTGTTTTTATGTTTGGAATTAAAAAAAAAAAAAAAAAAACACTATTTGAACACTAGCGTCGAGGCTTGGTTGTTTTTATATTTCGAATATTGAAAGCGTCGAGGCTTGCTTGGTTTTATATTTCAAACATTAGGCGTCGAGGCTAATATTTGAACACCAGCGTCGAGGCTTGGTTGTTCTGATGTTAAAAAAAAAAAAAAAAACATTAAAGACGATAAAGCTTGTTTGTTCTTTGGTATTAAAATTGTATTTTTACAGATTGACGCAGAGACGCGTCATGTGCAGTATGGCCGTGTCGGCACAAATTGTAATCGGCATCATTTTGTAATAAAACTACCTGCGCACGCCCCACTCCTACGGTATAAAAGCAGCCGTCTACCACTCTGGAGCTCAGAAGCGAGCGAATCGTATTAGACGAAACGTTACTGCGTGATATTAACGCTCTGAGTTTCTATCTTTAAATTTATTATTTTACAATTATTTACTTCATTTTGATTCTATAATTAAAAATCATTATTGTTTCATTTAGATAATATATTAATAAATTATCCTATTTACAGACTTTTTCATTATGGAACCATCTCGAAATCCGTCAAAGGATCCAAGTGATCCAACATATATGTATATATTTATTTCAATAACGTGCTATTTTTTTTTGGGCGGTAGGAGTGAAAAAAATAACAAAGTCTTTTTATTGCTCTTAATAATTTTATTTATCTTGTTTTAATGTATTGTCTTGGAAAAACTATGAATATTTAAGTCTTATTACCCACCAGCTATAAGTTTCCTATATCTACTCACAAAAAACACTGTGACATTACAAAATGGAGTCAATTAAGGATTCACTTTCTGCGATGGCCGAGATGTTCAATGCAAAAATGAGTGAATTTCAGCAGGAACTACATAAGTCATCTTCTCCAATCACTACAGCCTCCCTATCCACTGAATTCAGTACCTTAAGAAGTTTTATTATGGCAGCATTGACTACTCTTCAACGACAAGTGGAATTTCTTGGAAGAGAGATGGATCGTCTGGAAATGAAGAAAAGGCGTAAAATGATTCTTTTGCATGGGATTCAAGAAGATAAATCCGAAGATACTACTGCTCGAGTCACCACTTTTGTCGCAGACCACTTAGATTTGCCTAATTTTTCAAGCGCTAGTATAAAATTTTCACATCGTCTTGGTAGACCATCCGATACCAGAAACAGGCCTATTGTGGTGAAATTCGCAGATATTAGTGTTAGAGATAAGGTCTGGTTTGCCAAAACCCGGTTTAAGGGCTCTGGTATAACACAATCGGAATTTCTCACTAAGACTCGACACGACGTATTTCTTGCAGCAAGGCAGCGTTTCGGTATCGGAAAATGTTGGACCCGAGAAGGTCGGATTTTTATTATTGCTCCTGATGGGTCACGTCACCAAGTCGAGACTTCCTCCGAGTTGGAAGCTATTTCTTTTTCGCCATCACCTCTGAGCAACAAAACTGAGATTGTTTCCAAACCAGCTGACACTAAAACATCTGTTCCACGATCGAAGAGAATAGTTAAGAAGTAGCATTAACATTAATACTCAGGTTGTTTATATCTGCTTACTTACACATACCCACATAAACTTATCTAGGTAACAGTACATTATTTTTTTTTTTATTTTAATAATTGTGTTAGTTAAGGTACTAAGTAAATATTTGTTAATTTGCTGTCAACTATAAATTTGTTTTCATTGTAAAATATATGCACTGGATTCTAGCATTTTTGTCCACATTGCCTGTATTTGAAAAATGAATGTATTATTATAACTATTATTATTATTATACTGGTAAATGTTAGATCAAATACCATCTAATTATTATTATTACTTTTTTTTGTTTAATATTTTGCTCCAATTTTTATTTGTTTACGTTTGGGCGTAAGTACAGCACTTTCAAAGTAGTTGTTTTAATCATTGTTTTTGTGTTTTTATGGTTACCTTTTTCTTTGTTAACCACATGTTGAGTAAGCAGATAAAACTTTTGTTATTATATTTTGTTGTAATTAAAATACATATATAATATTAGTATTACTTTATGTTTAACATAATTATATGATAAGTTTTAAAATGACTGATAATGGTTTTATAGGCAATTATAATGATACCTTTCTTTCTATCTCTTCCTCTTCTTCTGAAGTATTGAGCGACGACAGTTTTTATAGTATCCCATCACTTAGTGAAGTTTACCGAAAAACTTTAACATTGTACATATTAACGCCCAGAGTATTCCTGCTAATTACCCTGATCTTATAACCTCATTTGATAACAAAAACCTTCATGCTATCCTTGTTTCTGAGTCCTGGCTGAAACCATGTTTACCTTCAACTTCATATTCCTTACCAGGTTTTCATTTAATTCGAAATGATCGCGTAAATCGGATTGGGGGGGGGGTGTTGCCATATATTTACGCTCTTACATTCCTTTTAATATTGTTAGTACATCAGCACCTCAGGCCAGTCCTTGCACCATACATCTTTTCGTAGAATTAACTTTTTCTCACTCCAAACTTCTCTTATGCGTTTTCTATAATCCCTCTCTTTCTATTGACTACTTTTCTCACCTTGAAAATCTTTTTGAACAATTTGCACCTCAATATGATCATATCCTTCCTCTTCCAGCTACTCACTCTTGTCCAAATTCTACTCCCTCTCTTCTTGACCTCATAGTTGTTTCTTCTTCATGTTGAAAAATATGGTCAGTGCAATGCTTTAGTGTTTTCCTATCATGATCTAATTTACTTATCCTACAAAATTAGTCCACTTAAAGCAAAGTTAAGGATTCTTCTGCTGCGTAACTTTTGTCTATTTATATTTTATTATAGTCACTTCGCTTTTTTTTCCCGCTCTCTTTTTTTTGCGGCTTGGCTTGTCATTTATATATTTACTTATATTTTTTTTTTATCAATATATTTACAGTTAATTTTACATATATACAATTTTGACATTAGTTTACACATACATTTCACTATTTTAAAATTCTTTACAATTGTACAATTCCTGCCGACGGCTTGAGGTTGCAGATAGTAAAGTTAAAATTCAGTTAAAATATAATAAGTTAAATTTAAAATATTGTTAAAATGTCAAAGTTAAAATATAGTCAAGAGTTAAAATTTAAAAACAATTATAATTAAAAAAAAAATTGATTAATTGATAATAAATGAAGTTAAAACAATGTACAATTAATATAAAAATGAGATTAAAATAAATAGATTGGCATACATTTAATTTAAATAATAAAATTGACTTATCTTGTTTTATTCCTACCTATTGCGATTTTTGCTATCTTGAGGCAGAACCGCTCCAGATACGACCTGGAGTGCTTGTCGGATATTAAATCGGCGATCGTCGCCTCCGTCAATTTCTTGCCAGTACTTAATTCCAGGTCGTATCTGTCGCGGTCGTACCTCGGGCAATCAAACAGCAGATGTTTAATAGTCTCCGCAACCTCGGGGTCGCACACGCAGCCAGCACTATCTTTCAATTTAAATCTATGAAGATAGGCGGCAAAACCGCCGTGGCCCGTCAGCACTTGCGCCCATATAGACGTCTTATCGAGACACTTCAGGGCCCGATAAGCGCGCCATACATCCGGGAAGAACATGCGGGTGACCTCGGCCGTGGTTCCACCGGTGTACCTCTCGTTCCACCGCCGGACCACGCCCTCTCTCACACGTCGTCTGACGTATGAGATTGGACACCTGGCATACGCTGGGGCGACCCTGGACTGAGCCGCCAGCCTCGCCAACTCGTCGGCGCGCTCATTGCCGGGGATCCCGACATGAGCCTTCACCCAAAAGAACTGGAGGGTTTTACCCCTCCCCTGCAACTCCCTAATATTCTTACGAATATGGGTAGCGAGGGGATGGTGCGTGTCCAGGTTCCGGATCAAATCGAGCGAGGACCGGGAGTCGCTGAGCACAGCCGCACAGTCGAAGCCCCTCGCGACGACCAGGTCCGTAGCCCTGGCTATCGCGAGCAGCTCCGCCTGAAAGACGGTGCACACCGACTCCAGCCTCAGCCGCTTTGTCCGGATCTCGGTCCCATCCCGCCAGTAGGAATATGCCGCCCCGACCCCGTCATCCGATTTACTACCGTCTGTGTAAATCAGATGAACGGGGAGCTACAGCTGAGCCACAGTTTCGGGGAGCATATTCTCCAGGCACCGGTATTCAACCTCTGGCTCACTGGCGGGGTGGGGGGCCTTGATAAAGGCCTCACGCTCCTCCAGTTCGAGGGATTCGAGCTCATCGATCGGGCGTCCCCGTTTGCACTCAAACAGCCGGGCCACCTCCCAGACTCGAAGATCGAGTGGGAGGAGACCCGCCAGCGTGAGCGCTGCATTGAGCGACACCGTACGATGTGACTTAGCAATCTTCTGTGCGAAGCCCCTCTGGACGGTCGCAAAGGTTTTCCGCATAGAGATCTTTTCGGCGGCCTTCGCCCAGGAGCTCGCGCCGTACAGGATAGTCGGTTCGACTACTGCGGAGTATATCGTCCGGATGATCCCCGGACTCAGGCCCCATTCCACCCGAGCCATCGTCGACAGTTTCCTGTACAGTCCCGTTGCCTTACAACAAGCGTAGGCAACGTGACTGTTAAAGGTCAGTTTACTGTCGACGATGACTCCGAGGATCTTGAGCTCGGTCACCATCGAGATGTCAACGCCGCCCAGCTGCACAACCGGAGTGTCATACTTAAGCTTACGCGTGACTATCATCGCCTGGGTCTTTTCGGCGGAAAAGCGTAGCTTATTTATGACACCCCAGTCTCGTGCACAAGCCAGGGCAGCATTGGCATCCCGCTGGATCCCGAGCGCCGTGTGCCCGGAGAACACCAAAACGATATCATCCGCAAATGCCTGCACGTACGCGCCCAGCCTATCCAGGTCGTCCAGGAGGGGGTCCAGCAGCATGTTCCAGAACAGAGGTCCACCGATGGAACCCTGGACACAGCCCTTGGTCTGTGTCCTCCGCACTGTTCTTCCCGCATAGTGCACAGCAACGCTTCGATCCCGGAAGTAATCCTCGACAAGACGTCTAAGGTTTACGGGGATACCCTTTTCCATCATTCTGCACTTTATGGCTGGCCACCACGCGTTGTCGAACGCCCCCTCGATGTCAAGAGAGACCACGAGGGCGGTCTCCTTCCTGTGGAGGACACCTCTGATGTGCTGCATCAGGTCATACAGCGTATCCTCCGTGCTCCGCTGCGGTGTGAAGCCGTACTGCCTGGGATTGGACCTGGGCAAGACGTGCCATCGGATTCGACGACACAGAACTTTCTCTAGGATCTTGCCCATGATGGAGAGAAGTCCAATGGGCCGGTACGACTTTGTGCGTGCATAGTCTGGACGCGCTGGTTTCCTGAGCACCACAACAGAAGCCTCCTTCCACGGCGCTGGGAAGCACGCCAGGCCGAGGCACCGGTTCAGGATGGCCAGGAACAGCGCGATTTCCGCATATATAGCATGGCAGCATATATCACTGGTAAATCCATCCTGACCCGGTGCCTTTTTAGGACTGAAGCTGTGCAGCGTCCGGACCAACTCCGCCCTGGTGATCGGGGGATCGTCGGTGTCCTGAGGCATGCGTACACTGACCAGGTCCGCTCGGCTTCGGATGGCGGCGTGGACCTCAGAGTCCGTACCGCCATCGTCATCGGCGAAGAATGTCCTGGCCAGCAACGCCGCCGACTGGTCAGGGCCCTGCACAACTCCGTCCTCCACGAGGCTGGTCCTCGCGGTGACCTGTCGCCCTTCTCAGCACCCGATAGATACCGTCCCACATGGATTCCCTCTCTTGCATCGAGGTGAACTCCTTCCAACTCTCCGTCTGGGCGCCGACAACCCTCCGCTCGTACTCCTCCTTGGCGCTCAGGTAGTCGTCAATCACGTATTGTCTGCGGCGCGGTGCCGCACACCGAATTCTGCGGCGTTTTGTGTTTACGTCGCGCCGCAGCCTTTCAAGCTCGTCGCTCCACCAAGGAAAGCGCTTTTTGATACGAGGTGGTTTGTGCGGAGGTATGGCTTTGCCACTGGCCTCCTCCACACATTGGATGTAAGTCCGAACCACCTCTTCGAGTTGGCCTTTGTCCTGGATGTTATTGACAATCTCCGGGGTTAGACCCCGGGCGGCCAACTCGCGGCGCATTTCCTCGGTGAAACGACCCCAATTAGCTTTCCGGGTGTTGAAGCGTCTAGTAGTCCACCGGGCGTTACCCCCAGGGGGCACCCTAAGACCTAGAACCACACGTATCGCCCTGTGATCAGAACTGGTCACGGAGTCGTCCACTGTCCACTCACGGACACTTCTCAACAATCCGTGGGTGCAGACGGTAACATCGACATGGCTCGTGTACCTCCTGCCCCCACGGACTGTATCGAAGGTGGGGACGACTCCTCTGTTCAATACGTGTAGCTCCAGATCGTCAAAGAACCCCCTCAGGGCTTCGCCCCTGGTGTCCTCCTCGACGCTCCCCCACCACGGACTCCATGCATTCCAATCACCACCCACAAGGATCCTGTTGGTGCCGACGCGTCCCATGAAGTCCCGTATCTGCGCCAGGTACGGCTCGATATCCTCCGTGCCTTCGAGATACACAGAGACAACCGCCACGGTCCAGTCACCCGCCTTAAGGACGGCAGCCACGATGTTCTCAGTGACGATCTGGGGGTTCACATGAACCTCCAAGTCGTCATGGAAGACCATGACTGCCGCCTTGACGGGCTTGGTCCTAGCGGTTTCCCTCTGTATAACTCTAACGCCACGGAAGTTTCCGACCCGCCCCTCCGCGCCGACATAGGGCTCCTGGACTAGTGCGACACCAACCTTATCCCTGTGAGCGGCCATGACTAACTCCTGAGTCGCCAGGCGGACGCGCTGGAGGTTCGCTTGACAAACCACAAAGCGCCCCTCACACTCCTGACCCACTGCGGTGCCCTTAGCAATAACTCACCGAGGAGCGCGCGATACCATCCCACTTTTGCCGGACGGGGCAATCGCCGCTGAAGGCATTATGTCCCGTTTCCTGCAGCCCGGCCCGGTCGCAGTTTCTGCATACAGGGGCCCTTCCATCCACTCGAGAGGGACACTCCTTACGGTCGTGTCCTCCCCCGCAGTGGCTGCAAAGGTCCACCGTTTCCTTGCAGTGCCTGCGACCGTGGCCGTACCCCAGGCAACGGGTACACTGCACCAGCGGCGACTGATCCTCGGCAGTCAGCCGTAACTTTAGTGGGTTGAACCTTGATTGCCTGCGTCAAGATACCGAAAAAATTGATTGGTCTCCTGTTCTCTCTGCCGACTCAATTTACAAATTTTAATTTAATTTTAATACAACTTTACAACATTCATGCCCCGATTCAGCCAGTACGTATGAAGCATCTACCAGCACCCTGGCTTACTGATGATATTAAAACTCTTCAATATAAAAAATGCATGGCAAAGGCTAAATATAGGGCTAACCCGAGTGATGCAAACCATGAGAAATATAATAAATTTAGGAATCGCTGCAATACTCGTTGTAGAGATAAACAACGACGCCATATTCATAACCGCTTAACCGAAGAAGATGATCCTTCTAAGGTATGGAAATTTCTACAAACACTTGGAGTTAAAAAGCACATGTTGACATCAATTCAAATAAATTAGACCTTAATCAGCTTAACCAGCATTTCTCGTCTTCTGTTACCATTGATGGTGCAACTAAATTAAATACTATTAATCAAGTTTCAGCTTCATCTGCTCCAAGTTTTCCTGCTTTCACTTTTAGTCAGTTCACTGTATGTGATGTTAAGAAGAATATATTAGACATCAGTTCTGATGCCGTTGGTTCTGACTGCATTAGCAGGAAAATGATCATACCGATTATTGACCTTATATCTCCCATTATCACATCTCTCTTTAACTTTTCCATAGAATCCCCTACATTCCCTTCTGTGTGGAAGGATGCTCAAATAATCCCATTGCCTAAAAAGTCAAATCCTTCTAGCTTCTCCGATTTTCGTCCAATATCTATACTACCATTTCTATCAAAAGTATTTGAGCGTCTTATTTATCAACAAATGACTCCTTTTCTTTCAAAAAATAATCTCTTTAATCCTTTCCAGTCCGGCTTTCGCCATGGTCATAGCACAACTACTGCTTTAGTCAATATAACGGACGACATCAGGTTAGGTATGGACAATCATCTTGTTACGGTCTTACTCTTATTAGATTTCTCTAATGTCTTTAATGCTGTTGACTTTGATATTTTAATTGCCATACTTAGCTCTCTTAACATATCTCCTGAGGTGACTGGCTGGTTTCTATGTTACTTGCAAGGTCGCCGGCAAAGAATATACGTTGAAGGTCATTCCTCTGACTGGTGTATGATTAACGCTGGCGTTCCGCAAGGTGGCGTGTTGTCTCCTCTTTTGTTTTCTGTTTTCATTTCCTCGGTCACTAAGTACATCTCTTCTCTCTACCACTTGTATGCGGACGATCTCCAAATGTACTCACAATCGCACCTGAACGACCTTCCGGGATGCATTACTTCACTGAACAATGATCTTATGGTTATACAAAGGTGGAGTAACTCATATGGATTAAGAGTTAATCCTGCAAAAACACAGGCTATTATCACCGGTAGTCAGAGGTTCATTTCACGCATTGACTGGTCGCAACTACCACCGATTATATTTGATGGAATATGTATACCAATATCAGACAAAGTTAAAAATCTTGGTGTAATTTTTGATAAACATCTTTCTTGAGTGCCTCAAGTAAATGATGTGAGTAGCAGGTTGTTTGTCACAATGGAATCGCTAAGAAGGTTAAGTTACTTTCTGACCATACTACTAAAGTTATGCTGGCACAGTCTCTGCTTTTACCAATTCTTGACTATGCTGACACATGTTATGTTAATCTTAATGAGGACCAATTAAATAAACTTGAGCGCTTACAAAATCTCTGTATACGGTTTATATTTGGACTTCGCAAATATGACCATGTTTCTGAATTTCGCAAAAACCTCAAGTGGCTTCCTATTCGCCTTCGCAGGAATACTCACATTTTATCTCTTCTCTACTCTGTTTTATTTAATCCTTCTACTCCTTCTTATCTTAAAAAAAGATTCGAGTTTCTTAGTGATACTCATGAACGGCCTCTCCGTTCAAATGATAACCTAATTTTGAAAATACCCTCCCACTCCTCATTATTTTATTCTAAATCATTTACAGTCGAAGCTTGTCGCCTTTGGAATACCCTCCCTTTGTTCATAAAACGTGCTCAATCCCTGACTACATTTAAAAAACTTGTCAAAGAAATGTATTTATCACCTTAACTATGCTTACCATTCTTGTTAATTATTTTATTTCTCTTCTATGAATAATATATATTACGTATGTATGTATATATGTATGTATGTGTGTATGTATGTATGTATTTGTGTTTATATATAGGTGAAATAGTCTTATTTATTCTAATTTATAAATATTTTATTATGTCTTACAATTATCGAATTTAATATTGCGCCCCTTCCCAACATTCTATTACTAGTCCTCTGCCCAAAGGTTGCCTGGAAGAGATCGCTGTTTTAGCGATAAGGCCGCCTGTTGCACCTAACGCAACCTTCAACTTTTAGTTTAACTCTTTCTGAGTACTTTATACTGTATTGTGTTGGTGTGCAATAAAGAATAAAATAAAATAAAATAAATATATTTTTAATCAAATTTACCTCAAAGCGCGGTTGGGTCAATTTTGACCCAGTCATGGATGTTAGTTTGACTTTTTCTTTCTTCTAAATTAGACAAAATATCGTTGATTGCGTCAATGTAGGTACTCACTCGCCACTTAATATTCGTGCCTAGGCGGTGAGGGCGGCGGTGTGTGATTGAATTGCTGCAATAATAACCAGGCGGCAGTAACGGGAGCGTAACGTGTGTTTTGTTTCTGTCACTAAAACTATAGCAATTTTGCGCACTATGGCTAAGCGTGGTCTTAAATCAGCGGAAATTATTCAGTCTCTTCAAGATATCGACGAAGACAACTCAGAAGGCGAGCCGCTGCATTCATCTGATGAAGAGTGACAACAATCACCCACAAAATCCCATCCGATGAAATTCAAAGTCGGCCAGATAAATATTTTTATTCATAAAAATAAACTTGTACATACATACTATATAGAAATCAATATAAATATTTCTATTTGTCGCGATAGGCGTTGTAGTGTTGTATTTATACTATTGATTTTTGTAATTTATTATTTGTATAATTAGTGAGAACTATTTATTTTTAGGTGAAGAAATAACGTTAGCCACTTTTAACGATGAGAATGCGGCTCAACAACGTAGATCACGCAGTCGAGGACGAGGCTGCAGTCAGCCGTTGTTTCGTTTACATAATACATACAATTCTATAAAAGGAATTCCTTTGGGAACAAAAATTATTGCACCTGATGGAACGACTTGGAAAATTGAACCAACGAACTGTGCACTACCAGTTAGACGAGGTCAACAAAATCTGTTCAAAGATCATCCTGGACCTACTCCGTATGCAAAACGTAACGTAGATGAAACTTGTAGTAGGGATTGGCGACTTATGATAGACGAAAAAATTTTGAAACAAATTTTATCTTGTACCATAGCAGAAGCCCGACGTACTCACTCTCCTGATTGAGTCCTAGCAATTGAAGAGCTTGAAGGTTTTCTGGCCATTATATGTGTACGTGGAGCCATAGGCGCCTAATTTTTGGATTTAGATGCACTATGGTCAGTCAAAGGAGGTAACAATTTTCTGAAGGCCACCATGTCTTGGGATAGATATCGGGAGATTATGAAGTTTCTGAGATTTGACGTGAGATCTACGAGAACATAAAAACTGACAACTGACTAGTTTGGATTGATATCTGAAATGTGATACATTTTATTTCCAATGTTGAAAGTTATTATACGCCTTGTCCCTACATAACAATTTATGAACAACTTTTCCCTTCCAAATATCGATGCAGATTTACTCAATTTATGGCTACAAAACCAGACAAATACAGACTAGATGGCTGTAGATCAGGACTCTAAATATATCAAGCCGTTACCGCCAAATTATCGTAAGCGACACTTTTGTCAAAAAACCGTTTTTTATCGAGACTAGTATTTCAAACTGTAACGGGCCCATCCCTGTTGGTGTTTTCCACTTAAAAAAAAAAAACCGTTACAAAGTTATAGCAAGTGCTAAAATTATCGTGAATACACATTTTTTCTAAATATTAACTCAAGCGACACGTGCATTTTATCGCAAGCGACCGCACTTGTTATCGCAAGCGACATTAGCGCTTCACCATAGGCGTTTACTATAAACAAACCTGTCGTGACCTGTTGTTATTTCTGCAAAAGTTCTGATACAACAAACATCGTTCCCTTGTTTTGATGGTAAAAAAATAAATTTACGCATAAAAACGTTTTAAATAGTGTTTATTATTGTGTTAATTCAATTAGAAGTCAAGAGAAAACTCAACAGTAATTATCAAATATATCAGCAATGTCGACTCCAGCAGCGAGGGTATGTGTTTTATTTTAATTTTGGTACTTAAATTAAACTAATTAAATACTTACGTGTAACATTCATACTTAAAATTATTGGTGTATTGGTTAAAATTTATTAAATTAGACTCGTACTGTGTCTATTTTACTTAAGTTAAAATTACAAAAACTAATAAGAGTGATACATACCACCACTGATACATCGTTAAAGTGTTTTCATTAAACCTCGATTACCTATATTTGTTATATTTATGTACAAACATAGTATATAATTACACATTATGTGATCATTTTTAAGATATTACTTGTTTGTTACAGTCACGGATGAAGAAAATTATGCAGCTAATATTACCACTTCCCGCACAAGAAAGTTATCCTGACACTGCTTTTCCCGAGAACATACAGCAAGATACAGAGTCTTTAGTTCTAGATTCATACTTGCTACCAGGCAACAACAACGATATTGATATGGAATCAATATTGAGTGGTGCAACATCACCATCCATAGTCGATTTTATTTGTGATACCGATTTAATTTCTGAGCAAAATAACTCACGTACGACATTACCTCTAACTAAACTTGTTGAGTACAGCGATTCTGACACTGACAATTCCTACACAGTAATGAATTTAGATAATCAATATGAAATACTACATGTAGACGTAACAAAAAATGGCCAAACTAATTTAGAGGATCCAGCTGTGCCGACTTCCTTTAATCGATTAATAGAGCCTAGCACCAGTTCACTGTTTGATCAACAAGAGCAAAACATGTCCAGGAAGTCCTTGGAGTCCCACAACGATAATGCTTATATTGATAGTGAAGATTCATGGAAGCCAGTCTCATCGTCGAGTGATTCAAATGAAGATGAGTCAGCGCAACATATAGAAGAAGAAACGAGTGTTGGTAAAAGAGGATATAGGAAAATAAAACCTTTACCAAAACGTCTTTTAGCAAAAAAAATCGCAGAGCTGCTGTGGGGAAATCTGTTCAACCTAATCCTTGCATGAGTAAATTACCGCATAATTCATGTGCAAGTAAATTCACTGAAGACGACTACTAATATTTTTGAAAACTATTGGGGATTAGGTTGTGATAAAAGACAGAAAGATTTTCTATTGTCATGTGCTAAGGAGAAACCGATTGCCAGAAAAAGAGCTAGTAGTAATATTCGCAAAGCATCATATGATTATTTTATAAAGTACAATGGACAGAGTATTAAAGTATGTCAACAATTTTTGCTTAAGACCCTAAACATATCCCAAATGTCTTTGAGATACACTATTGAAAATGCCAATAAAATTCTGAATACCACTCGAGAAGGCAGAAGAACCCGTCATCCTCACAATAAAGCTGGTGAAGTGGAAGTTACACAGTTAAAATCGTTTATTGAGATGTTGCCTGCAGTTCCATCCCATTATTGTCGCAATAAAAGCACAAAAGTCTATTTACCTCAAGAGTTTCAGAACCTATCGTTTTTGTATACACTGTATGTTGAACATTTGAAAGAAAAGAATCTAGAATCATCCACGTTATCAAAAAGAGTATTTCGTAATATTTTCAAAACAGATTTTAATATTGGATTTCATTTGCCTAAAAATGATAAATGTAGTTTTTGTGAGAAATACAAAAATTTGCCATCTGAGAACAAACCAATTTTTGAACAAACCACTGAATATAAAAATCATATGCTGGATAAAGAAAAATGCAATCAACTGTTTTTAGAAGATCAGAAAATTTCCAAAATAGCGGATTCTAACGCCTTATGCGAGCTTCGATTTAGAAAAAGTCCTAAATACACCACATGGTAAGAGTGTGACCTTATATTACTCAAGAAAATATGCATATTACAATGAAAGTATATACGAAAGTGGAACGAGGAATGGTTATTGTTATATGTGTAAGGTCAGGGAAAAAGGGGCTGTAATGAAAAAGTTACAGTTCTTTTTAAGTATTTGAATATGTTAGATCATAAAGGTACCCATACTGTCGTTAATTTATATTCTGACAGTTGTGCTGGGCAAAATAGAAATCGTGCAATGATATCCATGTTGATTTATTTCTTGAAAACTGCGAAAACGATTACTGAAATAAAGGCTACTTATCTTTTACCTGGACACAGTATGATGCGTTTTGACTCTATACACAGCACCATTGAAAGTTTTGTTCGTATTAGAACAGTATGGGCACCATCTGAATGGCCAACTATGATAACTAATGCCAGATTTAACCCTAAAAGCTATGTTGTAAATGTTTTAAATTATGGGGACTTCGTGGATTGGAAGTCCTATTCACAAGTTTTATTGCCAGCCAAAATAAATTTTAATTCGTTGAGAGTGGTGCATTTTCACAAAAATAATCCTTTTATTTTATTTAAATATGGATTTTCCGAAAATTGTGAACATAATGCACTTAACATGGACTTCGTCAATAGATCAAGAGCAAACAATGCTACTCTCCTGAAAGGGCCCACACCCTTATACGACAACGAGCTCAGTATTTCAGCAGCTAAATACAAAGATCTAAAGGAGTTATGTAACAAAAATGTAATACCAACCAGATATCATGAAGAATACTTAAGTATGAGACATAATGAAACCATACGTGACACTTTAGCTGAAACGGACGAAGATGACTCAGATAAGGAGAATTGAAGTATCAAGTTTACTTGTATAATCTGCTTGATTTCACTATCCCAAATTTTTTACATAAATAACTATTTTTTTAATAATACATATACTTATTTTGATTAAAAACCACGATTGACTAAGTGGTGAATTGTTGAATTTGAACACACACACACTGCCTCGGGTGACATGTCGAATTGAGAAAATTCAAAAAAATATTGTTAATTTATTATAATTGTGTGTAATTCAATGTGAGTATTATAATCCAATATAAAACTGTTAAATTACGTGCAAAAGTGTTTGTGACGAATAAATACTACATAATAACCCGTTAAGGAACTATGTGCAGCAGCTGTCAGACCCAACGGTCGAAACTTTGAATTTCTTCTAAAACCTGGGGAGTATTTGTGTTCATATATCTAATATAACTATTTCTTTTTATCAAACACAACACTAAACAAAGCTCACATATATTGAGCAACGTCTCTTCTCACATTTGGCTTCGTTACCGTCACACTTTGCTTGACAAGTTGGAAGTAAAGTTGTAGGCAATAACACTAGCCACATACAAATTTTATAATAATATACTACACTTAATGGCATAAAACACACTCGGACATATTCACCTGCATATAGTACATTTTGTAAAAGTTTTGTATTTTAAATTTATTTAACACTAGGTCATATTAGTTATTTATTATAGTCTTATGTAATCTAAATAATTTAACTTAACTAACGTTACTTATTTTTCCTGAGTTTATTTCCATTTCTCTCACTTTGCTTTGATTAGTTAAAGTAAAGTTGTAGACTAGGAAATATAAACTATTAAATATTACTACTTATTTCATCATAGACAAAGCATATTTTTAATGAATTAATAGTTTTCAAATTAGCATTTTTTCTAATTTCAAGAAAATTAATTTATGTTTATACTTTATTTTTTTACACTTAATTTTCTACCAGCCAACCCAGAATATATATCCAACTTTTCAATACCGTTCTACTTTCCATCATTGATTATGGAGACGCTTGTTACCCGGATTTGAAGGAGGACCTTTTGAACAAGCTAGAACGTCTGCTAAACACTGGTATTCGTTTCATCTTTGGACTGCGGAAATATGACCATGTTTCTCGCCATAGGAAACAGTTACGCTGGCTTTCAATACGGGACCGTAGAAATACTCGAATGTTGTGCCTTCTGTACTCTATACTAACTGACCCTAACGCTCCTACTTATTTTTTTCTTGGGTAATCTAAATTTGAAGAAAGAATAAATTAAGTCATGCCGTGAAAATTCAGGCGCGGAATATTGTCCAAATTTTGAGACGGTGTTCACGCTCGATCTTATTATTAAGTCCAAAAAACTATCAGGGGCATCGTGTGGATGGTGAGTTACATCAAGTGGTAAAACGTGAAGATTAAAGGATTGCAATATGGAATTAAATTTAGTCGAGCGATAATCACCCTTTAATAAGCACGTATTGATATCCCCCATTATAATAAGATAAGTATAGTCAGCCATGAGATCTTCCAAGGTGTTCTCTAACGAAGAGAAATAATTGATATTCGGAGGACAGTAGACTACTCCAAGAGCTACCTTAATTTTAGTAGTTTATTTTTATTTTTGATAAATTATTACATACATATCTATTGTACCTTATAACTTTATAACAATATTATTTACATCTATTTACACTTATCAATCTTTTCAGTTGAACTTTATAATGGAACACACTATCATGACCCGTATAGCCACAACAAAGGAGATGGAGGCTAAATTAAAACTAACTCTTCAAGAGTTGAAATTATCAAAGAACTTGTGTGAATAACTTCTCAAAGAAAGGGAGGAATGTGAAGAAGAAATAGCAAAGACAGTGAAAAAAAATACGGACTTAAAGGCCGAGCTTGCTGAAATTCATAGTAAATATTTGGACTTGGAGATCCAGCGTGATGAACTTTATAACATTGTTACTTCATTTAACCAGTGCAGTGATGATCATGTGAGGGCCCTGAATCGCATCTCAGATCTCGAAGTAAGTCTCCATAAGGCCAGGAAATCAATCTCATCATATGAAAAACTAAAAGAAAGCCAAGAGGATACCATGGCTCATACCTTATTCGATGAACTGTTGATGTGTGGTTCGGGTTCAACTTTATCAAATGATAATAATATTAATTTAGACTTACTTAATAATAATGTAGCTCAAAAACCAATTCCTGCTTTTCGTTCCCACAATAAATTAAAAAAATAGATAAAAATTAATAAATTTATTAAGAAAACAAATAAAATTATAAAAAACCGACATAGTTCTTTAAAGATTAGTAAATTAAAACAAGATTGTGCATTGTTAAAAAATAATTTAAAATCTTATACAGAGAAATTACAGCAAAGTAGGATGGTATATGATAGTGACACACTCCTACTGCAATCTGAAATAAACCGTTTAAAAATATCACTAAAAACAATTAGTGAAATGTATGAGTCCTCTCAATTTAAAAAGCAAAAATATACCACTAACGATATACAAGTCAATCAGTTACAGCAGAGGTGTGACACTATCATAAAACAACAAAATAATAAAACTAGTTCTTTATGTAATTATAAAGTAGTAATGGTATCGGATAAGCTGGGTCAAAATTTTGGTTCCTTACTTAACTATGAAATAAATAATAGTGAAATTAAGAAAATTGATTTAAACTAAAAAATAAGACAAAGCCGAAGCCCTTTTACATAAATATTGTCCATCAAAATATGCAGGGAATAGGTGGCAAGGAACATGAAATAGAATTATTTTCACATTGTAATGATATTCATGTATACTGCTTAAAAAAACATTGGCTTCAACAGTATGACATATTTAATATTGATAATTTTACTTTGTTAAGTTCGTTCGTAAGAGTGAATGCTATTCGTGGAGGTTCATTAATCTTAGTTCGTAATGATATAGCTTGTAAATCTCGTCAAGATATTGTGCCTCTCTCTATCGAGCGAACTATAGAACTGTCCTGTGTGGAATTTCAGTTATACATTATAGTTTGCGTATACTGCCCCCCTATTGGAGATTTTGCTTTATTTGAGGTAACTATGGAAGACATTTTAAAAAAATTATGTGAAGGCAGTGAATATATTATTGTATGCGGCGATTTCAATGTAGATTTGTTAAAAGATTCGACAATTAATACTTGACTAATTAACTTATTTAAATCATTTAATTTAACGCACAGATATTGTGAACCAACTCGTATAACTAGCCTTTCTTTTACGTGTATTGACAATGTCTTCTGTAATTGTGAAATTTATGAAAAATCAATAATCAATAATTTAACCTCAGACCACTGTGGGCAAAAATTTTCACTACAAGACAAAGTTATTAAAAACGAAAGGAAAATTGTTTGTAGACCGATAACTGTTAATAAAGTAAACCGTTATAAAGATATTGTGGCGTCCAAAATATGTAAATTAGATATGACTGCACATGATCCAGATATACTTTATGGTTCTGTTTTTAAATTAATTTTAAATGAATTCAATAATATTTTTAAAACAAAGACTTTTTATGTAAACTCAAATTTGAAATTTAGTGACTGGGCTACTTCTGGTATTTATAAAAGTAGAAATAAATTATATGAATTGTACAGTATGAAGCAGTGGAATCATGAGGAATATTTTATAGAACATGTCAAACGGTATTCAAAAACCTTTAAAGCGATATGCATTCATGCTAAGTCTAATTATATCAAAGATTAAATTTTTAATTCTGAAGATAAAATTAGGGCTACTTGGGACGTTATTAATAGTGTGTGTGGAAAATCTAATAAGCAAATTATACCAATTGAGTTAAACGTAGGGAAAAAAATTATAAATTCAGAATTAGAAGTTGCAAATATATTTCAAAAATATTTTGATGAAATACCTTCAGATATAACATCTCAGTTAGAATTATCTTCATCAGTTGCAACTCAATTACTTGTAAATCATGTATCCAAATGTAATATTGAGTTCTCTTTCAAGCAAGTTACTCCAATAGATGTTATAAATACGTTTAAAACTCTTAATATTAATAAAACAAATGATCTTTGGGGTATTTCGGTAAAATTAATTAATAGTATCATCCATGACATTGCTCCATATATAGCGTTCATTTTTAATAAATGTCTTGATACAGGTTCATTTCCAGATCTATTAAAATGTAGCAAAGTATTACCACTTTTTAAAACGGGAAACAAAGATGAGCCTAGCAATTATAGGCCCATTTCTATACTACCTTCCTTAAGTAAAATTTTTGAAAAAATTATTTTAAATCAAATCCTTATTCATTGTAATGTAAATGGTATTTTTCATAGGGAACAATACGGTTTTACCAAAGGTCGTTCTACAACGGATGCAGGCATGGCGCTACTTAAACACATATATGACGCTTGGGAGAAATCACAGAATGCTATTGGTGTATTTTGTGATTTATCTAAAGCATTTGACTGTGTGGAACATGAAACGCTATTATGTAAGCTAGAATATTACGGAGTTAAAGGGAAGGCTCTTGATCTTATTGCTTCGTACCTGTCTTAGAGAGTTCAACATGTTTCTATAAATGGAATGATGTCATCTGGATGTGTCTTAAAAATGGGTGTTCCACAGGGATCAATTTTAGGTCCTTTATTATTTTTAATATACATCAACGATCTTCCATTCTATGTTAGAGGTGTTTGTGATATTGTATTGTTTGCTGACGATACTTCACTTATTTTCAAAGTTGACAGAAATAGAACTAATTATGAATATGGAAACAGTGCATTATCACTGATACATGGTTGGTTTACAACTAATAATCTAGTTTTAAATGCCAAAAAAACGATATGTGTGGTATTTACTTAACCTAAAGTTAAACAACCTAATTATAATTTGATATTGAATAATGGGATCCTTGATGTAAGTGACACAACAGTATTCCTGGGAATAACCTTGGATACGAAGCTTCAGTGGAATTCCCCTTTGTCATCTCTCACGGGAAGACTCAGCTCCGCAGCATACGCGCTTAGGAAAGTTCGTCAACTAACCGACGTTGATACAGCTCGATTAGTATGGTTTGATGCTATGGGGTAGCGCTTCAGATGTTAATACAGTTTTTATTTTGCAAAAAAGAGCTATTCGTAGTATTTATAATTTAGGAGCTCGGGAATCCCTTCGAGATGTTTTTAGTAAAGTAGGTATACTAACGGTTGCGTCACAGTATATTTATAACAATATTATACATATCCATACTAATATTGATTTTTTTGAGAGAAATAGTGACTCGCATTGTATTAACACAAGAAGAAAGGATAAACTCATAACACCAAGCTTTCGACTTCGCAAAGTAAATGTTTCCTTTCTGGGGCAAGGTGTCCGTTTTTATAACAAAATACCAAAGAAATTTTTGCAGTTGTCAATCAATAAGTTTAAATTGTATATTAAAAATTCTTTAATAGCTAAAGCATATTATTCTGTACAAGATTATATAGATGATAATAATGCATGGATTTAGTATAGATGAATTTCATACGGGATGTTTAATATAAACATTTGTTAGCGACATCCGGTCCCAAGCCTAACCCGCGTACCGCTATATAAATATAATTAGTATAATATAAACAGTATAATTATATAAGATATTATTTTGTTACACTGTATATGTCCTTACTAAAATAACTTGCCAGGGATAACTAAATGTTTTAATATTGTAATGTATATTATTTCTATTATAAAATATTGTGGGTAGTTGTATTTTTTTGCAAGTGGGATACTGATTAAATGTTTATTTAAGGATTTGCAAATGAGAAGACTAGTTAGTTCGTTTTGTACCTCGACTCAGTGTGTTGTTTAAGTGGAAACTCTGTTCGAAATTATAACAGGAACAATAAATAATCTGCGTGTACGAACTTGTTTTTTGTGACATCCCTCACATCTCAGAAGTGGGATGGCTGGCCCATACCGTGAAGGCCTCGGCGCGAGGAAAAGGAATTATACTGAAATTGACACATCCGACAATGAAGAAAATAACGAAATTTTTTTTTCCCAACCAAGATCAAAACCAAAGCGTAGTTTCGTACAAACTCATGCTGAAATAATACCCGAATTTCGACCAGAAGATAAAAATAGCAACGTAAGCGGGTGGTTACATAAGATCGACCAATTGGGTGATATCTACGAATGGGACTGCAAAGATCGTCAGTTTATTATGCAAATTAGACTTCGTGGTTCAGCAAGAGAATGGTATGATGATTTGGAAGATTATAACATGAACTGGGAAGAATGGAAGCAAGCTCTTAAGACAGCTTTCCCTCGATCATTTGACTATGTAGACTGCCTAGAAAATATGCTTGCAAGAAACAAGATGGAGAGTGAAACTATGACAAAATATTTTCACGATAAAATTTCGCTGTTAAAAAAATGCAAAATTTATGGGGAAGCAGCAATTTCCTGCATTATAAAAGGACTTCCAGTTGAGTTACGCACAAATGCCAAAGCGTATCAATGTGAAACGCCACAACAATTATACTGCGGCTACCTTTCATCACTGGAAAATTACAAGACTGTCGAGGCTCATGTAACGAAAAGAACAATGTGGAGGAAAGAGGGTACCAGTGCATCATCTATGAGACTATTTCCGAAAATCTGCTACGGCTGTCGACGACCAGGCCACGAGATTCGAGATTGCTGGGCTAGACAACACTGCGAGATATGTTAGCGACCAGGCCACACGTCCTCTAAATGCTGGTACGCTTCAAGCTCGTCTCCACAAGAAACGAAGGTACATAACATTTACTTTTTAACTTCTAATGTGTATTTGGATCTTTATAAAAAAGTTGTAAATGTAAATGGGCAGATACTTAGTGCTTATATTGATACCGGTAGTAAATTAAGCATTTTGACAATCCTTAAAGCTAAATCATTAAATATAAATATTACCTTATCGGACGTGATTATGAAAGGTTTTGGTGGGGCACACATACGTTCCTTGGGCAGTTCTCAAATCGAAGTATTAGTAGATCAGGTTATTTTGAAAGGACTTGTTGAGATTACTGATTACAATTTAACTGGTATCGATCTTATAATAGGACAATCAATGATAAATCAAGACGATATAAGTTTAGTTACCTCAAGGAATTCTGTTAATTTTGTACATACAAGAGAGATTTATTCCATTCCATTTAAAAATAATCAACTCGGTGCCATAGATTTTGTAGAAAAATACTCGGTGTACTTGAAACAAACAGTTATTATACCGAAACAAAGTGAGTTTTTTATAGAAGTATATATTGAATTTAATTTAAAAAATAATAATACGTTTCTGACATACTCTGTATACTACGATTTGGTGAAACTGCTTATATTATTCCCGGTGCAATAATAAATTCAAATGGTTCGCATTTAAAAGTAATTAATATTGGTGAATTCGATATTAAATGGTTAGCGGGTAGGTTAGTAGCACGTGCAGAACCAGTGGCCATAGTTAACAGCGCTAATTGTAATAATGTACTAAATATCCAAGAAATTAACGATAAAGAAACCGAATTTCAAGTAACAAATTTAAACGTTGGTGAATTAGAACACTCAGCGCACAGAAAATTAATACATTTATTGAAAAAATATGGTTATATGTTTGCTAAGGATACAAAAGATCTAGGTTGCACTAATTTAATGAAAATGCATATTAAAACTACTACGGACCAACCGGTGTATTCTAAACCATATCGGTTATCATATAAAGAAAACGAAATTGTAAATAGTAAAGTACAAGATTTGATAAATGCAGGTATAGTCAGAGAATCAATGTCTGAATATGCTAGTCCTGTAGTCTTAATCAAAAAAAAAGGGAGGGGATTATCGTCTTTGTATAGATTACCGAGCTCTTAATGCGCGCACAGTTAAGGATCGATATCCTTTACCACATATTGATGATCAGATAGCTCGGCTTGCTGGTAAAACTTTCTTTACTACATTAGATTTAGCCCAAGGTTATTATCAAGTCCCTATGGCGGATGAATCTGTACATAAAACTGCCTTTGTTACACCAGCAGGTCAGTTCGAATTTTTAAAAATGCCTTTCGGGCTGGCTAATGCTCCCGCGGTTTTTTCAAGATTAATTCGGATGGCCCTCAATAAAGTAGGAGATAGTGTTGCTATATATTTAGACGACGTGTTACTGCCTACAGTAACAGTAGAAGCAGGCCTTAATCTATTGGAGAAAGTATTAAATTTGTTAAAAAATGCTAACTTAAAACTAAATTTGTCGAAATGTTCGTTTCTTCAAAAAAACGTAAATTATTTGGGTCATGAAATTACGGCAGGGACTATACAACCGGGACAAAATAAAATTAATTGCATATATGAGTATAAGCGACCTCAGAATGTTCATGAGATTAGGCAGTTTATTGGTTTAACTTCGTATTTTAGAAAATTTATAAAAGGATTTGCAGAAATTGCACGACCTCTGACACAATTGACAAAGAAAGACGTTAAATGGGTCTGGGGACAAGATCAGGAATTAGCATTTAATACATTGAAACATCAGTTGATTCAACGACCTGTTCTAGCAATTTATGATAGGTCGGCTAAAACAGAATTGCACACAGTTGCGAGTAAATTAGGACTAGGGGGTATTCTTATTCAATATCAATCTGATGATGCACTTAAACCAATCGCGTACTATAGTAGAGTGACCAGTAGGGAAGAACAATTTTATCACAGCTTTGAACTCGAAACTCTTGCTGTAGTAGACTCTCTTAAACGGTTTCGTATTTACGTAACGGGTATCCCAGTGAAAGTTGTTACTGATTGTGCCGCTTTACGCACAACCCTTATAAAAAGGGATCTAATTCCACGTATAGCCCGGTGGTGGCTAGCAATACAAGATTTTGATCTCCAAATCGAATATCGCCCTGGTTCACGTATGAAGCATGTTGATGCCTTGAGCAGGAATCCTATTTCAAATAATGTTTTATTGATAGAAGAATCCGATTGGTTATTAACGCTGCAGTTACAAGACGAAAATATTCAGAATATTATTAGGCAACTTAATGAGGGAACCGATAATTTAGACATAAAATCAAATTATTTGGTAAAAGATGGCCTATTGTTTCGAAAAGCTTTAGCCGGTGAACGATTCGTTATTCGAAAATTAGCGAAATGGGGACTTTTACAAAAATATCATGATCAGATTGGACAACCTGGTTTCGAAAAATGTGAAAAAACCATAAAAGCACAGTTTTGGTTTCAAGGTATGACACGCTTTATACGCAAATATATAAAATCTTGCCTTCAATGTGCATATGGGAAAGGGGATTACGGTAGATTGCAAGGAGAACTACACCCCATCGAAAAGATCCCTACGCCCATGCACACTCTTCATGCTGATCATTTAGGTCCTTTTGTTAAAACTCAAAAAGGAAATATTTATATACTTGTAGTGATTGATGCTTTTACTAAATTTGTTTTTGCAAAACCCCTAAAAAATTGTAGTTCTGTAGAAACAATAAAACAACTCAAAGATATTATTTCGCAATTTGATAATCCACATAGAATTATTACTGATCGGGGCAAGGCATTTATTAGCCGCTATTTCAAACAGTTTGCAGTTGAGACACAATTTAGGCATGTATTAAACGCTATTGCTAGTCCGCGTTCTAACGGGCAGGTAGAAAGAGTCAATCGCACTATTTTGAATGGTTTAAATACAATGTCAGACAGTGAATGCACTTGGGATAATAAATTAGCAGATATAGTATGGGGAATTAATAATACACCTAATAGCACAACCGGAATTGCCCCCTTCAAACTCATGTTTAGTCATTCGAATTCACGTTTACCGGCGTATCCATCGGGTGAGCCCGAGGATTTCGAATCCCGGGTTCAGGCTTTACAAAACAGAAGGGACATAGCAAAATTAAGAATAGATAGAAATATGACTGTAATGAAACAAAGATTCGATCAAACTCGAAAAAAATGTTCTAAGTATTCGGTAGGTCAACTAGTTTTATGGAAGGGAGGTATAAGTCGAGATACAACAGCTAGAATAACAAAAAAATTAAATGGACTTTATACTGGTCCCTATAAAATTACTAAAGCGGATCAAAATTTAGATAGATATACAATCGCAAGTATTAAGGGGATGAAAGGTTTTAGCGCTATCGTTCGGGGGGAAATGTTGCGTCCTTATAAATCGACCCGATCTGATGATGAAAGCTCAGGAAGTGATCACGAGGTAGACAGAGATGATTTAATTGATTTATTAGAGAGTTAATTATTTATTTAAAAAAATATAAAATACCGATATAATGCTAAATATAATGTCATTGATTCTAAGTAATTTATTATAAAATAGAATAAAAAAATGCAATAGTTTAGCATATATGTTTATGTATTTGTTAAGAACTTGTGTTATGGTGTAAATAAATTGTATTAGTTACGTATAAAACCGCCTTTTCATTTTATTTTATAGATCTTAAAATTGAATACAAATTATACTTTATTTCATAATCGTAACTTAACTTAAACAGTATTATAAAATTTTCTGCTTACATAAAGAATGTAATATTCTTCTTTGTGATTTTAAACCTTTGCTCTATATTATAACTGTGTGATTGATTACGTACAATAAAATCGCTAATTATTCAATCGAAACTATTTATCGAATGCAAAGTCTGTGTGAGCTGTGTGTATATTATAGAAATGTTTGTGTGTCAATATAAAACTATGTGACTATGTGAAATGAGTAAACTGTGTGACTGTGTGACATAAGAGTAAACTGTGTGACTATGTGCCAATTATAGTTAAAACTCTGTGCCTATGTGTCAAATTAATAAAAATATATCATTATGTATCAGACATTTGCTTCTATACTAGAGTTTATATATATTATGTGCAATTTAAAACAATAATATGAGAACTATCGTTATAACACTTTTTTTTTGTTGTTTTACAAAACCAGATATTCGGCGTTTTCATTTGTGTTATAGAATACAGAGCCGGGTGGGGAAATCACAGACCGCCGTGGGACACGGCTATTGTAGGATGGCCGAGTGTTAGCGACATCCAGTCCCAAGCCTAACCCGCGTACCGCTATATAAATATAATTAGTATAATATAAACAGTATAATTATATAAGATATTATTTTGTTACACTGTATATGTCCTTACTAAAATAACTTGCCAGGGATAACTAAATGTTTTAATATTGTAATGTATATTATTTCTATTATAAAATATTGTGGGTAGTTGTATTTTTTTGCAAGTGGGATACTGATTAAATGTTTATTTAAGGATTTGCAAATGAGAAGACTAGTTAGTTCGTTTTGTACCTCGACTCAGTGTGTTGTTTAAGTGGAAACTCTGTTCGAAATTATAACAGGAACAATAAATAATCTGCGTGTACGAACTTGTTTTTTGTGACATCCCTCACACATTTGTAATTTTTAAAATGTATATACTTAATAATACAATTTCAAAAGAGTACCTATCGAGTTTCTTGCCAATTCTTCTCGGTAGAATCTACATTCAACCGGTGGTAGCTTTTCCTTAATTTAAGTACTTTTTGTTTATTTTGACGATTCAAAAGTGCTTTTAAAAGCCTACTTGAATAAAGTTTTTTTTGTTCATATTTAATATAACGGGTCTTATCGCGATAATTAATAGTATGTAACGTAGCTTACGCGTACGTTACATGATTTCAGTTTTTTTTTATAAAAAATAAATAAATTCGTTAGTTTCGAATTATTTTCATAACCTAAAATCTTTTGTCATTTGACATTTGACTTTGACACCTTAATTAGGCCCTTTTTGCATTGAAATTTCTAATTGTCACTAGATGTCGTTACTTATTATGCAATTTTGTGCCAAATGACTTCCGTCCAGATAACGATTTTCTAACGATATCTGATTTTTGATCTATGGCATTGACATTTATCTTGATGACAAAGTGTCATCAATCTTCCATAATTTTTGAAGCGGACATGTTTCCGTATTAAATATTTTTATTTTGTTCATCTTTGGATGTATTTTTTTGTAATCATGTGGTGAATCGTTATTTTGAAATACGAGAAACTATTTGTTATTGTTTTCTTCTAAATTCCGTAAAGGATGTTTGAAATATTTGGAGATTTATTTCGCCTCATGGTAAGTTTGCATATTTCGTTGCGGCTTATTGTTTTCTTTTCGATTTTATTTTTGGTTTTCAATATTGTTTTGGTTCTTTTCAGGAATCTTTGTTATTATTTCCATGAGATTATAAATATTTTAAGGGAAATAACCGGATTCTTCCGGGTAAGTTATTTTTTTTATATTTGGATAGGAATTTGATAAAAAACAATTTAGTGAATAAAAAATTTAATTAGACAAATTTTCTCTCTTTACAGTTATTTTCCAACTTTAATTTATTTCAAGATTATTTTTCAATTTTGATGAACAACAAGATTATTTTCCCAGTAATTTATTTCAAGATTGTTTTCCATCTTTAACATATTTCAAGCTTATTTTCCAACTTAAACAATTTTCAAGATTATTTTCCAATTTTTTCAAGATTTTAGTGACGACTTTGCGAGATGGATACTTAATTAATGATTATTTGGTACTTTAGAACTTGGCATTCAAAGATAAAAGCTAATTCAAAAGCTAATACAATTTATTACAATTTAATAATTAGAGATCATTTGAAACTTACAATAATATGTAACATTTCTGTAAGTTATATTTTTTTGCTTGGCCCGAATTTAATATTTAAAATTTATTTGTCTTTAAAACTATTTTTATTAAAGACCACACCAGATAATAAATGGTTATTTAAATACATTTGTTTTCTTTATCTTTGTCCATTTGTAATATAAAAATATTTTCCTGACTTCCGGAGCATTTATATTAATTTTTGGTAAGATTTAATTTTACTAGTATTCTTTTTTCCAACTCTACCATTTGTTTATTTTGCTTACCATTTGTAATTTATTATAAACATTTAAACCAACCCTTATTATTTAATAATTATAAATATATATATTTTTTTAAACAAATAATTTTTTTTATATTACAAGTAGTAATACCTTTTTATTGCCCGACGTTTCGACGAAGTTACATTCGCCGTGGTCACGAGCTGACTCCTCCGTCGGGCAATAAAAAGGTATTACTACTATTAGTTATCGCGATAAGACCCGTTATAATAAATATGAATAGTATAAATCGCGAAAGTTTAAAATATATAAAGTTTTTTTTGATTTTGATTTTGATTTTGGTGTTAATTGATTTGTATAAGAAGAAATTTCTGATTTCATTTTATAATCTTAGTAATAAGTTTAATTTGATCTCATTATTCATAACGACTACTATTAATAAATAATTTTTGATTATTATGTGGATATTTTATTTAAAAACCTTTTAAAATACCTATTTTTTTGATAATTATAATTTCTTGGAGATAGTAATTTTCATTGGTAATGTTATCGTAAACGCCCGAATATCTACATATATACTGTGACAGCAAAATTATTGTATGCGCCATAAACGGTATAAATACTTTATTTATGTTTTATTTTCAGTCATATATTTAAATCTCTAAAAATCATTAACGTATGTCATTTTTCTTGTTATTAGGACACTTCTGATTAAAAATATTAAAAAAAAACCTTCTCCTGTAAAATTTGGTTTTTGTCGGTTGCGCTAAAATGGCGGTGATGGTTCGATATAGTGAACGCATTTCCATACCTTGGCAAGGATGACGTCAGGCCAAATGACGACAATTACGTAGTAAAAAAATTGATGCAGCCATACACAGCCCTAAACAAAGAAAGAAATGTAACTTGCGATAACTTTTTCATGTCTGTCCCTTGCTGAAATTCTAAAATCAAACGAAATAAGTATTGTTGGTACCATAAATAAAGCTCGTCGGGAAGTACCTGCTAGTGTAGTTAAACAAGCAAAAGAAGAATTGTACAGTATGCTGTTACTGAAAAAAGACGATATCACTTTGACAGTATATCAAGGAAAGCACAAAAAATGTTCTTCTCCTTAGCACTATGCATCCAGATATTCAAATAGAAATTGGCAATAAAAAGAAACCGGATGTAGTATCATTTTACAATAGTTCAAAGTATGGGGTAGACGATGTGGATCAGAAAGTATTCTGTAAAAGCCCCATCTAGGCGTTGGCCAATTCATACTTTTTATCATTTGCTAGACTTAGCAGCAATAAATGCTTGGATTTTGTTTTGTATCTGAATTGAAAAAAAATCAGCAGAAGAGATTTTATTTTTGTTTGGAGAAGAACTAGCTGAGGCATACGCATATAGCAGGAAAACGTCTAATAGTCGTGTCAATGTACAAAACGAAATACCTGAGCGTCAAGACAAGCGCACTCGTGGTCAGGTGAAGTATTCTTGTGCCGGTAACAAATCGTGTGCAAATCCAATGGCAATGAAATCCCAAGCTTGTAAAAAAAATTGTTTGCAAGAAGTGCACATCGAAAGAGATTTTCATTTGCTCATTATGTGATTCGGAAGAGTAATTTCACTGCCATTTTTCTAATTTTATGTAATTTTTAACTTGAGTTATTTGTCATCAATAGCCCATTTACGTCTCCACTGCTAGGGCACGGTCCTTCCTCTATAACATAAAGGAGAAATGCCGGAATTATTTGTAATTGTGATTTATTATTATTCTATTTTTAAGTACACCATAAATGTGTGTAATCTATAATAAAAATATTTTATTTTTTTATTTTATTTAAGGACCACTAGTAGCTACTACATGTTCTAATGACAAATGTAAAACAATTAAATGAAAATAGCTAACATGTGAAGCTTTTTAAAGTAGCCACAACAATTACAATATTTGTTTTAAAAATACATTAAAACATAATTATAGCAACATGAGTAGAAATATTTAAAAAAAATAAGTTAAAATTGATAAAAATTAAAGACCATAAAAATAAACATGCACTTAATAAAATTAAAATTAAAATTAAAAACACAAATAGTTTGAATTAATATAGGTACAAATTAAAATTAAATAATTCATTAAATTCATGCAAAGTATACGTTACAAAAAAATCACTCAAAATATACAAATTAATACAAAATAAAATTAATATTAATATAACACAACAAAAAATGGCTATTCAATATTATTTATTATTTATTATTCGTTATTCGTTATTCGTTATTCGTTATTCGTTATTCGTTATTCGTTATTCGTTATTCGTTATTCGTTATTCGTTATTCGTTATTCGTTATTCGTTATTCGTTATTCGTTATTCGTTATTCGTTATTCGTTATTCGTTATTCATTATTCATTATTTATTATTTATTATTTATTTGCATCTCTCAATAATTCTAGCGCCCGTTTACGATAAATCATGGCAGAGTCATTAAACATATCTAGACTAAAACCATTGTACAACGGAAATGATCTAGGTATTAGTGCATTACATCCTAATTTCGTTTTTGATATTCTGACATCAAAAGTACCCAGAAAAGTACGAGCATTGTGTCTTGGAACACGATAGTATATCTTTTCAAGTAAGCAAGTACAGTCGATCTCGTTACGAATTATCTTGAATAGGAAAGAAAGATCTAATAATTGTCTGCGTACAGAGAGACTATCCATATTAAAATCTTTCAAGAGATTGCTGTAATTTTTATTAAATTTATTGTATGGGTTTTTTTTGTTTCTGGATAGATGATATACAAATCGCTTCTGTATTCTCTCTATACGCAGGCGATGTACATTGTAACAAGAATTCTACACTACACTACCGTACTCCAGTACACTACGCACGTAAGCGTTATAGATTATTTTTTTCGTGTTATTCGTGAAGTGTTTACCGTTTCTAATTTAAAAAGATGTAGACGCAGCCTTCGCACACTATGAAACCTGCGTGTGTGTGTCTCAGTTAATTAGCTGATGTAGCATGTAACAAGTCAGTAATAAAGTGACCATTGCGATAGTACATACGATCTTCAATTTCAATTCAATTCTTTGGTTAATGGCTTTTACATACGATCTTTTATTAAACGACATACACATCAGTGGCGACGAGGATCTACCCGCAAAATAAAAAAAAATTGAAGATGTCTGGATTTGTTGGAAATCTTTCAGCAGCAAACTGAAACAGTTTTTGACCCTAAACAATGTTGTAGCGGAAGATCAAAAAAGGGCGGTACTATTAACGCATTTGTCGGACGAGGCGTATCGCTTACTAATAAATTTAGTACACCCGCAAATTGTAGAAGCAGTGGAATTTAAAAAATTACTCGAAGTCTTGGAGAAACATTTTACACCGAGAATATCAACTTTTGCAGACAAAGACAATTTTTACAGTGCCATACAATTAGAAGGGGAGGCTATCGAAGACTGGGCGGCCAGATTAAGAGGCTTAGCTGTCTTTTGCGAGTTTGGACCTGCACTGGACACGATATTACGAGACCGTTTTGTCATTGGGTTAACCCTAGGTCCTGAATGAGATCGTCTTTTTGAGCAAGATGCTAATAAATTAACGTTCGCAAATGCTCTGGAGCTGGCGCAGCAAGCAGCTTGCGAGCGCAAGGCGAGAATCGTGGCGACCAGCAAACTAGCCGACGTGAACGTGAAGGAGGAACCGCTGTACCGGACGAGCGCGGGACGCTCTGGTGGCGATAAAGCTGCGACCGGACGAGATTTTACAAGGCGGCAGCGCACAGTGTGTGGTCTTAACAATCACTCCGCAAATTAGTGTCGCTTTTATAGGTGTCAAAAGTGTAATGTAAAAGGTCATTTAAAAAAAGTGTGTGAGTTCAAAAACGAAAGTGTTCATAATATTAAGTTGGACACGGGGTTAAAATCGAAGGAACCGGACAGTTGTGACGCTATAATTGTGAGGAATGCCATTTATTTAGTCTAAGGTGCGTCAATTACAGTCCTATTTTACTACCGGTAATAATTAACGGCAGCATAGATTTAGGTATGGAACTGGATACGGGATCGAGTACAAGTGTAATTTCTGATAAGATTATTCTCTCATATCTCTTTAGATAAATGTTTCATAAAAATTTGTTTTTATAACGGCCATAAAATTACACCCCTGGGTTGTATTGACGTTAAAATGACATATATGAACAGACCTAAAGATATAACATTATATATAATTAAAAACGGGGGTCCACCTTTATTAGGAAGAGATTTTATGTTTAATTTCAACGTAACATTGTCAGCTGATAACAAAAACTTAACTATAAATAATTGTAATGATATTGAAGTAAAATTATTGTTAAATAAGTTCAGTAATCTATTTACGGATGATTTAGGTTGTTTTAATCAGTTTGAAGTTAAATTACAATTAAAGGAGAGGGCAAAGCCAAATTTTTTTAAAGTTTGACCCTTACCATTCTCATTAAAAGACAAAGTAGAATCTGAAATCACTAGATTAGTGCAAAATGGAATCTTAATTCCCGTCAATCACTCCGATTACGCAACGCCGATTGTTCCTGTGGTGAAACCGAATGGCAGCGTAAGAATATGTGGCGATTATTCTATAACCGTAAACAAGGATATTTATATAGATAAATACCCATTACCGCGGATTGAAGAGATTTTTGTTAAATTAGGAGGAGGAGAACGGTTTACTAAATTAGACTGTAGTCAAGCATATACACAATTTAAGCTTTCGAAAGAATCGCAAAAGCTTACAACTATAAATACGTCAAAAGGTTTGTTTATGTACACGCGACTAGTGTATGGCTTAGCTAATGCACCTGCGATCTTTCAGCGGACCCTTGAAAATATATTAGTTGGCATAACCGGTGTATCAGTATTTTTTGACGACATTTGTGTCACGGGTTCAAATAAAACAGAGCATATAGAACGATTGCAACAAGTTTTTGAACGTTTAATTGAAGCCGGCTTACAATTACAAAAAGATAAATGTGCGTTCTTTTAAAAAACGAATTAATTATTTAGGGTACATAATAGATGCGGCAGGATTACACAAATGTCCAGAAAAAATAGTCGCGGTTAATAATGCACCACTGCCTAAGAACTGTACGGAATTAAAACGATTTTTGGGTATGGTAAATTATTATAGGAATTTTGTACCGAACGCGTCATCGATATTGAGCCCGCTGCACGAACTATTACGATCGTCAACGCGCTGGGAGTGGGGCGATAGACAACAAACCGCGTTTAAAAAAATTAAACGCGAATTAACGTCTGAACGAGTGCTGACTCATTTCGATCCTAACGCACGGCAGATCGTAGCGGTAGATGCGAGCCCCGTAGGACAGGGGGCAGTATTGTCGCAAGTTAGCACCGACGGCGCCGAGAGACCGCTAGCATTCGCATCGCGATCTATGACAGCGAGTGAACGGAACTATAGTGAATTGCACAAAGAAGCGACAGCGATTATATTCGGAATAAAAAAATTTCATCAGCACCTATATGGATGTCGTGAACCTTTTATTTTAAAAACGGATCACAAGCCGTTATTAACTATATTTGGTACGAAAAAAGGTATATCGGAAATGACAGCGGCTAGATTAATTAGATATTCAATATTCCTTTCAGCGTACAATTACCAAATCCACTACATAAAAAATGAAAATAATAATGTTGCCGACTATTTTTCCCGAGCGCCATTTTGTATGAATAACGAAAAAAAACGTTTACTCGTAGCACGATCGCGTATGTGGTGGCCGGGTATAGACAGGGACATAGAACTAATGATAGGCGCTTACACCGTGTGTGCGGTGACGCGACCCGCCCCTCCGCGCGCAGTTCAGGCGCCGTGGCCGCGGCCGGACGGTCCGTGGGATCGACTGCATATCGACTATTTGATATGATAAATCAAAAAGTTTATTTAGTAGTCGTGGATGCGTACAGTTCGACATGAATACGGGAACTACTAGTAAATTATTAATAAATAAATTCAAAACCTTGTTTTCGCGATTTGGTCTGCCTCGGACTATTGTTTCCAACAATGACGCAAAAATAGTCACAGCAGAATTTTGCCTGTCAAATTCCATTAAGCACGTTACTATGCCTATTTATCATCCGTATAGTAACGGCCAAGCCGAAAACTCAGAACGAAATATTAAAAAAATGATTAAATCAATTTTAGAATCATCCGTAAGTGGAATTAATGAAAAATTATTGGATTATTTATTTGAATATAGAAATACCGTTCATTGTGTTTGTTAGCGACGCGTAAAAAGTACCATTATAATTTAAATATAATAGATTTAACAAAATAAGACTGAAAATAAACTTATCGTAAACACTCAAGTCCATAGCACACAATAGGTGATAGACTAACGAGCTAAATTTGAAACATAGTTCTTTTTGTATAATTTAAAGGAATTGCGTCAGTCCTATTTATGTAAAGATAATAATAAGAAACTAATAAGAATTAACTTAATCATGAGAATAAGAGTATATAAGGCTATTAAGTTGAACATAAATCTTGTTAACTTCATATAAGAATCATACTTTAAAAAACCCGTAAAGTAAAAAGAAAAATGTAAACACCACTACATTCACATAACTTTTATAAATATCGTAATGCGAATAAAGTAAATAACTATTGTAAAATGAATAAAGTAAATAACTATTGTAAAAGCAAATGAAGTAAATAACTATTGTAACTCGAAATAAGTAGTTAAAATAAAACTCGCAAAAAGTTATGTAAATGTGGCTACGTGCAATTAGAAAATATTTATTAATTTCATACAAGAAGTAAATAGAATGCAATAAGATTTAATGTGTTTTTTATGTAAAATAATATCTAAAGATTTCCATAAGGGGTCTTGTCGCATCGGGGCAATACCGGAACGAGAGCCACCCCATATTTTAAATTGTAAATTAAAGATAATATAAGTAAAATACTCATGTAAAATAATTTAGAATAAGTAAATCGACTATTTTTGTGTTAAATAATATATAAGTAAATTGTAAGAAATGAATAAATTAGTCCTAAAAATGCCAAAATGTAAAAAGCTGAGAGGGAAAATATAGAAAGAGAAGGCACGAAAATGGTGCCGTGTGCAAACTCTCAGCTCTCTCATTGGCCAATCGACGCCAAAATTTGGTATAAATATGGCTACTTTTGGACTGGTTTATTCATTCCGCTCCAGAATTTGTAAGAAGACTCGAAAAAATAAAACTCAAGAAAGAAAAAGTTTTTTCTTTAAAACCGCGTGTCCACTTAGTATACGGGCAAGGCACCCGCTAGTGTCTGCTGCCATTAGGGTTAGGGCAGTCTAAAATACAGTCAGTACAGTGTTACTGGAGAGACTCCAGCTAAATTATTGCTAGGTCGTAATTTACGTAGTAGATTAGATTCATTAATACCTCCACGTTGTGAAAGCAAAAAGGCCAATAACGACTTTATTGATAAAGAAGACAACAAATGCCGTTTATTAGAAATAGGTCAGGAAGTTTGGGTGAAATGTTATAAAAGTTGTAAAGCATATTGGGAAAAAGGGATAATTAAAAAAAAAATAGGGAAAAGAATGTATATTGTTGACATTAAAAATATTGCCACTTCATGTAAACGCCATATTGATCAATTGCGTATATATAAAAATAATAGTAATTTAATCGAACCCAAACACTTATCGCCATTGTCATCGACTCAATATTCCCTTATAGACTTAAATAGTAGACAGGAAGATAATGAGAAAGAATCTATAGATACAGGGGAAATGTGGGAAGATGCGAAAGGTGAAAATGATACGGCGACGGAAGTCGAGTCTCTGGCAACTACGACTAATTTGAGTACGCCTCAAGAATGTGTCAATAGTCCAAAAAATATGCCCAGTGACCCGGTTACAGCGCAGCGTTATAATCTTCGCGCAAGAAAAAATATTAACTATAAGATACATATAATCTATACTAATAATAAAATTCTAGCGGGTCGCTGTCTGTACATGGAAGATATATGAAAAATAATCTTACTGGGGGCCTTTACCAACGCAATAGAACCCAAAACAAAGATTTTTAGAATTCTTATCTGTTTGTCTGTTTATCTGTGCGTTTGTGCACGCTAATCTCAGAAACGGCTTATCCGATTTAGATGCGGTTTTCACTAATATATTGTGGTAAGCTTCACTTAACATTTAGGGTTTGTTTCATGTCAATCGGTTCATAAATAAAAAAGTTATGTCAATTTAAAGGTTTACGTCGAACATTATTTTGTACTTTTCAATAAATGCATGAAAGTATATACAATACTTATATCAAAAAATACATTTTTAAATTTTTGTCTGTCAGTCTGTCTGTCTATCTGTTTGTTTGAGGGAGAGGGGATGGAAGAAAAAAATTACGAAATATCACAAAGTCTAAAAAGTTCTTAAAAACATTACTTGATTAATGAACAGCCCCTATACCTAGCTAATATTATAAAAATATATTTATTTTAATGAATAAGTAAAAAAGAGATAATGCTCTTAATATTTTGTTTTTGCGTAATCGCGATAACAAAATATTGTAGAACCCAATAAAATAGTAAACAATTTCTGATTTAAAAAGGTAAATCTATATCTATATCATCTATACATATAAATGGATGCTGATAAGCAATAATGTGTCAACTCACAAAAAGTCAAATTTTAAGATACTGATGTATTTTGATACTACGTTACCTATTTAACATTATCCAAAGAAATTTCAAGTCATCTAAACTAAATAAGTATGGAAAAAAAGTTTCTTAACTCAATGTTTCGTATTTCAGGTTCGTTCCATATTTTGCAATTAATAACATAATCTCAAATATTTAAAAACTTATTATAATATAACATATTAAATATATCTATCTGCTTTTGATTCAATATACATTTTATCAAAATAGAAAAAAAAGATGAATATATACATACGTCTTCAAACTAATTTATTAAGAATAGGTTTGACATCTTTAGACGCCATTTTCTCAAAACGAAGTCCGTGTGGCTTGACACAGTATTGCTTATCAGCGTCCAAATATAATTTATGTTTCCGTTTGTAATTTTAAATAAATGCATATGAAAGTATACACGGTACTGACAACAAAATTAACAACTTTAAAATTTTTGTCCGTCTATCTGTCACTCAGTTTGTTACGGCTAATATCTAAAACAGCTGGACCGATTTTGACGAAACTTTCACTGATCAGAAAGCTAATGTAATAAGGAACAAAATTAAAACCAATGAAATAGTGAACAACATTCAATTCAAATAGGGAAGATATATGTATATTATATAAATATAATAATTTGGAAAATAATATATTTACTGGGTAATTTTTTATCTGGATATGATAGACCAAATCCGAAACTATAAGCAATAGCGAAAAATAATAAAAGGAGTCACAGAGCTCATTTTGATAAAAACTAAAACTATATCATTAGTTTTTTGAAAAATAAGTTCTCCTAGCCAGAAACGAACACGTTGATTTTAGAAAAAATTTACATTCTGTATGATTGCATCATCTGATACTGTCACATATTATAAGAATCAACTTCAGAGAGGTATTAGTATATAATTAACTGCAACAAAAAGAAAGGGCAATTTTTTTACAAAATACTATTTAATTTTTACAAACTCATACATTAATTAAATGTTTTGTAATTCTTCAAAAAACCGATCATACCTAAAAGTGAAATTTTAAAATTATAACGGGATGTTGTAACGCTAATAGCGGGTGAGTACAATAGCCGAGTCCAGTGAAATGTAGATTTTCAATAAATTGATTCATCTTTTTAGGAATTATTTAAACCTACTTAGGTAACGGAGTAGGTGACGGGGACCAAAACAAACGTAACATTCTATCAACTTTGTATAGCTCACATAGAAAAAATAGACAAACATAAAAGAAGTTACTGTGAGTTATTCATTTTATATATTTTTGATTGTATTCTTTGCACTCTTCCTTACTTTAGTAGGTGACTAGCATTTTGATGCAAATAAACAAATCGTTCGAAGTAATGCAGACTTTTTTCTAAACTTACCGGGAGCCATGATTTAACCCACATATTTAATTATGTATATTTGATATATATAGAATCGATTACTTAACTTCTAATTCATGTATAGATTTAATGTTATTTTGTTAAAAAATAAATCTTTTCCTTTAATTTGTCTCTTACTATTGCTTTCCAAAAGTTGATTCTTACAAGTGACACTATTAGGTAGGTGGTGCAATAATACAGAATGTATTCTTTTTTTTAATTAGTGGGTTCAATTCCTGGCCAGGAGACTCCTTTAAGTATTTTTCGCGATTCCTTAAAGTTCCGGATATGGCCTATCAAGCCCAGTTAAAAAAGTCACCCGATATATAATACAAGGAGAACCTCGGCGGGAACATACTGTTATACAGTCCAAAGTTTTAAAGACTAGCACAAAACACTTTTCTTCAACATTTATAGTGAAAACCGTGGAGGAATACCGTATCTGAGTTAGATTCTGCTTATAAACACAACCAGAAAGTTCCCAAATCCAAAGTAAGAAGTTCCTTTCTTGAGCAGCACCGCAGACTATTATAACCTTGCTTTGCAGGAGACATGCCAAGCATTCTGTAATCCAAGCGAACGAAGTCGCGGGCACAGCTAGTGTAATATATATATATAAGGAGTTAAAATATTTAAATATTCGAGCTCCACTGTTCGTGCGGACGCATTACACTATCTAAGGCGCGCGCCGCATAACTTCGGTTTACACTTACCTCGTAATGAGTAAAAGTGGTCGAGTCCATAGCACCTACCAATACGCAATCCGTAAGTTGCATATAAGGTTTGATACTCATGTTTCGAGTCATCCATTTAGTGTATCGTAATACTTTAATTTTCTTTTACACAACAACCGCACTTAACTCACTGTATCACTTAACAAAACCTTTAAAGACATAAACACTTTCTGGTGGACACACGAGTGTAAACGCGCGCGAAAGATAATTTAACAAAATAGCTAGGCGGGTCACTGATCTCAGTCAGCTGTGGTTAGGTCATTGACCTACGGTACCTACCTAATACGTCTAATTACCTCAGGTATGATTCGAATTTACCGTCACACTTGATCAGGCTTCGGACTGGCAAAGTAATTGTAACAACATCTCGTAAATAAACTTAATTGAATTAATCCCAACAGTTACGTAAGCGAAGGATTTCAAAAATTAATCACGTAACATTAAAATCAAAATGTGTCAAAACAATTTGGCGTGATTAAAAATTAGAATCATCTCTGTTTACCAAAGTCATTTAATATTTCAGTAACAAACTGACGAGCGTATAAATAAAAATTATTAAAAACTGTGTTCCGACATTTCGCTAACATAACATTTTTTTAATACCTTAATCAAGCCTACTTAAAAACAAAAAAAGAAAATTAATCATTCTTTAATAATTATTAAACAAGTACATAAATATCACACGCGATCACAATCACTAGACACTCAAAACTAAATAAAAACAGATAATCTGTCTATGGCATCACGAAGTATCCTTCGAAACAAATAAACAAAATAAATCAAATTAGGTAACACTAATTGAATATTTTATTCACAATTTTTATCAAAGCATAATTTTGAATGCATTTGTTATACCCACTATATTAATATTTTGCACGATATTTGTCATAGCCTATACGTGTTTATAAAAATCGTAATTTATAATAACATATTTTCACGAATTTAAAGTCAATTAAAACATTAGAAATCAACGACTTTGTCACAACAATTCGGCATGTTTAAAAATTTAAATAATCCCTATTTACAGTAATATCTCTTTTTAAAAAACTATTATGATTATTTGAGTTTATAAAATTGAATTAATAGAAATTAGACAGTATGATGACAACGCGTATAATATTGAATAAGTGTATAACCTAACCTACACACTTAACAAATGAAAAAAAACAAAGCAATATCAACTTGTAGTTGCGCGAGCAATTCATTGTAACGCAATTTCTAAGGGCTAACGAAATACTAATAATTCTAATAACCACGCCGACGCGCGACGTGCGATCCCGGGACCTCTCTGTCCCACCCCCTGCACCCGGCCTAACGATGAAGGAGAAAGACTCTTGCGCAGCGGCGATGGCCGTACCGCCCGTACCCCGCGCCCCACTTCCCATATCTCTGTTATTTTTTTATACGTGCCAAAACAGAACAATAAAATTATTTTTGTTTAGCAAATTAGAATAATATTCCTAGCTACCTAAAACAGATTTTTTTTAAATCTGCATTCTACACTTCCGCATAAAATATGATTAATTATCTTACTAAACTGTTTTATTTTCGTACTTTTATAATATTTCAACAGTAATTATTTATAAATAATAAAATGACGATGTTTTATCGTTTTATTATTTAACCGTATTATTGAACCGTGAAATAGCGCCATCGGACGTTTATAACATTGTTTTCATAATACTCATATTAGGTACATACAACAACATCAACACTAATATTTATTATTGTCGTGTATTAATCAAATAAAATTTCAAATTCAATTTTACTTATGGAATAACTTTTATTTACTAAAACACAATAAAACATTCTGATGAATGAACTCTTAAAATTTTATAAAAAGGATAAAATACGTAAGTGCTTAAGTAGAAAAATTATTTGTCTTATGATAGATTCTTGTTATTATTAAAAAGTTGTAAATAATAATAATTAAAAACAAAATAATTTTAGTTCATAAAAATTTGTTACGTAAATTAAGTGTATTCAATCCTATTATCTTTCTTTGAAGTTGTATTGTTAATAATATGTTATTACATTATTAGTAGATAATAATAAGTCAAATATCAGTCAAGTATTTTTTTAATTGCGAAAATCACGGCTAATAGTAGTGACCTTGAAACTTGATGCTTCGACCTCACATTAAGCGACATTAAAGGACACTTTCCGTGACATGGCCTTTAAAGAGAATAAGAGAATGTAAGATACAGAGAACAAAATTTCTCCTTGGTAGATTTGAACTTACTTTAAATCGAATTATTTTGAAATTGTAAATTAATTCAATTCGAGACTTTATAGTACCTACCTCTTTCCACGTTCAGTAACTAGTAAATGAAGTAGGTAATATTTTTTTTAACAAACCTAACCTAAACTTAAATTTTTTTATAAAGAAAGCTAATATGTGGTTGATGATAAGGGTTAAGTAACAAAAACAAACAATTTAGAATTCAATAACTAAAATAATACGTAAGTTGCTGAGGTCATGCGAAAAATGAGAATTCATAATATTGTGTAAACTAGCGAAGTTCAATAATATTAATGTACTAAGGTATTTTTAAATAATACTTTTTAAAAATGAATTACGTGTTTAACACTCCGCCGTACTACTGTTGAGTAATATTTTATTTATTTTTACGTAATACGTAATTCTGTATTTTATAATTATGTATTAAATATTTTTAAATAATGATAATTCGTTTTAAGTTATCAGTTTCACCGCTAGCGCGGCCTTGTCCTTCGAGTCTTCGTTGAGTATCTTCGTCTCACTCCCACTTGCATTTCTCCTTGTTTTTTTAACTTTAGTTGCAAAAAACTTCCGGTATCTCCAGCCGTTAGAAATTACGCGTGTTAAATTTTTAGTTTCGAATGTGTAAAAACAGTGAATTAATGACAATAATTGTGTTATAAGAAGTACAAAAATGTTTAAACAATAATTACTGTGAAAGATATCGTAATAAATATGTTTAATAGATACTGTGAAAAATAGTTCAGTGTTATAAAAAATATCTATTCACCTAAGGATACTTGGTGAGCTATTTTTTTTTAATATTTTGTGTACGTTTCAGATGTATAGTAATCAACCGATCACGTGTGACACCATTTAATTTTATTACAAAAGTATTTATACTTTTTTTATTATTTGAATAGGCTTGTTTAAGGTATAAAAATTATGATTGTTATTTAAGATAGTTTATGAAAGATTAGTTGTGATAGACTATAAATACAATAGTAGAACATTTTTTAAATCTAATAATTATTAAAAAATAGTATTTTAATACTTAATTAGGTAAAGGATTATGTTGCTACTTGAAATATTTTCTTACTAATATTATAAACGTGAAATGTGTATGTATGTATCGATGTTTGTTCTTCTTTCACGCAAAAAGTACTAAATGGATTTTAGTGAATCTTTACAATAATAAAGCTTTTACATCAAAATAACACATAGACTACCTATTCTATCTACTTTTATCAACATACCACGCGAGTGTAGCAGGCGGAGGCTAGTATAATAATTATTATAAATAGAGATGAGTCCAATTTTTAAACACACCTAATTGTTGTGATAGTTTATTTATTTAAATGCTATGATCAATTTCTAATACCTGCCTTGACGTTATTCAGTTTTGTTATATGTTTTTATGAATTTCATTAAGTTAATTAACATGATGTCACAATTAATTTGCCAATCTCAAGCCTGGTGAAGTTTGACGGAAAATTCGAATCATACTTAGGTAAAGTTAAGTAATGTCGTAGTTGTACGTAGTTTGGTAGGTCCATACAGCTGACTTTTGCCAGTGACTTACCTAGTGATTTTGTTCGTTTATCTTTCGCACACAATTTGACTCGTGGTTTGTATGTACACTCGAAAGTGTTTGTTTTCTATCTTAAATGGTACGTTGAGACTCGAATACTTCGTAATGCCATAGACAGATTATTTAGTTTTGAGTGTCTAGTGATTGTGATCGCGTGTGATATTTATGTACTTGTTTAATAATTATTAGAAGAATGATTAATTTTCTTTTTTTTGTTTTTAAGTAGGCTTGATTAAGGTATTAAAAAAATGTTATGTTAGCGAAATGTCGCAACACAGTTTTTAATAATTTTTATTTATACGTGATCAAGTGTGACGGTAAATTCGAATCATACCTGAGGTAATTAGACGTATTAGGTAGGTACCGTAGGTCAATGACCTAACCACAGCTGACTGAGATCAGTGACCCGCATAGCTATTTTGTTAAATTATCTTTCGCGCGCGTTTACACACGTGTGTCCACCAGAAAGTGTTTATGTTTTTAAAGGTTTTGTTAAGTGATACAGTGACTTAAGTGCGGTTGTTGTGTAAAAGAAAATTAAAGTACTACGATACACTAAATGGTTGACTCGAAACATGAGTATCAAACCTTATATGCAACTTACGGATTGCGTATTGGTAGGTGCTATGGACTCGACCACTTTTACTCATTACGAGGTAAATGTAAACCGAAGTTGTGCGGCGCGCGCCTTAGATAGTGTAATGCGTGCGCACGAACAGTGGAGCTCGAATATTTAAATATTTTAAATGTTAAAAAACTATTTTTGGGAATTTTTTTTGTATGCGGAATGTGATGAGTTACACTTACCGAACCTCCCATTTGAAGGACCGCAGTATAGAGTCGAACTCCTTATATATACAGTGTGTATGAAAAATTGTGTCAACCCCCTTAACTGCGTTATCAGTATCGAAAATGTAACACAATCAAACAACTTACATTTACAAACTCTTCAATCAAAATATATTAAATGATTATTATATGTAGAGTAACAAAATGTTTGTACGCACTGGTATAACACGATGAGACTCCATGGCGCCATCACACCTGCTGCGCTACTAGTGACGAACTCGAACGTACATTCACATTATTTTGATTGTTTAATCACTTTAACGATTCACTGATTCCGCTTTTTTTCAAATATCGATACGTTTCACTATGTTACAAATCAATTTAAAATAATAATACTTAGTTAATAATAACATCTACTTGACGGCCATGAATGTGTTGCTCAATATGCCCGCCTTGTACTTCTATGCATTTACGGCATCGGGAAATAAAGTTAGCACGTACATTTTGTAAGACAGATGTATTTGATTTTATTTCTTCGAAAGCTGTGATGATTCGTGGACGCATTTCAGCCTCAGTATCGCACTTCTTTTTAAATACGGACTGCTTTATAGTACCCCATAAAAAAAAATCCAATGGCGTTAGGTCCGGTGACCGCGCAGGCCAATTAATTGGTCCACTGCGACCAATCCAACGTTCACCGAATTCCGTATTCAAATAGTTTCTCACGGCGCGTGAAAAGTGTGGTGGCGCACCATCATGTTGAAACCACATACGGCGTAAAAGATCTAAGTTTAAATTATCAAGCTCCTAGCTTAGTTGTTCTCGCAGGAAGGAAAGATAACTGTCACCACTCATAGACTGGGGAAAAAAAGAGGGCCAATTATTTTGTCACCAATAATACCGGCCCAAACATTAATTTTCCATCGATGTTGGAAATGGCTAGGTTTAGTAACATGTGGGTTGGTGACTGACCATACATATTCGTTGTGCGTGTTAAATACGTCTGTTCTAGCAAAAGTACACTCGTCACTAAAAAGTATACGGCTCGAGAATTCACTGTCTTCATCGTTTTCGTTTAAAATCCATCTGCAGAATGCCATTCTAGGCTCGAAGTCGGTAGGAATTAATAACTGTACTCGACGATAATGGTACGGGTGCTGGCCATTTTCCTTTAAAACTTTCCATACACGCGTATGGTTGACACCGAGTTGACGTCCCACCGAGCGCGTGCTTTGTGTAGGGTCCTGTCGAAAAACATCTAATATGTGTTCCTCTAGATCGTCATTATTAACCCTCAGCCTTCCCGCATTAGCACGTTGTTGTTCACGGCCATCGACATTTCCGAAATTGTACATGCGTATATGAAGACGCTGAAATGCCTTAAGTGACGGTAATAGTATGTTTCTTGGAGAAGCAAACAGTTCGTCATAAAGTCTACGCGATTCCGCATAATGACAATCACATTTCCCTAGACACATTAACATATTGAAATATTCCTGGTTGGAGTACATTTTATAAAACAACACAATTTTATGAAACCGTAACCAAAAAGTAATCCACTCGGAAGAAATTTTCACGAGGAACTAACTAATAATTTTTTTTATTAAAAGGGCGGCATAGGCTCGAATAAAAATTATCGATAAATGAAATTATCGATATTCATATTATTTCGATACTTATTTTGATATATCAAACATTAATATTATTTTTGATTGTAAAACACCATTTTTAACAGAAGTAGATTAACGATTTATCCTAATAATACAACATAGTTAATTTACCTGAGGAAGTTCCAAATTATAATATTGATTAATAATATTTATTATTAATAAAAGTTATTTTAAATGAAATAATTTTAATGTGAAAAGCATAACTATTTATAGCAATATTGAAAATATCGATAGAATATTTATCAATATACCTAATTTTTAAACTTGCAAATCTCTATTCGAAAAACTAACAAAAGACGCGTCGCGCCACGCCGGCGCCGCGGCGCCTGCGATGAATGGCCGCGTGTGCGCCGGCGCGACTATACTGCGCCTTAACCGTTTAATAACGCGTACTTTTTTGCATATAAAAATTTAAGGTAATATTTAATATACAAAACTAAGCAAATAATAAACTAAGTAAATAAATAAAACTAACATAGCATATTGAATTTTATGAACTATTACTGAAATTACTCATATTGCAACCATTTAAAAGAATATCCTTAAGTTATTTACAAAATAAAAATAAAAATGTTCTAAAACAATATGCATCATAGTATTGAGGAATAACAAGAATAAAACATAAAAACAAATAAAAGTAAATAGTATGTATCATATTATTCAGGAACACTTTTTAGCAGATTTTTTAAAAGTAGTGTTTAAAGTAAATTTTAAGTCGGTATTTAAAGGGTTAAGGTAAGCTGGTTATTTATGGGTCAGATGTTTGAAACGTTTTTTCAAATAATGTCGATTTAAAACTTATTTAGCCTATGCACTGTAACTGACCTCTGCTTGATATTTTTTAAGTTATACTATTTTTAATAATAAGCTTATACTTATATGTATACATGCCTTTAAGGGAGGACACAGTTTTTAGAACACGCTGTATAATTAAAAGAAAGCGTACTTCTCTGTTAATATAAACTCTAACTTAAAAAACTCACGATTGTTGTGGAATAATTTTAAAAAGTATGTTAATTTTAAATCCAAGGGGAATTTTACATTGCCTAACCGTCTCAACGATGCGACAAAAATAAACAATAATTTTCTTGCCATTCCGGGTAGATTCTATGCTACTCTATCGACTACAGATGTTTATGAAAAAAATACAAACTCTAATACAGATTACTTTTCTTTAAAACCAGTAAATATTTCCGATGTATTACAAATTTGTACATTGTACAGTATGAAGCAGTGGAATCATGAGGAATATTTTATAGAACATGTCAAACGGTATTCAAAAACCTTTAAAGCGGTGTGCATTCATGCTAAGTCTAATTATATCAAAGATAAAATTTTTAATTCTGAAGATAAAATTAGGGCTACTTGGGACGTTAATAATAGTGTGTGTGGAAAATCTAATAAGCAAATTATACCAATTGAGTTAAACGTAGGGAAAAAAATTATAAATTCAGAATTAGAAGTTGCAAATATATTTCAAAAATATTTTGATGAAATACCTTCAGATATAACATCTCAGTTAGAATCATCTTCATCAGCTGCAACTCAATTACTTGTAAATCATGTATCCAAATGTAATATTGAATTCTCTTTCAAGCAAGTTACTCCAATAGATGTTATAAATACGTTTAAAACTCTTAATATTAAAAAAACAAATGATCTTTGGGGTATTTCGGTAAAATTAATTAATAGTATCATCCATGACATTGCTCCATATATAGCGTTCATTTTTAATAAATGTCTTGATACAGGTTCATTTCCAGATCTATTAAAATGTAGCAAAGTATTACCACTTTTTAAAAATGGAAACAAAGATGGGCCTAGCAATTATAGGCCCATTTCTATACTACCTTCCTTAAGTAAAATTTTTGAAAAAATTATTTTAAATCAAATCCTTATTCATTGTAATGTAAATGGTATTTTTCATAGGGAACAATACGGTTTTACCAAAGGTCGTTCTACAACGGATGCAGGCATGGCGCTACTTAAACACATATATGACGCTTGGGAGAAATCACAGAATGCTATTGGTGTATTTTGTGATTTATCTAAAGCATTTGACTGTGTGGAACATGAAACGCTATTATGTAAGCTAGAATATTACGGAGTTAAAGGGAAGGCTCTTGATCTTATTGCTTCGTACCTGTCTCAGAGAGTTCAACATGTTTCTATAAATGGAATTAAGTCATCTGGATCTGTCTTAAAAATGGGTGTTCCACAGGGATCAATGTTAGGTCCGTTATTATTTTTAATATACATCAACGATCTTCCATTCTATGTTAGAGGTGTTTGTGATATTGTATTGTTTGCTGACGATACTTCACTTATTTTCAAAGTTGACAGAAATAGAACTAATTATGAATATGTAAACAATGCATTATCACTGATACATGGTTGGTTTACAACTAATAATCTAGTTTTAAATGCCAAAAAAACGAAATGTGTGGTATTTACTTTACCTAACGTTAAACAACCTAATTATAATTTGATATTGAATAATGAGATCCTTGATGTAAGTGACACAACAATATTCCTGGGAATAACCTTGGATACGAAGCTTCAGTGGAATTCCCATTTGTCATCTCTCACGGGAAGACTCAGCTCCGCAGCATACGCGTTTAGGAAAGTTCGTCAACTAACCGACGTTGATACAGCTCGATTAGTATATTTCGGTTATTTTCATAGTATCATCTCCTATGGTTTGATGCTATGGGGTAGCGCTTCAGATGTTAATACAGTTTTTATTTTGCAAAAAAGAGCTATTCGTAGTATTTATAATTTAGGAGCTCGGGAATCCCTTCGAGATGTTTTTAGTAAAGTAGGTATACTAACGGTTGCGTCACAGTATATTTATAACAATATTATACATATCCATACCAATATTGATTGTTTTGAGAGAAATAGTGACTCGCATTGTATTAACACAAGAAGAAAGGATAAACTCATAACACCAAGCTTTCGACTTCGCAAAGTAAATGTTTCCTTTCTGGGGCAAGGTGTCCGTTTTTATAACAAAATACCAAAGAAATTTTTGCAGTTGTCAATCAATAAGTTTAAATTGTATATTAAAAATTCTTTAATAGCTAAAGCATATTATTCTGTACAAGATTATATAGATGATAATAATGCATGGATTTAGTATAGATGAATTTCATACAGGATGTTTAATATAAACATTTGTAATTTTTAAAATGTATATACTTAATAACACAATTTTAAAAGAGTACCTATCGAGTTTCTTGCCAGTTCTTCTCGGTAGAATCTACATTCCGAACCGGTGGTAGCTTTTCCTTAATTAAAGTACTTTTTGTTTATTTTGACGATTCAAAAGTGCTTTTAAAAGCCTACTTGAATAAAGTTTTTTTTTGATTTTGATTTTGATTTTGATGTACTTGATATAATAAAGTCCTTACATTCTAATGCAATAGGGATTGACGGTATTTCTTTAGAAATGATATCGAATGCTATTCGTGTTATTTTAAATATAATTACTCGCATTGTGAATAAATCAATTTTAAGCAATACATTTCCACTGCTCTGGCAAACTGCGCTGGTAAAGCCAATTCCAAAAAAAGACAGTGTAAATGGTTTTAATGATCTGCGCCCCATTAGTATTTTGCCCTGTCTGTCCAAAATTCTTGAAAAGGTAGTTTTTAAGCAGGTGAACCAGTATGTCAATGATAAAGACATATTGCCGTCAAAACAATCCGGTTTTAGATCGAAACACAGCACTACTACAGCTCTGGCTGATGTTGTGGATGACATACTGGAAGCACAGGATGTTGGCGAAGGGACTATTTTGGTGCTTTTAGATTTTTTACGGGCATTCGATAGCATTAATAGGGCACTACTGTTTTTGAAATTAAAATACTACGGATTTAGCATGGAAACTATCAAATGGTTCAAAAGTTACTTAGGAAATAGAAGTCAGATTGTTGAGATATCACAGGAGGATGGTTCTAAACAGTTATCGGACTGCAATGCTGTAACCAGAGGTATTTCACAAGGATCTATCCTTGGGCCCCTCCTTTATGCCATATATAGTGCAGATGTAGTCAAAACCGTACAAAATTGCAACTACCATATGTTTCCTGATGACATACAAATATATATATATCATTCAAACCAGATAATATAAATTCAGTCGTTAAAAAACTAAACGATCATTTAGAGCGCATCGCAAGCTGATCAGAATCACACACGCTAACTCTGAACGCAAGTAAGACGAAATACATGACATTAGGTACAAATAAGTTCATGAATAAAATTTCACATAGAGATGTTGCAGTATGTATCAGGGGCGAACGAATTGAAAGAGTTACGGAGGCGCGAAACCTAGGACTACTTATAGATGAAAATTTAAGATTTCATAAACATTATGTAAGTGTTGTTAAAAATTGTTTCTACCGTCTAAAGGTACTTTATCGTATTAGAGAATTTATAAGCACAGATGTAAGAATTAAGTTATGCGAGTCTTTGATACTGTCCAAACTCAATTACGCTGATACGGTAACTGGCCCTAGACTTCTATCCAAACGAAACATCTAATTCAGCGAGTTCAAAATGCCTGTGCTAGGTACTGTTTTGATATTACGCCTCGGACACATGTTACATCATATATTAACAATGCAAGGATTTTAAAAATGGACTACCGTAGGCAACTACACTTTTCTACCTTGTTATTTGGTGAAGTAAAATAAGGCATCCCGAAGTATCTATATAACAAACTACATTGGTCCAGTGACTGCAATAAAACCTATAGTACGCGGTCCAGTGCCCATCTCCTGCTCGTACCTCGACATCGCTCCACAGCCTTTGAAGGTAGCTTCCGGTACGCCGCCACCAGGTGTTGGAATAATTTACCGCCGCCAGTTCGAAATCTAAAAAAAATTAACAGTTTTAGAAGTAATTATAAAACGTTTTTGTTAAAGCAGCAAACAGCAACATAAAATAGATAATATCTATTTTACAATAATAAAATCTATATATGTATCTTATTACATTTATGTGCATTTCTCTTTACATCCTAACAACAATAATATAACACAAATGACTTCTATAATATAACTTTCAATATAAATATAATATACCAAAATAAAAAAAAAATATAGATAAAAATTTCAATCCATACAAATAGGTATTAATAATTATGAAAAAATAATTGAGTAACACTTTCTTTTCTTGTTATAAGTCTGACCTTTATAAATAAAACGCAATGTATTATTATTATAATATACAAATTTAGAAAGAATAATGTATTAATAGATAAGTGAAATTACCCTGACTTTGCTGCTTCGTTGCATGGCGTGGTAAAACCATACTGATGGTGGTGATGTCCGGACATACCATGTTGTGCACATCAAACCTTCTAATTATATGGTTAGCGTTTCGTTTAGTTATTATTATTCTGGTTAACGTTTTAGTTTGTATTTGTTGTCTCTGAATGGGGTGTGAAAATTAAACTAAAACAATAATGGTATTTAAATACACAAATTAACGGTCGTATGTTGCGTAATGGCAGTCAAGCCAACCTGAAGGCGCGAATAGTGTGAGCGCCCGACGGACCACCCCTCTCGCCCCGCAACTGTCTCAAACCGGGTTCTGGGAAGACGCTGATATCATTTGATGCGCCTATTTATTTCGCCTTAAGCAAATATTAAGACTATGCGTATACCTATATAAAATTAAAATGTCTTTTCTTTCATATCTGTATTTTATATAAATGTCATTGTTATTATATATGTATCAGGTTTTGTATCGTAATATAATTATGTATATATGTCGGAGAAACACCATTCTCATCGACATCATCAGTAATTAGCAAAGTTCTAGTGGGCGTCATGAAGGTTAAATGCCAGCACAAAACAACGTATTACTATTTCACACAATTGTATTATAGTTTTACAATGTTGAGGAGGTCACTTTTGAATAGAAATAATTATTTCACGATTAATAATTTAGAATATGAATTGTAACTATTTTATACGAGCAGCGGGTTCGTGACACTAATCTCACAACACCAATATCTCCACCACAACTGTCTTAAATCAATACAATAATTTTTCCACTTCGATCTACAACTATTCTCATATTCCCGCGATTCGCCATTGTTATCAAGATGGCGCCTCGACCCCGCTCAAGTCTTACGCTCTGCTCTGATTGGTCAATGCAATCTACAGAATAAAGAACATTTAATTCAAATTTAAAAAGAATTTACACGCAAACAAAATTAAATAAATTTAACATTATTTTTAACAAATTGTATTTTAGTAAATAATTAATAACTCGTGATATAATTAAAAGAACTATCAACTTGACGTCTTCCTCCGACATATATAAATATTCTATTTACTTTTAAGATTATATCCGTTATTTATTTTTTTTTTTTGATAGTTTTTGTGTACCGTAAGCAAGTTGCTACCTACCGAGGAAAAAAGAATTGGGTGTCACTGAAAACCAGTTTTGGAGCAAAACTCTAATAATAACTGAGGGACATTACTTTTCGGGGACATTGCACCATTTTAGATAGATGAGCATTAATATTTGTTAATATTACTTTTAAGATAAGTTGTTTTTTTTTTAAATAGTTATGTTTTTTTTTTATTTTTTTTTTGTTGTAGATAATTGATATTTGAGGATTGCATGTTATATTTGTTTTTCTATCTAGATTTTGTTACTATTTTTATATGTGCTATTTTTTATTTGTAAATGTGTGTGTTCCCGAATAAAGGTTATTCTAATTATAATTCTATTTCTAATTACTTTTGTTAATTTTAGATCGTCTGCAAATATAAAAACTCTACTATAATGTACAGTATCGCAAATATCATTAATGAAGATATTAAAGAGCCAAGGTCCTAAGTGTGACCCTTGAGGAACCCCGGAGCAGGCTTTATATAGACTCGAGCTAAAACCTTTTAAGACAACAAATTGTTGTCTATTGTATAAATATGATTTGAACCACTCAAGCATATTACCATTGAATCCGAACTTACTTAGTTAAAAGAGTAAAATATCGTGCGAAACTTTGTCGAAAGCCTTGGTTAAATCGGTATAAATTGCGTCAACTTGCTTGTGGTTATCAATAGCTGGTACAATGAATTCACTGTACGAAACGAGATTTGATGTTGTAGATCGACCCTTTATAAAGCCGTGCTGGTTATTATTAATCATTTGCTTAACATGACATTCTAGATATGAGTAAACTATTGCTTCAAATACTTTGGCAAGAGTGGAAAGTATGGAAATCGGTCTATAATTCTCAATGCACTCACTACCCTTGGACTTATACACTGGTACGATCCTAGCTATTTTCCACTTATCAGGAAAAACACCTGAGCGAAGTGATTCGTTGTATAATAAATATAATGGGAAACTTAATGCACATGCACATTTAGAAATAAATATAGGAGGGATATTATCATAACCTGTCCCTTTAGTTAAATCAAGTCTTTTTAAGTATAGATAAATCTGCCTTCGCGATATTACAAAATTAGTGAACGCTCCAAAGTCATGTTTACATTGATTATTATTAGATGGTAATGTATATGAACTTTGAGATTGTGTGTAAACAGAAGCGAAATACGAGGCAACTCGTTACAAATTTCTGATCCAGATTTCATTACTTTTTGTTTGTAAGTCATTATGCCTGGGAGTGCGGTACTATTATCTTGTTTGCCCTTAAGGTATGACCAAAAATATTTAGGATTTCTACTAATATTTTCCTCAACAATCTTAATGTAATTATTGTAGCAAATTTTCGATAAATCTGCACAACGTTTGCTCAGAAGACGTAATGAAATTTCAAGTAGTGGGTTTTTATATATTTTGTATTTCTTTAAAAAAACTTGTTTCTCTTTACATAAATTTATCATTTCCTTAGTGAACCATGGAGGATATTGCTTACCTTTTAGTTTCTTTTTTGGTACATGTTTTTCAATCAATTTGTTCAAAATTTTATAAAATTTATCGATCATTAAGTTTATTCACTTACAGTTACAAAATTCGTTTAACCAATTGATATTGTCTAATTCTGAAATTATACTTACGTAGTCAGCTTTAAAAGAGTTCTTCTTTTCACCAATAACGTTGTTTTTAGGGTTCCGTACCTTAAAAGGAAAAACGGAACCCTTATAGGATCACTTTGTTGTCCGTCTGTCTGTCTGTCTGTCTGTCGGGATGTCAACCCTTTTTTCTCAGAAATGCATAGACGTATCATGTTGAAATTAATATCATATACTCAAGTCTACGATGACATGCGGCTGTGAAAAAATGAAAGTTCTAAGTCAACGCAATCAAAAGATAATGGCAAATATGTCGAATATTTTGACCATTTTTGCGTTTTCGCAAGGGAATCAAAACCTACAGGGTACTTCCCATTGACCTAGCATCATAAAATTTGGCCAGGAGCATAGTCTTATAGTATAAATAATGGAAAAAATCCGAAAACTGTACATTTCTGTTTGTGTGTCGGTCAGTCTGTGGGTGTGTAGTACGAATGTCTTGTTGGGAAATAAAAGTTCACAAACACGAAAGTCAAGACGTATATTATACACAACACACAGAAGAAAAAGCACAGAAGGTAAACGAGAAGAGAAACAGTTCGGAAGGAGGAACACTATTAAAAACACACGAAACTAGAAACATAGATCGCAATAATAACATAAACAAGATTGTCGCATCGAACGCAAGGCATCGACTGGCGAGTGAGAATATCACGCGGTTTCGGGTAGACGCGGAATAAAAGCGTCGTTCGCTCGATCCGCCGCATACTACGGGTTTCGCCCGAGTATGCTTGTGAATTAATATTTAATTTAATATATTGTAATAAAAATGAATTAATTATATAAGGTGTAATGTTGGCGTGTGTTATGAATGTATACTATATTAATATATAAATAAATATAAAATATAATAGTATATCGTATATGTATAATTGTGTAGTGTAATAAATAAATATGATAAACTAATTATACATATAATAACAATTCGCCTACAGTCTGTACATCTGTCTTTCAACCTTTTTCTCAGGAACGCGTAAATGTATCAAGTTATAAATTATATCAAATATTGAGAGCTGCATTCACTTGAAGCTGTTAACAAAACCTAAATTATAAATCAATACGTGTCCAATTAATTAAAAACGCATTATGTCTGAATGTGTGCGTGTCAAAAGTATAACATCGTATAATAAGTCTTCCCCTAAAAATTATGGAAATTAGTATTTAAAGTTATCAAAATTACCTTAATTGTGGTTGAAAGTGTAGTTCATATAAATATTTCACTACATCACTATAGAAAGCCCTTCGTTCTTCAAGATTACCAGGAAAAAAAGGTACTTTAAAGCCAAAAACGGTTTCCTCATTAACACACACATAGAACTAATAATTTAAAATTAACAAGAAAACAAAAGAAATTACCCACCGGCTTATTACAAACATATGATTGTGACACTGACAAATTGACCAACTGTCAGTTGACAAACAGTAATACCAACTTAAACAATTCAGTCCATAGACTATAGATAAAAGCCTTATAAAGTATCTAGTGTAAAGGCGACCACACACAATATGACATCGATTCAATGTGAAGCTTGTCGTAACAACGTGGAACCGACATCAGTTATCAAATGCTGCAAATGTTTGGATTATTCATGCTTACTGTGTGCTAATATTTCGCAAAATGAACTCAAGGGCATAATTAATTTATGGATATGCCATCTTTGCCGTACTAAGGAAAGAAAAGGTGGAGATAACTCAAATACTCCTGTTAGACTAGCATCAATAAATAGTACACAAAATTCTAATGTCACGCTGCGTAAACCAATTAAAACCTCTGAATGCACGTGTATCTCATCAGATAAGATAAGAGAAATTTTTCGGTCAGAGCTAAAAACATCTATAAAAAAACTTTTCTCACAAGAATTGGACGAGTTTAAGGAATCATTTAAAAGTTTTGAACAATCCTTAAATTTCATAAGTCAGGAATTCGATTACATGAGGTCGGAGTTAAACTTGCACAAAACCCAAATTAATGAACTGCAGAAAGAAAATGTAACCTTACGTAAAATTAACAGTGAAAACTCAGCTCATATCCAATATTTTGAACAATTAAATAGGTCTACCAACGTTGAAATCCAATGCGTTCCGGAACATAAAAATGAGAATTTAGTGAATATGGTCCAGCAAATAGCGAAAGTTGTTAAATGCCCACTCCCTGACAATGAGATACACTACTGCGCTAGAACCGCAAAACTCACGAACAATAGTGATAGACCCAGATCAATTCTCGTTAAATTAAGTAGTCAACGTATGAGAGATAATTTCTTAGGACCTGTAGTTAAATTCAATAAAAGCAATCCAGACAATAAGCTTTCTGCCAGTCATCTTGGGATAGCTACACAAAGAAAAACACCAATCTTTGTAACAGAACACTTGACCCCACAGAATAAATTACTCCATGCTGCTGCTCGTCTCAAGGCTAAAGAACTTTCATACCGATTCGTTTGGATTCGCAATGGCAAGATATTTGTACGTAAATCGGAAGGATCTCGATATATTTATGTACGCGACATGGATACTATCTCCGAATTATCATAAATAACCAGAAATAATTATTTCATAAGAAATGCGTTGGTATATTTCATTCAAAATGGCGAACCTAAAAATATGCTATCAGAATGTTAGAGGGCTTCGTACCAAAACTATAGACTTTTTCAAGAACGTGGTATGTAATAATTTTGATATTATTATATTAACTGAGACCTGGTTAAATGACAGTATATTTGATTCCGAACTATTTGATGATAGGTATAGGGTTTATAGGCGAGATCGAATGAATAGTGGGTTTCACGCTGAGAAGAATGGCGGAGGTGTACTCATAGCAGTTAATAAAGCCTTATATTCACGTCGCGTGAAAAATCTTGAATCCAATTGTGAAGATTTATGTGTGGTGCTTGAGACAGCGGGATCCTCCAATGGGTCTGGTGACCTACTTATTGGTGCTGTATATTTACCTCCACCAATACAAAAACATATCCTGGAACATTATTTAGAAAATACAAATCGTGTCATAAGCACATCCTCCGCAGAAAACTATCTGATAGTCGGCGACTTCAATCTTAGCTGCATGAGCTGGTTCAAATCTTTCAATATTTCATCTCTTGAAGCATGCCCCAATAATAGCCGATATGCAAACATGTTAACTGATTTTATGGCTCTAAATCAACTGAAACAATATAATCATGTATCTAATAACAAAAATAGAGTTTTAGATTTAGTACTCAGTAAATTACCAGTTGCCAACCTAGAATGTAAAGATCCTCTTTCTTGTGTTGACCCAATTCACCCCGTTTTAAATTTTAGTATGACCTTCAATAAATTACTTTATTTGCCAAACGCCGAAAATAACTCTAAATTTTGTTTCTTTCAAGCAGATTTTCAAGCTATCAATGCTGACTTGAATTTAGTCGACTGGAATGTTTTGTTTAATGAATGTATAGATGTAAATGATATTGTTTCCAAATTCTATGACTGTCTTCATAAAATAATCAAATGCAAGGTTCCTAAGCATACTTCACGCAAAAGCAGGTATCCTCCATGGTTTTCTTATAACTTGATCGCACTGCTTAAAGAAAAATATAAATATCGGATGAAAATGCGTAAATTTAACAACAATCCACGTGATGTTCACGAGTTCGAATTGCTTCAGGTTAGATGTCGCAAGATTCAGTCAACATGCTATAATACGTACATACAGAGCCTCGAAAGATCTTTAAGATCAAATCCAAAACTTTTTTGGTCTTACATCAAAAAAAAGAGAATAGGAATTAGCTCTTATCCAGCAGAAATGTATTACAACGATGACTGTTCTTCAGATGCACCTACGATATGTAATTTTTTTGCCTCACATTTCTCATCAGTATTTTCGAATGCCTCTCGGATCTCCACAAAGTTCAACAGTCCAATTAAAGACAGTATTCTGTCGGTAGATAGCCTTTGCCCTTTATCCGTTGAAGCCGAAGCAGTACTAAAAGTTTTAAAAAGACTGGATCCCTTTAAAGGTGCCGGTCCAGATGGTATTCCATCAATATTTGTCTTGAGATGTGCTTCAGCTTTGGCTTCTCCACTTACAATAATTTTTAATGCTTCGCTCAAAGAAGGTACATTTCCTCGCGAATGGAAAGAAGCTAGAGTCACTCCACTTTTTAAGAGTAGTGATAACAGTCGAGTCGAAAATTATAGACCTATTTCAATTCTTTGCATTTTTGCAAAGGTTTTTGAAAAAATCGTTTATCCATTGTTTTATTCTGTCTTTAAAAATGTCATTTCTCCATACCAGCATGGTTTCGTTAAAGCTAGATCTACTGTCTCTAACCTTGTAACATTAGTTCAGGTTGATGCTCGAAATACTGTGGACGTTTTATATACGGATTTTTCGAAGGCATTCGATCGTGTTCAGCATAGGATTCTTCTCGAAAAGCTCAAAAGCATAGGAATTGCAAGGCCTATGTTGAAGTGGTGTGAGTCTTATCTGACTGAGAGAACGTCTAGAGTTGTCCTTAATGGTTACCATTCCGATACTTACTTCAACACATCTGGAGGTCCACAAGGATCGCATCTGGGACCTTTATTGTTTAATATCTTCATTAACGACGTTGGGTCATGTTTTCACCATTCAAAGGCACTTTTGTTTGCTGATGATTTAAAAATATATAAAACAATAAAAGTTTCTTCTGACTATTTGGAATTACAGGATGACTTAAATAATTTAGTGACATGGTGTCAACAGAACGATATGCACTTGAATGCTGAAAAATGTTACTATGTACAATTTACAAGATCACATAACTCATTTTCAAGAACATATTCAATTGGAGACCAGCCTCTTAACAAATGTGATGAGATTCGTGACTTAGGCGTAACACTTGATAAACAACTTAGATTTAATGTTCATATAGACCAGATTGTTAGAAAATCATTTAAAAACCTAGGATTTCAAAAATATTAAAGATTTCAAAGATCCAACAACCAAAATAACTTTATATAATTCACTTGTTCGTTCCGGCCTCGAGTATGCAAGTGTTGTCTGGAATCCACACTATGATAAATATATACATCGCATTGAATCTATGCAAAAAAGATTTCTTTGGCAATTGACATATAGTTTCAATCTAGGAAATAAGGTCAAAACTTATAAGGGTCGTTTGCATCACTTTAGACTTAACTCGTTACAAGACCGTAGGCATATTATTGATGGCATTTTCATTTTCAAGCTTATCAATGGCATTATGGATTGCCCATCTCTACTAATGCAGGTTAATTTTATTGTGATGTAGTAGCCTACGGCATTCGCCTGTTGTACCTAACTTGTATGCAGTATTAAACAGAACCTGGAACCGAACAGCCGTCTTTTATTGTCCCAACATTACATGGCGACCCTGCCAGTCGGTGTGCGCGCGCTAGCCTGCGACGCGTGCACCGGCTGGCCACGGATAAAATAATAAATAATAATGAAAATATATATATTATGGAAAGTAAATCGCAAAAAAAAAAATAAATAAAAACTCGGATTGACAAAGAATGAATAACGTGCAAAGAAAAAAGATAATAATTATGAAGTATTAAAAATGAATAATTTTCTATACACATTCTAAAATATGAAAAAAAAAGAATTTGAAAATTAATTATTTTGCACGCATAAAATAATAAAAAAGTCGCAGCCAAGGAAGACACAAGAACTGAAAATGCAAGAGGTATCTACTATTCGACTGACAATATTTTTTTTAAAGAAGATGCAAAAAGAAGTAAGGAAATTGAAAAAAGAAAATATTATCGAGGCATATTTTCAAGACAGCAAGTACGTTTTCTAAGGAATACGCCGCGTGCATCGTGAAGAAAATGAAGCAAGAAAAAAAAAAAAAAGAAAAACAATAACTTCAGCAAGTGGCCAGTTTCGAAGTAATGAAAAAGTGAATAATTGTTTCTATGAAGAGAATTAAGAAAAATTTAAAGGACAATAATGGTGTACAACAATCAATTTAATCAACGTAATTGTGTGTAATTTTAAAATAAAGGTGAGTAAATTGTGGATTATATTAAAAAAAAAAATCAATTTAAATTATTATTCTTGTTAAAAAAAAAACATGTAAGTAATAAAAACAAATCAAATTAAGGCTTAATTTTTTTGATGTAGAGACAGATTCTGATATTTTAGTGCAATGTTTAAATAAATTTCTCAATTAAAGTTACATACACATACATATTTGTCATAATATATCAATTTTTCATCTGATTTTATTTCTATTATATGTATGTTTAAAATATTATTTCAATATGATTAAAAGCTAGAATGTTCACTATGTTCATTTTAATAAGAAAAAAGAAATGATATTATTAATTAAACGCATTTGTCAAATATAAAGCGTAACATAAATATTTTCCTACAATAGAGAAATGTTTTCTAAAATATAAAAAAAATAATTTTAAAGATTATCTATGTAACAAAAAATATCTTTTATATGTTCCTTTATCAAAAATTAATGTGAAATAACCAAATTGTTATAATATTCTTTTTATATTGGATAAATACTTATAGATTATACTCAATTTATTTTTAACTAGCTGTGCCCGCGACTTCGTTCGCGTGGATTACAGAATGCTTGGCATGTCTCCTGCAAAGCAAGGTTATAATAGTCTGCGGTGCTGCTCAAGAAAGGAGCTTCTTACTTTGGATTTGGGAACTTTCTGGTTGTATTTATAAGCAGACTCTTATTCAGATATTCCTCCACGGTTTTCACTATAAATGTTGAAGAAAAGTGTTTTGTGCTAGTCTTTAAAATTTCGACTGTATACCAGTATATTCTCGCCGAGGTTTTCCTTGTATTATATATCGGGTGACTTTTTTAACTGGGCTTGATAGGCCATATCCGGAACTTTAAGGAATCGCGAAAAATACTTAAAGGAGTCTCGTGTCCGATTTTAAGAAATCTAAAACTGCATCATAAGTTTTTTTTAATTTCATGATTCTCCTGACCTGGAATTGAACCCACTAATTAAAAAAAAATACATTCTGTATTATTGCACCACCTACCTAATAGTGTCACTTGTAAGAATCAACTTTTGGAAAGTTTTAGGAAAAGATTTATTTTTTAACAAAATAACATTAAATCTATACATAAATTAGACGTTAAGTAATCGATTCTATATATATTAAATATACATATCAAATATGTGGGTTAAATCACGGCTCCCGGTAAGTTTAGAAAAAAAGTCTGCATAACTTCGAACGATTCGTTTATTTGCATCAAAATGCTAGTCACCTACTAAAGTAAGGAAGAGTGTAAAGAATATCAAAAATATATAAAATTTATAACTCACAGTAACTTCTTTTATGTTTGTCTATTTTTTCTATGTGAGCTATAAAAGTAGATACAATGTGACGTTTGTTTTGGTCCCCGTCACCTACTCCGTTACCTAAGTAGGTTTAGATAATTCCTAAAAAGATGAATCAATTTATTGAAAATCTACATTTCACTGGACTCGGCTATTGTACTCACCCGCTATTAGTGTTACAACATCCCGTTATAATTTAAAAATTTCACTTTTAGGTATGATCGTTTTTTTGAAGAATTACAAAAGATTTAATTAATGTATGAATTTGATAGAATTATGTAAAAAATATGCCCTTTATTTTTGTTGCAGTTAACTATATAATAATACCTCTCTGAAGTTGATTCTTATAATATGTGACAGTATCAGATGATGCAATCATACAGAATGTTAATTTTTTCCAAAATCAACGTGTTCGTTTCTGGCTAGGAGAATTTATTTTTCAAAAAACTAATGAAATAGTTTTAGTTTTTATTAAAATCGGCTCGGTTACTTCTTTAATTATTTTTCGCTATTGTTTATAGTTTCGGATTTGGTTTATCATATCCAGTAAAAAAATTACCCAGTAAATATATTATTTTCCTAATTATTATATTTATATAATATACATATATCTTCCATATTTGAATTAGATGTTGTTCACTTTTTCATTTTTTTCAATTTTGTTCCTTATTACATTAGCTTTCAGCAGTGAAAGTTTCGTCAAAATCGGTCCAGCTGTTTCAGATATTAGCCGAAAAAAACTGAGTGACAGAAAGACAGACAAAAATTTTAAGATTGGTAATTTTGTTGTAAGTACCGTGTATACTTTAATATGCATTTATTTAAAATTACAAACAGACATCAATTTTATTTATTTTTATACCTTCCCTTCTTAAATCGGAAATTGTTCACTATTTTATTGGTTTCTACAATATTTTGTTATCGCGTAATTCTCTTTTTTACTTATTCATTAAAATAAACATATTAAAAAAAAGTAGCTAAAGTTAATCCTTATAATATTAGCCATTAAATACGTCATGTTTTGAAGAACTTTTTAGACTTTGTAATATTTCGTGAATTTCTTCTTTCATCTCCTCTCCCTTTCTGGACCTCACGTGATTAATGGACATTCCCTAATTGCTTGTGAAAGTCCCCTTAAATTTGATTCAGCTGTTTCAGAGATTAGTCGTAAGAAACAGATTGACGTACAAAAAATTAAAAAATTGATTTTTTGATGTAAGTAATGTATATACTTTTATGCATTTAGTGAAAAGCATAAAATACTGTTCGACGTGAACCCTTAAATTGACATAACTTTTTTTTATGAATCGATTGAAATTAAATAAACACCAAATGTTAAGTGAACCTTACTGCAATATAATCATGAAAACCACATCTAAATCGGATAAGCCCTTTCTGAGATTAGTGGGCGCAAACGCACTGATAAACAGACAAACAGACAAAAATTGTAACAATTATTGTTTTGGGTTCTATTGCGTATGTAAAGGCCCAAATAATTTGTTTTTTTTTTTTTAATATATCTTCTATGTACAGACAGCGACCCGTTAGAAATTTTTTTATATGTATAGATTAAAAATATCTAAAATAGAAGTAAGCCTAAGTCACTTCTTATAACATTTGCTAACTGCAAGTAAAAGTACCATCAAAATTGGTTTAGCCGTTTTAAAGATTAGTCGGAACAAACAGATAGACAGACAGACTGACAGACAAAAATTTAAAAATGTATTTTTTGATATAAGTACTGTATATATGTATGTACTTTCATGCATTTAGTAAAAAGTACAAAATAATGTTCGACGTGAACCCTTAAATTGACATAACTTTTTTATTTATGAACCGATTGACATGAAACAAACCCTAAATGTTAAGTGAAGCTTACCACAATATATTAGTGAAAACCGCATCTAAATCGGATAAGCCGTTTCTGAGATTAGCGTGCACAAACGCACAGATAAACAGACAAACAGACAAACAGACAAACAGACAAACAGACAAACAGACAAACAGACAAACAGACAAACAGATAAGAATTCTAAAAATCTTTGTTTTGGGTTCTATTGCGTCGGTAAAGGCCCCCAGTAAGATTTTTTTTCATATATCTTCCATGTACAGACATCGACCCTCTAGAATTTTATTATTAGTATAGATTTTATGTCATAATATTCGCACTATAAAACATTTGTCGTTATTTGATTCAAAATGTCTGAGAATATGGTAAATTGTTTTGATTTAAAAAGAATTTTCACTTTTATCACTTTATGTTACATTCGAATTTTCACATTCAATAAAACGATTTTTCGTATGTTATTTTAAAATATATTGATAATTTAATTGTGTTTCTATATATAATTGTAAACGTGTAAATATTTGCGATGCCAAACTTTAGATAACAAGCACGTGAAGCAGCCAACATGCTGAAATTTTGGGTATGTCATTTTAACTTTCATAATTTGTACTTAATAATTATTTTTTTTAACTGATAAAGTTTATAATTTTATATGTATATGTTTCAAACTGTAAGTCAATTGTTGAATTGTCGGTTAATTAAGTTAAATTTTATCATTCATGAATTTGTATTTACTCTTAAAAATCGAAAAATAAGTTGAGTTAAATAAGTTTTAATTACTATAAATTCGTTTGGATTATCATCTTAGTTAAAAAAAATAAAGCTTTAATGCTACAAATAATAAGAGTGGTAAAATCTTTGACGAATGAACGACTAACACGACTATTATTCACTTCAATAAACTAAAAAAATGTTCACGAAACTTGTAGTATAAATAAATTATCATAAAAATCTTAATATATATGAATCTCGTGTCACAATGTTGTCCTCAATGGACTCCTAAACCACTTAACCGATTATAATAAAATTCGCACACCATGTGCAGTTCGATCCAACTTGAGAGATAGGATAGTTTAAATCTCAAATTATAGTCGCAATTTTAATAATAAAACCTTATTGCCATTAAGGCGGATCAGCTGGTACATATATAAAATAAGTGAAAACAAAAACCATCGTTTGAAAAAACCTTAATTATATGTCAATATCTAATATTTAGTCAAAATTAAAAGATTTAAACATGATTTGTTTAAAATAAATAATTAAATAATAAAATGTGGCTAAGTTGTAATTAAAAACTTAAAAAATATATTAAAAAAAAATACAGCGTTTTGTTCTAATTGGTTTAACATTAACTTTAATAATATTATCAATATGCTGTAAACGATAAATTAAAAAAAAAAAAAAAAAAACAAAACATTAATTAATAATTTTAAAAAAAATCCAATGAGAACTAATTCTTCAGAAGGTCCGTCAAAGTAAAGTGTGTCCTTAATCAATTAAATTAAAATACTATATGTAGTAAATGCATTACTGGCATTCTTGTGATATCAATATAACTACACTATACAATAAAAATGTAAGACGATCCAATGAGATTCCATAAAAAAAAGCATCATGATAAGATGATAAACACTCAATATTTAAAACTGTCTCTTTGTCTTGAGTATAATAAGAAATATTAATCGCGGATTATAATTTGTGTGTAATTTTATTTTCAACACGCTGTATATTGAATTTCGCTTTTCATTTTTACATTAATTGAATATAGAGTAGAAACAGAGTATCGGTGGAATATAAAACTCAATATAACTTCTTTAAAAACTAATTAAGACGTAAAAAAAAAATAAACTATAAACATAAACAGTACTATTTAGATAGAGAATTAGATACCTAATGTTTAAAAATATATTTGTATTAAAACTCGTGTATAAAACATAAAAACTCAAATAAATTAGCATAAATGCACAATAAAAACATATCTATCGAAAACTAAATACAAAATTTCACGTTTATTAAATGTTGTAATAATTGTAAACAAGGTAACTTTATTCTCAATATGATGACATAGCACGGTTCACATTTACATATTCTTCGAAACGTAACTCTTGGTTCCCATACATGGTGCAGCTCAAATTTTATAAAAACGTTGACGCGAAGTTTTACGAATAAGGCGTGGAATTTGTAAACTAATATGATATTGAAGATTCAGGTTAAACGCTGATGCAATCATTCTTAGATACCATTGTTGTCTCCTGGCTTGCCTTTGTCATTATTTTTAATTTATATTGTTTTGATATTTTTAAATAACACTTTATTAGTGTCGTAATTAAGACTAAAAATAACTTATTTTTTCTTAAAATAATCGAATACTACATTTTAATAATTTTCTTTTTTCTTTTTTTTTTAAAGACAAGGAGTCTTAAATAAATAAATAAAAAAACACGGATAATTAAAGGAAAACGATAATGGAATAAAAACTAAATGGTGTCAATATTATGACATTGAAGGAAATATATTATGTCGGATATAAAAGGACAGTATAAAATTAAGAGATTTATTAATATGGATTCAGATAAAAATGTAAAATGAAAGGCATGATAAAGTATAGATTGATGGCGTATATTTACGTTAGTGTGTGAGAGTGGTACGATTATGTAGATGGTATGGTTTGACGTTTTTTTTTTGGAAAATGTGCCTTTGAAGCTTAGCTTGACTATTTGTAGTCGGATAGATCAACCGATGAATAATCGTGGACAAGTTAAATTTCCTTGGCACATATAGAATGTTGGGTATGAAAATTAATTGAAATAAAATATATTTTTTATTGTAGCTTAATGCTACAATAATTGTATATCAATAGGTACTGGTTGTATGACTTATCACATTGTGCGCGAGACGCCAATGTGAGGTATATGACACTGCAGTCCTAAAAAATAAATAAATAAATAGAGTTATAGAAAAGCTCTAAAGTAAAGGAGTAAGTTTTTGGCAGGGTTATAAAATGAAAGATTTTTGATAGATCTAAGGAAAGAAAGGGTTATATGAGTATGATTATAGAAAGTTTCAAATGTAAGATAAGGAGTGTGAATATACATATATGTAAGGATTAATTAACTATCTCGATCTAATTCGCAGGTTATCTTGGTATGATTGAATGAAATTGGCTATCGGATATTAGCTTAACTATGTTTTGGCGCCATAACGTTAGTTATTCTAATATATCGATATGCTAAATTGAAAGGTGATGGAAAAAGGAATGATATGGTTATTTATTGTTTTGAAAGAGGATAAAAATGAAAATAAAGTACTAGCACATTACTTGATCATGCTGTACGCGAGTTCGTCTGCGTGAAAGATTGTGGCAAAGAGTACAAAAATAAAAAAATATATATATATAAATAAATGGTTAACCAAATAAAATAATAAATATTAGGAGTGGTCCGGGCCACCCAACCAATTATAAAATGAAATATTAATTAAAAAAAAATAAAATAAAATAAAAAGCTATAAAAGGCCTGTGCGCGCGCCATTAATATTACTTGTTAATATTACTTAAAAGGAGAAGAAATAAAATAAGATCGCGGTATTATAACCTCGAATGTGACATAAAAAAAATGATAAGACGTCTTAGAAACTAAAATGTATACATAAATCTACTTATAATAACGATAAAGACTAAGAAGCGAAAATAGCTCGTTTCTATTACATGGATAAAGACATATAACGTATAACGACAATAAATATAATAAAACTCGAATGAGACAAAAAAAAAAAATATTTCAACTAACATTTATAGATTAGAATAAGAATATAGTTTATAAGCCATATTAATATTACTTTAGATTTTAAACGTCATATTTTTTCAAGGTCATATTTGTTTTTCTCTTCTTTTTAGATTAAGATATCTAGGTTCTTTTCTTTTATTATTATGTCATCTTTTTTTTTTAAATAAAATAAAACCCTTTTGTAATAAAATAAGAAAAAGTCTATTTAGATTATAATAAAACTGATAAAATTGTTTTCGAAAAAAAAAAAAATATATATATACGTACATTTTTTTTTCTTAAAATGCCGTGGGAGGTGTGATGTAGTAGCCTACGGCATTCGCCTGTTGTACCTAACTTGTATGCAGTATTAAACAGAACCTGGAACCGAACAGCCGTCTTTTATTGTCCCAACATTACATTATAGCTCCTTCACGCCACATCCGTCCAAATGTACGTAAACTCCTTGTGGAAACACCCGCTAAATCTAATCTCGGACGTAACTCACCTATGAATAGATTGATGCGTAACTATAACACCATATCAAAAGAGGTAGCTGTCGACTTTTTTCAACAGTCTGTGGACACTATTAAAAAAGAATTGGGTAAACATTATCTTGAGACTCATTTGCAAATATTGTAATGTACTAAATTGTAGGTGTTTAATTTTTATGTTTTTTTTTCTTATGTTTTCCTGCTTTCTGCTTTTTCGGTTTTTTTTTTTCTAATGTTTATTAATCAGAAACTTTTTAGTACTCCTCAATGTATATTGTAATAAATTAGCAATAGTTATTTAGATAAGAACTTTATTATACTTTTATAATTTTTACTGTGCATGTTGTTGCCGTCTGTAAATGATGTAGCATTCTAAATGTTTCTAAGCTATGTGTATTTTTGCTAATGTACTAATGTAATACATTGTAGATGGCCTTTAATAAATAAATAAATAAAATTATTTTTGGAAAATAAACTAAGTTTGTGTGTGAGATAATAGTAGCGTATCAAGCGGAAAATAATATAATCTTAGAATTAAAATTTTATGTACTTAAAACAAATTAACATAGAAGTTGATCACGGTCAAAAAACAATTTTACAATCAATGAGGAGAAATTTGTATCAAAACGAAAACATAGGGGCAGCAAACCTTTATAAACAACGCAATGCAATCTATATGTCGCAGCTAACAAAATGATAGCGCGATTCAGCGTACAGTCAGCGCCATCTCTGGTCAATATTATGACATTACGTAGATAAAATTCTACTCGATTAATGTTACCGGAGGTAACATCATTTTAAAATTTTAAATTTAGAGAGATTTTTTTGTTTTGTTTTCGGTTTTGTGGTGTATCACTGTGAAAATAGTTTGTTTTTAATAATTATAGTGTATTACTAACAATTTTAGCTGTGGTTAGTGTGTAAATAGTAGTTTTTGTGTAGTAGTAGTTAATTCATATATTTATTGTTTGCAAATAAAAATGGATGTCGATCGACCTCCCGAACCTCCTGATCCTGAAGGTTCAACTATTATGTCTGATCCGTCCCCCTCTGATTCCCGTAAACGGCCTAATGAAAGTGCTATGATTGATTCGGCAGCGAAGAAAATCATAGTTCACCCATCTACCATTACTCCGTCGATCCAGTCGATGTACGTCCATCCCTCCTTCTCAGAAGGTCCCAAAAAGTATTCGGGTGATGACAAAGGTCCCTTTATCGTCCATGTCTCACGGGAAGTCGCAGACCCATCAGCAGGAACTACTGTTCGGGCTATTACCTTTGGGCAATTTTTGCATAAGCATAAAATCAGCTTAATAATAAATGACGGTGTAAAGAATATAAGCCGAAATAAAATATCCGTTGAGTTCTCTTCCGGACAAGCAGCAAATGAATTTTTAAATAATCCCATTTTAGGCCTTTGCAAGTACAAATCAAATATTCCTACTTATAATGTAATAATAATAATAATAATAATAATAGTTTATTCAATAAAAATAGTTGACACAATATCGATGATCCATTAAGTCCATTACAGGTCCATACATTGCTTAGTGCAACTTTATACAATAAAATGTTTGGATCAAACTGTACATCCTAGCTAGATTATGTAAATAACCTGTGTTAAGGATGAAACAGCCTTCTCCTCCTGGCTAGTAATACAATATTGAGCCACTAGTACTCTTCTATAAGTAGGGACTATAATCATTATGTACAATCACATAAAAAGGTATTTAATAAGTGATTATGTGTGTGTGTGTGTTCGTGTGTGTGTGTGGTGCGTGGGTGTGTTGTGTGTGTGTCAAAATGTAAATATTTAAGTTCACAATGTCAAAAGATTCTATGTTCCTGCCTGTAAAATATAAAAAAAATTTCAATTCAAAAACATCTTCTAAATTATTAGTTTATAATGTAAATTACTCATTTAAAAATTCCTTAGAAACAAATTGTAATTTGAATAATATTACTTTAAATGATGACATTAAAAAACTAAATTTAAACTAAATAAAAAGACAATGCCTAAGCCCTCTTACTTAAATATTGTTAATCAAAATATACAGGGCATAGGTGGCAAGGAACATGAAATAGAATTATTTTCTGATTGTAGTAATATTCATGTATTTTGTATTACTGAACATTGGCTTCAAACTTATGAAATATTTAATATTCAAAATTTCACCATGTCAAGTTTGTTCGTAAGAGCGAATGCTATTCGGGGAGGCTCATTAATATTAGTTCGTAATGATATATCTTATAAATGTCGTCATGATATTGTGGCTCTCTCTATCGAGCGAACTATTGAATTATCTTGTGTGGAATTTCAGCTATACATAATAGTTTGCATATACCGCCCCCCTGTAGGAGATTTTAATTTATTTGAGACAACTATGGAGGACATTTTAAAAAAGCTGTGTAAATGTAGTAAAAATATTATCGTATGCGGGGATTTTAATGTAGATTTATTGAAAGACACAACAATTAGTACTCGACTGATTAGCCTATTTAAGTCATTTAATTTATGTCACAGATATTGTGAACCGACTCGAATAACTAGCCTGTCTTCTACGTGTATTGACAATGTATTTTGTTACTGTGACATTTTTGAAAAGTCAATTATTAATAATTTAACTTCTGACCACTGTGGTCAAAAATTTTCACTTAAAGACAATGTAACTATAAATAGACAGAAAATAACTTGTAGACCAATAACTGTGAATAGAATAAATTGTTTTAGGGATATTGTGGCATCTAAAGTATGTAAATTAGATTTGACTGCACATGATCCAGACATACTTTATGGTTCACTTTTTAAATTAATTTTAAATGAGTTCAGTAAAATTTTAAAAACTAAAACTTTTTATAATATTGCGGGCTTGAAATTCAATGACTGGGCTACTCCTGGTATTTATAAAAGTAGAAACAAATTATATGAATTGTACAGTATGAAGCAGTGGAATCATGAGGCATCTTTTTTGGAACATGTAAAGCGATATTCAAAAACTTTTAAGGCAGTATGTATTTGTGCTAAATCAAATCACATAAAAGGGAAAATTTTTAATTCTGACGACAAAATCAGGGCTACATGGGACGTCATTAACCGTGTTTGTGGAAAATCTAATAAACAGTCTCTGTCCATTGAGCTAAACTTAAATAATAAAAAAGTAAGTTCAGAATTAGAAGTCGCAAATATCTTTGAAAAATTCTTTGATACAATCGCTACTGATATAACATCGCACTTAAATTCATCTTCATCAGACGCAACCATGTTTCTTGTTAATCATGTACCTAAATGCAATGTTAAATTCTCTTTCCAGCAAAGAACTTCAGTAGATATTATAAAAACATTTAAATCTCTTAACATTAAGAAAACGAATGATCTATGGGGTATTCCGGTTAAATTAGTTAATACTATTATTGAGGATATTGCTCCATATGTAGCTTTAATTTTTAACAAAAGTCTTGAGACTGGATCATTTCCGAATTTATTGAAATGTAGTAAAATTTTACCTCTTTTCAAAAAAGGGAGCAAAGATGATCCCAGTAATTATAGACCTATTTCTATCCTACCGTCCATAAGTAAAATATTTGAAAAAATTATCTTAAATCAACTCATTGCTCACTTTGATGTAAATAATATTTTTCATAGTGAACAGTACGGTTTCACTAGAGGTCGCTCAACAACGAATGCAGGTATAGCGCTTCTTAAACATATTTATGATGCGTGGGAGAAATCACAGAATGCTATCGGTGTTTTCTGTGATTTGTCTAAGGCATTTGATTGCGTAAACCACGAAACGCTTTATGTAAACTTCAATATTACGGAGTTGAAGGTAAAGCTCTTGATCTTATTGCTTCATACTTGACTGGGAGAATTCAACATGTTTTTATAAATGGAATAAAGTCTTCTGGATCAGAGCTAAAAATGGGTGTTCCACAGGGATCAATTCTGGGTCCATTTCTATTTTTAATATACATCAATGATCTACCTTTTTATGTAAAAAGTATTTGTGACATTGTATTGTTTGCTGATGATACTTCACTTATTTTCAAAGTTAATAGAAATAAAGTTGATTATGACGATGTAAGCAATGCATTATCACGGATACATGGTTGGTTTACCACTAATAATCTAGTTTTAAATACTAAAAAAACTAAATGTCTAGTGTTTACATTACCTAATGTAAAACAACAAACTTATAATTTAATATTAAATGGTGAGATCCTTGATGTTAGCGATACAACTGTATTTTTGGGAATTACCTTGGATATGAAGCTTCAGTGGAATTCCCATTTGGCATCTCTTACGGGAAGACTCAGCTCCGCAGCATACGCGGTTAGGAAAGTTCGTCAACTAACCGACGTTGATACAGCTCGATTGGTATATTTTGGTTATTTTCATAGCCTCATGTCTTATGGATTGATGTTATGGGGTAACGCTACAGATATTAATACTGTATTCATTTTGCAAAAGAGAGCTGTTCGTGGTATTTATAATCTAGGAGCTCGAGATTCCCTTCGAGATGTTTTTAATAAAGTTGGTATACTTACGGTTGCATCGCAGTACATTTACAATAATATTATGTATATTCACAACAACATTGATTATTTTGATAAAAACAGTAACAGGCATTGTATTAACCCGAGAAGAAAGGATAATCTTATAACGCCGAAGTTTCGACTCCGCAAAGTCAATGTTACCTTCTTGGGGCAAGGTATTTGTTTTTATAATAAAATTCCGCAAAAAGTGTTACAGTTTACGAAAAATAAATTTAAAGTACATATTAAAAAGTCCTTAGTAGCTAAAGCATATTATTCTGTTCAAGATTATATAGATGATAAACATGCTTGGATTTAGTATAAGCTGGATTCACACAGGGTATTTAATATATTTGTAACTCATAAATGTATGTACCCATCGTAAAACTTTTAAAAAGAGTAACTATCGAGTTTCTTACCGGTTCTTATCGGTAGAATCTACATTCCGAACCGGTGGTAAATTAATTAATTAATTAGTGTTTAGTTTTCTTTTGTTTTTGTATTGACGATTCAAAAGTGCTTGTAAAAGCCTACTTGAATAAAGCATATTTTGATTGATTGATTTGATTTTGATTTTCTTAACACATGATTTAAATCTATTTACTGAAAACTGTACACATTTCTGGGGGATTTTATTATAAAAATGAATACCTTGCTCGAGAAAAGTAATGTTTACTTTGTGAAGTCGAAAACTAGGTGTTATAAGTTTATCTTTATTTCTCGTGTTAATATTATGTTTATGAACATGTTACATGCGGTGTAACAAGAGGACCGCTTCGTATCATATTTAACGCGTCGGTGTGACAGGCGCTCCGTAACAATTTGCTGACCATGTTTTAAGGAATATAGAAAACCGATGCCTTTCCCACACTATTGGTTCCTACATCGAACTTTTAGTACATACTTTATGTTAATTTAGTTTTATAAATAGAATAAGTAAAAACTAATGTAAAATCTATTACATTAAATCTATTTTAATAAGTATACTTCGTACTTATTTTCAAACATCCGGCTGTAGCTACGTAATTGGCGCAGTCGGTAGGATAGCCGAAATTAAAGTCAGTGAATCAATCAAGGACATCGGCTATCTCGAATCTACACCGTGGTGCAGCAGGAGAAGTATCAAGAAATCGATACAGAAAAAGGTACGAATATTTAAAATGTACTTAAGAATCTTTCTGAAGTTGCTTTCCCTTTATCCTTAAGTTTATCCTAATAATTTTCCAAGATTTTCCATCCGTTGCAATCTCGGACCTCTAGGTTAGTTACCAAAAGACATCAAATTTTAGACTGTAATAGAGATATAAATAATAGTGATAGTATAGATATTAATAACTCAGACAAGATGGCAGATTTAGAGTATATATATAAAGCTCTTCGCTTAATCCCGGAATTTGACGGGAATCCGAATATATTAACCCGATTTATTAGGATATGCGATTAGTTAGTTAATGATCTTATGTCTGATAAGCCAGAAGACCAGTTAAAAAATTTGGCGTCAATTAATGGTATATTAAATAAAGTTACCGGGCCTGCGGCTCGTATGATTAACTCAAATGGTATCCCCGAAAATTGGGCAGGTATTCGTAGCGCTTTAATAAATAATTTTGCAGATAAACGAGATGAGACCTCTTTATATAACGATTTGGCTCCACTAACTCAAGGTTCTAATACACCTCAAGAATATTACGGAAAATTCACGATACTTTGATAATTTTGGATATTCACCGAAACACTTTAATAGTCCAAGTATATCAAGACAATATTATTCTCAACAGCAGCCTGTACCAATATTCAGACCTCAAGGACCACAATTCCGTAGTCCTGGTAGAACCCAACAAGGATTGGACGCACGATCACCGAATTACAAGCCTCAAACTAATGTGTGTAATATATCCCCACCGAAAAATCGATCAAATAATATTAATCTACAACCCATGAGCGGTGTGAGTCATTATGTAACAAAACCAATGTCGAACCGTCAACCTTGGGATTGGTCCAAATTAGGTAACCCACCGCCATCAAATTATTTTAAAACTAGGGAACTTAATTTTAATGATTCATGTGACCCTTATGACAAATATTACGAAAACGAATATTATTTGGACTACCCTGACCATAGAGAATACTATTACAAACAACCTCAATTGTCAGATACTTATACAGTAGAAGAACCAGACACTAGTACTGTTGATTCCACCCCAATTGAAACTCAAAATTTTCGGGAAGACCCCAAGTCAGACACATTAGGATAGAACTTAACTTAGAGACACAACGACACTTACCATATACATACAGGGTCAGTACATGTTATGTGTTTTAATTGAAACTGTTTAAATGGAATACGATTTCAAGGCCATATACAAAATATTATTTAAATCGGATTACTAGTTTAGTCTCTAGACAGTTCTAAAGTTTTAACTCAGCGACGCGCTCAGAAAACATGATGTATATTTTATAACAACGAATGCACCTAACTACTTGAAATATGAATGGCAAAAGATACACCGTTGCCGCTTTGACAAAATTAAATTATACAAGGTCACGGCTATGTATCAGATTAATAAATTCGTAACATAACAAGAAAGCAAAATAGGTACATAGCGTGCGCTTCATTTCTAGGTGTAAAAGAAATAGAAACAGGTCAAATATTGCTATTGCATCCTTGCAGACGAAAGCGAGACACCAATAAAACAAAAACCTGTTAATTAGTGTGCCGATGCTTATCTCTCGGGATGCACGTTACGCAATTCGGAAGCGCACGCGCCACTTTATTGTCGTAATCTCGCGCCAAAGTATTTGTGTTAAGTATTTGTTGTTATTGTGATAGGACACCGAAATTAATAGTAGATTAGTGATAGTACATATTTATCACTTATCAAAAGCGTTTGATTGTGTTGTACATGAAACGCTATTGAAGAAACTTAATTATTATGGTATTAAAGATAAAGCTCTTGATCTAGTTGCTTCATACTTAAGCGGTAGAATTCAACAAGTTACTATTAACGGAACAAAGTCTTCTGGATCTGTTCTCCAAATGGGTGTTCCACAAGGATCAATTTTGGGTCCTTTTTTATTTTTAATTTACATTAATGATTTGCCTTTTTATGTTAACAATATTTGTGATATTGTGTTGTTTGCTGATGATACTTCATTAATATTTAAAGTCGACAGAAAGAAAGATAAGTATGACGACGTAAACAATGCACTATCGCATGTACAGAAATGGTTTACTCTAAACAATTTAGTTTTAAATGCCAAAAAGACGAAATGTGTCGAATTTGCACTACCTAACGTTAATAAACAAAATTTTAACCTTGTTTTGAATAATGAAATACTTAATGTAATTGATAGTACAGTGTTCTTGGGCATTACTTTAGATTCAAAACTTCAGTGGAAGCCCCATTTGTCATCCCTTGCAGGAAGACTCAGCTCCGCAGCTTATGCTGTTAGAAAAATTAAAAATTTAACTGATATTGATACTGCTCGTCTAGTATACTTTAGTTACTTTCACAGTGTTATGTCTTATGGTATATTACTTTAGGGTAATGCCACAGACATTGAGACTGTATTTGTCTTACAAAAAAGAGCTATTCGAGCAATATATAGTCTCGGAGCTCGAGACTCCCTTAGGGATGTATTTAAGAAGATAGATATTCTCACGGTTGCGTCACAATACATTTACGTTAATATTTTATATATCTTTCAAAATAGTGATGGTTTTCCTAAGAACAGTGACAGGCATTGTGTAAACACTAGAAGAAAAAATAAACTTTTCATACCAAACTTTCGTCTTCATAAAGTCAGTTCATCGTTTCTGGGATTTGGTATTCGCATCTATAATAAAATCCCGCAAACAGTTTTACATTTGCCACTTAATAAGTTTAAAGCCTATGTTAAAAAATCTTTAATAAATAAAGCATATTATACCATACAAGAATATTTTGACGACAAAGAGGCGTGGATTTGATAAGCGTTGATTTTCTATCCGGATAACATAATTAAAATGTAATAAAAATACATTATGTATAAATGATTTTAAAAGAGTTACTATCGAGTTTCTTGCCGGTTCTTCTCGGTAGAGACTACATTCCGAACCGGTGGTAGCTTTATAAAAATTAAAAATTAAAATATGACATGTAACTTGACGATTCGAAAGTGCTGTTAAAGCCCATTTGAATAAAGTATATTTTGAGTTTGAGTTTGAGTTTGAGTTTATTTTATAGTGACAGGACACGAAACTATTAATTTTTACTTAATATTAGTGTTATTTTTGTTGTTTTTTATGTTTTATAGTGACAGGACACGGATTTTAGTTTTTAATTGTGCTAAAACACTTAACTAGAGTTTAAGACAATGCCTCGCATTACGTACACCGAGTCAGAATACACGGACATGGTTTTAATGTACGGGGAATGCCACGGAAACGCGGCCTTAGCTTTACGAACATACCGAGAAAGGTATGGTGAGAGACGCATGTGCCCCAGTAACCCTCGCATTATAGTGCTGGCAGTTCAAAGGTTAAGAGACAATAAATGCATTGTGCCGCAACACGAGGGAGTCACATCACGACAAATACGCGCCTCGTTGGAGGAAAGAATTTTACAGTATTTCTCTGACAACCCGACATTGAGCCTCAGTAGAGCCGCGCGACAGTTTAATATTTCCCCTAAAACTGTGCATAAGGTTTTAAAACGGAATAAACGCAAACCTTATAAATATTGTAAAACACAAGCGTTGTTGCCGAGGGGTATAAATAGTGAGGTCAATTTCGTTAGCAACCACCACAAATTTAATAACGAAAATATAAAATAATATTGTCCGTCGGTACGAATTATGTGTACAAGAAAATGGCGGACAGATTGAACATTTAAAAATTTAAAGAATTAAATGGGTTAACGGAAGTGTTTCTTGTGCTCGTATATCGTCAACTTATCTATCTACGGCGACTTATGCCGCCGCGCCGCGACCGACGTAAGCGCACCCGCTCGCGCTCGGGCGGGCGGGGCGGGGCGACACGCGCTCGATAACTCGACGAGCGGCGTTGCCACTTTGATGACTATACCTAGAGGTCAGTAACAGTTATTTACCATTTACAGGCTGTTTGCATTTTATTTCGACTATTTAGCGATTTAATTTGTTCGAAAATTTTTTTTTCGTATTTTTCATAGCATTTATTTTTCTACCGGTTTGAAGTGTTTCTAAATAGGAATAATATACGTAGTTTCAATTAGTACACACAGTCCGCATTGACCCTGTATAACTATATCAAATCCGCCTCTTAGATTGTTAATAGATACAGGAGCTAATCAGTCCTTTATAAGTCCTGAAGCCGTGCATCGATTTTATTCACATATTACTCCTAATTACGACCCATTCGAAGTAACAAATATATATGCTAAAATTCGAAATGATTTTTCTATAACGATACCATGTTTTAAGGAATTTAATGAAACCGATGACTTCGATGGTCTTATAGGTTACGATTTATTAGAAAAATTTGAATCCAATATAGATTTAAAAAATAAAAGTTTAGTAACTCGAAATTCACAAAATCGATTGTCTATGTATGATTCACGGAATTCTAATCTATATGAAGACATTATTCCGGCAAATTCATCAAAATTGGTTAAGGTGCCTATTAATCATCATCAGGGAGACGTTTTAATTCATAAGCAAAAAAATTCTAATTGCCTAATAGATAGTTGCATCACTACCGTAAAAAATAATAGCGGTATTTTACAAGTAACAAACCCTACTCGTCATGACTTAGTTTTTTCTATGGATCGACCAGTAAGTGCAAACGTATTCAATATTCAGTGCAAGCGCACCGAACATTCGCCTAATCGTGTTAAAGATGTACTTTCTCGTTTACGTACTGATCATCTTAGATGCTGAGGAACGTATTAATGTAGAGTTATTATGTTCACAATATGCGGATATATTTTATATAGAAGGAGAACCGTTAACTTTTACAAATAAGAGAAAACATTCAATTAAAACTACCTATGAGGAGCCAGTTTATACTAAAAGCTACCGATATCCATATATTCATAGACAAGAAATACAAGAACAAATATCAAAAATGCTAGAACAGGGCATCATTAGGCCTTCGAACTCTGCCTGGAGCTCGCCCATTTGGGTAGTTCCCAAAAAAGATGATGCATCAGGTAAAAAAAAAGTGGCGAATAGTAGTAGATTTTCGAAAGGTTAATGAAAAAACCACTGACGACATATTTCCCATACCAAACATTACAGATGTATTAGATAAGTTAGGTAAATGCCAATATTTCACCACTCTGGACCTCGCTAGTGGGTTTTATCAAATTGAAATGGAACCCTCAGATATATAGAAAACAGCATTTAATGTAGAACGTGGTCATTTTGAATTCCTCAGAATGCCCATGGGTCTTAAAAACAGCCCATCTACCTTTCAAAGAGTGATGGACAATGTTTTAAGAGATCTTCAAAATACTATTTGCTTAGTTTACTTAGATGATATAATCGTTTTTAGTACGTCCCTTCAGGAACACATGATAAATTTAGGTAAAGTCTTTCAAAAATTACGCGAATCCAATTTTAATATACGAATGGATAAATCCGAGTTCTTAAATCTAGAAACTGCATATCTGGGGCATATCATTAGCAAGGATGGAATCAAACCAAACCCGGAGAAAATATCGGCCATTCAAAAATATCCGTTGCCCAAAACTCAAACAGAAATTAAAAGATTTCTAGGATTACTTGGTTATTTTAGAAAATTCATACCAGATTTTGCTAAAATAACCAAGCCTATGACCCAATGTTTAAAGAAAGGTTCCAAAATTACACTTGACAAAAATTACATAGAATGTTTTGAAAAATGTAAAACTCTTTTAGTTAACGACCCGATTTTACAATATCCAGATTTTTCTAAAGAATTCTTATTAACAACAGACGCCTCAAATTTGGCAATTGGAGCCGTTTCACAAGGGCCTTTAGGTTCTGACCGACCAATAGCATATGCTTCGCGTACACTTAACTCCAGTGAAATAAATTATAGTACCATAGAGAAGGAATTATTAGCAATAGTATGGGGAACAAAATATTTCAGACCTTACCTTTTTGGAAGAAAATTTAAAATAATTACCGATCACCGTCCTTTGCAATGAATATCAAAGAACCTAATTCTCGTTTAACCCGTTGGAAATTAAGATTAAGTGAGTTTGATTTCATGCCGATGCTTTATCTCGCGTTGAAATCCATAATGATGAAATTAGTTCGATCATAGTTAACACATCACAAAAAACAAGCTCAGACTCACGAACTGAAAGTGCTGACTCTAGAACCATAACTGCTGATACTAGTATTGATAGTACTAATTCTAGAACTGATAGTGTCCATAGTAACACGGAAAATCCTATTCTAGAGGTGCCTATTACCGACGATCCTCTTAATAAATTCCATCAACAGATTATATTTAATGTAGTAAATGATATAAAAAATAGACCTAATGTATCTAAACCTTTTGAAACCTATACTAGAACTTCAAGATTCAAGTTTCTAAATCTAATCTAGAAAACGACGTTATGGATGCTCTTAAAGAATGTATCAATCCAAAAATAAAGACTGGAATTTTGATTAATCCCACATTAGAATTGTATTCCATTATACCTATTTTACAGAGAAATCTCAAAAGTTCGAAATTCAATTTAGTTCTTACAAAAAGACTACTTAAAGCAACAAGAGATAATAAAAAATTATCACATAGGTAAGACTAACCATAGAGGAATCAGTGAATGTTATTTATCACTATCGCAAAGGTATTACTGGCCTAAAATGAGAGAACAGATAACTAAGTATATTAACGAGTGTAATATATGTGGTCAAGCCAAATACGACCGTAATCCTGTTAGACCACAGTTCCAAATTGTAACTCCACCAACAAAACCTTTTGAAGTCGTACATTTAGATTTGCTTAGTGTTGATTCAAATAAATATCTAACTATAATCGATGCATTATCAAAATATGCACAAGCATATTTTCTTCGAGATGCAACGGCTGTAAGTGTGGTCCAATCCTTGTTACTGTTCTCTACTCATCATGGAATACCTTTAACAATTATAACAGATAATGGTTCAGAATTTAATAATCAGTTATTTTTAGAATTTGCTAGAGTTCACAAAATTCATCATCATAAAACTTGTCCAAACACCCCTAATGAAAATGGTATGGTTGAGCGACTTCACTCGACATTACTCGAACATTTAAGAATTTTAAAATTAGAACGTCGAACAGAACCGGTAACAAATCTAATGGCATATGCTGTATTAGGCTATAACAATTCTATACATAGTTTTACAAAATGTAGGCCGATCGATATAATTACTGGCCATTTAGATCCACGTGACCCTTTAGATATAAAGTAACAGCACATTTATTACAACAGTATATCGAAGATCATCGCAAAAAAATGTTAAAGGTATTTGAAATTATTAACGAAAATGCTTTACAACAACGCACTGAAATAATTCAGAATGCTAATAAAAACCGCGAACCAGAATGCGAATACGTTCCTAACCAAGAAATTTTTATTAGGAATCCTTTGGCTAATAGGCAAAAACTAGCACCTCGTTTTACGCAAGATATAGTTTTAGCAGATTTACCAATACATATACATATATACTAAAAAGAAAAAAGGCCCCGTACCTAAGTCACGCTTAAAACGGGTACCTAAAAATGCTCGTTTTTTACAGGATTCTGGTAGTGATCCAATTCCAACCGATTCAAGGACAAGAAGTAATGATTGATTCCTTGGAATGCGGTCCCGGAATACTTCCTTTCAAACTTGGCGACACTAGAATCATATCCCATTATCATTCATTTTTAAGTTATATAGATCTCGATAATATTAAGAATCATACATTACTTGTCAAATCTCAGATATCAGATGTTAGACTGCGTTACAGTAACACAGATCCATCTCTCTATGAACCTCACCTTGTTTACCTTAATACTAAATTAGAATGAATAATTAATTTTTTGCAAGCATTCGAGCATAATCGTGTTAAAAGAGGACTCATTGACGGTCTTGGATCTGTAATCAAAAGTATTTCTGGAAATTTAGAGTACACGGATGCAATTAAATATGATAACGCAATAAAAACCCTTGAGAAAAACGAAGTTGATTTAGAGTCAAAAATTAATGAACATATTACGTTAACTAAAGAATGGTCTTTACATACATAACTCTAAAATACTTGATAGTATAGTGCAAAATCAGGAGAATATAACTAAAGTTCCAAATAATATTTTAAATAAAGTTGATAATACAGAAATGTATGCCCATATGGCTCAATATCTTATGATTTTAACTGATAATATAGATAGTTTGTCTGAGGAACTTCATAAAATAGAGAATTCTTTAGCTTTTATACGTGCTTCGAGCACTCCACATTCTATAATAAGTCTTTTAGATCTTAAGAAAATAATTAAGAAACTCGAGACTTTATCTTCTAAGGAAGAAATCTTAGTCTTAGAAATTAGAAATTATTATGATATAATTAAATTAGGTTATTTTTATGTTGGAAATCGAATAATTATAGTTTTAAAAGTACCGATTGCTGTACCCCTACCCTATGACTTTTACCGACTCTCAATCACCCCTAATAAATATAACCAAGTCCTTATCCCTTACCTACCCTTTATAGCAATTTCTAGCGAGAATTCTTTGTACACATAGGCAGAATGCCCGAAGATTAACTCGATGTACCTTTGTGAACGAAATATCAACAGCTACGAGACTCGAGATAAAACTGACTGTATCCGCCGTATAATCGAAAATCAAGGAATGGATTCGAGCTGCAAACGGACAGAAATCCTCCTAAATAATGAAGCTATGGAACAATTTGATGAAAAGCACTATACGTTAAGTTTTCCTACTCCAACAAAAGTCAAGATTTCCTGTAATCAAGAACTATTTAAGACTCTTCAAGGGAGCTTCTTCGCCGTTATACCGGTTAATTGTTACCTAAAAACACCAAAGTTCACCATCTCCAACACGAACGATTTGATAAAGGGATATGCTATAAAGATAATACAGATACCTGCTCTCAACAATCAAGAAGGTGTCCCCATTTCGCCTATTGTCCTTAACTCAATTAATCTCCAAAAACTTCATACAATTAATTCAGGAATATCCTCGCAAATTCAAATAAAATTGAATAACGTTACTGATAATAGCATATATCATACAACTATTCCAATATACATAATTCTATTCGGTGCAAGTATACTTGGTATTGGATTAGCGAGTAGACGACTCTGGCTAAAAAATGTGAATTCTGCAGGAACCAATGTAGAAACTGAAAACGAGAACAAGATTAATCCCCACGAAATAAAAGTTGACCACAGCAATATCTCAGCAACTCTGTCTTTCCAAGAATAGTTGCTAATCTGCGGGGGGAGGTGTAACATGCGGTGTAACAAGAGGACCGCTTCGTATCATATTTAACGCGTCGGTGTGACAGGCGCTCCGTAACAATTTGCTGACCATGTTTTAAGGAATATATAAAACCGATGCCTTTCCCACACTATTGGTTCCTACATCGAACTTTTAGTACATACTTTATGTTAATTTAGTTTTATAAATAGAATAAGTAAAAACTAATGTAAAATCTATTACATTAAATCTATTTTAATAAGTATACTTCGTACTTATTTTCAAACCTCCGGCTGTAGCTACGTAATTAGCGTATAAATAATAATTATTATAAACTGTTTTGCGACATTTCGCTAACATAAGTTTTTTTTTATACCTTAAACAAGCCTACTTAAAAACAAAAAAAGAAAATTAATCATTCTTCTAATAATTATTAAACAAGTACATAAATATCACACGCGATCACAATCACGAGACACTCAAAACTAAATAAAAACAGATCATCTGTCTATGGCAACACGAAGTATCCTTCGAAACAAATAAACAAAATAAATCTAATTAGGTAACACCAATTGAATATTTTATTCACAATTTTTATCAAAGCATAATTTTGATGTCTTTTGTTATACCCACTGTATTAATATTTTGCACGATATTTGTCATAGCCTATACGTGTTTATAAATATCGTAATTTAAAATAACATATTCTCACTGTTTTCACGAATTTAAAGTCAATTAAAACATTAAAAATTAACGACATTGTCACAACAATTCCAACAGTATTTATGTATCTATATATAATTAAATATTAATATGTATGTATGTTTGTTTATTATATTATTTATATAATATATATATAATTTAGTTTAAGTTGTAGGAAGTAGTATAAGGTTCCCTACAAGGCAAATATCGTCGGCATATAAGACGTCTAGAACTGAGAGCCTGGAAACTTTAGTCTTAACTCTGAAACGGGACAAGTCGAATATGCTCTTATCTGTTCTGGAGCTAAGTTTAATTTGACTATTGCACGTTCTAGTTGCATCTCGCATAACGAAATCAAAGTATAAAGAGAACAAAACGGGAGCCATGACACAGCCCTGTTTTACGCCACTGGTTACTGGTATTTGGCTTGAAAAGTCATTTTCATGTCGAGCTTTAACCGTCATATTGTCATGAAACTGACGTATTAAGTTTAACAACTTCTCAGGACAGCCAGTTTTTCTTAGCTATCCACAGTGCTTCACGCGGGACTCTGTCAAAGGCTTTCTCTAGATCTACAAAGCACATATACAGAGGGCGGTGTTGTTCCAGGCTTTTTTCTTGGATTTGCCGCACGACAAAGATAGCATCCACCGTTCCTCTGCCTGGGCGGAAACCACACTGGGTCTCGGAAAGTATGGTTTCTGCGTGCTGGGATAGACGGATGTTTATAATATGAGCTAAGACTTTCCCAGCAACTGAGAGGAGAGAAATACCTCTGTACGAACTACAATCAGCGATATCACCTGTGCCTTTGTACAATTTACAGATGGAGGCATCTCTCCAGTCTTGCGGAACTACTTCACTCTCCCATATTTTTAGGATAAGCTGAAATAGCCTGTTTTTAACGCGAGGCCCGCCGTATTTTTATAATTCAGACGGTAATCCATTCATCCCAGGTGCCTTGTGATTTTTCAGTCTCTTCAATGCCTTCATAAAGTCATCAAAAGATGGCGGTTCTGTCAGGTCTTCTAGTACCGGTACACTTTCGAGTGAATCTATAAACAACAAGTCGGCTGTCTGTGCAATAGTGTTAAGAACGTCATTAAAATGTTCGGCCCATCGGGCAAGAACATCTTTCTGTTCAGTAAGCCGTTGAGTCTTATCCTTGTTGAAAATTGGAGCTACTTTTTTAGTTCTTGGTCCTTGTCCTTGTCCTTGGTCTTCAAAAAGTCTACCGAGTCTAAGGACTGGTTAGTATCAGCATAGTGCTGGATTTCGTTGGCTTTGTCGAACCACCATTTATCTTTGAGAGCACGCACTTTTACTTTTAGGCTATGATTAGCAATTCTCCGCTCAGAGACGTCTGACGAAAGAAGAGTACATATGTGGTCCTCAACGAGCTTCTTGATTTCCTCTTCGGAATCATCAAACCAATCTTGATGTTTCTTTTCTGGCTTCCCGTGAGGCGTAGCTATGAAGGTTCTCAGCGTATAAGCGCCACTCCTCATTAATAGACATATCCTCTTCTGTCTCAGGCTATCGGTGCAGAATGCATCATCTAACTCTTAACTTAGATACGAGTTGCGAACAAGCTTTTGACAGTGTATTTTTGCCGGGATCTTGTGAGATGCTCGACGTGGTGTTTTTAATTTTAACCGTAGTTTTGATCGTACTAGCCGATGGTCAGTCCAGCCCTGAGCACCCCTCATTACTCGAGTTATAAGTACATCACTAAGGTCTCTCTTCCGTACGATTACATAGTCTAGGAGATGCCAGTGCTTAGACCTTGGATGCATCCACGTGGTCTTGAGTTTTTCTGGCAACCGGTAACAGGTGTTAGTAATCGTAAGATTAAATTCGGCACAGAGAGTGAGAAGATCGAGGCCACGAGGAGAGGGCAACGTGGGTGCATATACACTTACGAGATGTAGGTACTTCTTTGATGACAACTGAAGTCTGAGTGTCATTATTCTGTCATTTATGCCTTTCGGTAGTTCTTTGAGTGCTTTGGCTAGCTGATATTTTACAGCAAAGCCGACTCCACTAGCTGCTCTCCCAGTGCTTCGCTTCCCGCTCCAGTAGTAGGTGTAGCCTCCCAGCTCGCATAACTCTCCCGAGTCACTAAGATGCGTTTCACTTATTGCGGCTATATCTATGTTGTATCTGGCCAGTTCTCTTGCGATTAGAGCCGTCTTTCTTTCTGGACATAAGTTTATGTCATTGTCTAAAAGAGTACGAACGTTCCATGTTCCTATAACAAGATCTTCTGTTTTTGACTTATGTTTCAAATTTCGACCGCATTTTGTTGGTGAAGAAATGACCGCGTTTTGCCATTTGATTTGAAAGTGAGACAGGCTATTTTTAGGCCACCTTTTCTAGGCCAGTACCCGGATTGGGGAAAGCAGAGCGCTCCCTAAATAGGGCTGCTTTGTCATTGTCTGAGCTTCCGAACCGGTCCCCTGCCCCAATCGGGACCCAGGACGACCATTACCAGACAACCGCCTAGGTGCAGATGCCAACTAAGGTTTGGACACACCGATCCTCCCCCACCATCGGCTCTCCATCTCCGCAGGGTTTGCGCTCGAAGACCAGGAAACATGCAGGAGTCATCTACGCGTGAATATATTTAAGTGTATAGGCAGTGGCAACCTAACCTACACACTTATGCTTCCCAGCGCCGTGGAAGGAGGCATCTGTCGTGGTGCTCAGGAAACCAGCGCGTCCAGACTATGCACGCGCAAAGTCGTACCGGCCCATTGGACTGCTTTCCATCATGGGCAAGATCCTAGAGAAAGTTCTGTGTCGTCGAATCCGATGGCACGTCTTGCCCAGGTCCAATCCCAGGCAGTACGGCTTCACACCGCAGCGGAGCACGGAGGATACGCTGTATGACCTGATGCAGCACGTCAGAGGTGTCCTCCACAGGAAGGAGACCGCCCTCGTGGTCTCTCTTGACATCGAGGGGGCGTTCGACAACGCGTGGTGGCCAGCCATAAAGTGTCGAATGATGGAAAAGGGTATCCCCGTAAACCTAAGACGTCTCGTCGAGGATTACTTCCGGGATCGAAGCGTGGCTGTGCACTATGCGGGAAGAACAGTGCGGAGGACACAGACCAAGGGCTGTGTCCAAGGTTCCATCGGTGGACCTCTGTTCTGGAACATGCTGCTGGACCCCCTCCTGGACGACCTGGATAGGCTGGGCGCGTACGTGCAGGCATTTGCGGATGATATCGTTTTGGTGTTCTTCGGGCACACGGCGCTTGGGATCCAGCGGGAGGCCAATGCTGCCCTGGCTTGTGCACGAGACTGGGGTGTCATAAATAAGCTACGCTTTTCCGCCGAAAAGACTCAGGCGATGGTAGTCACGCGTAAGCTTAAGTATGACACTCCGGTTGTGCAGCTGGGCGGCGTTGACATCTCGATGGTGACCGAGCTCAAAATCCTCGGAGTCATCGTCGACAGTAAACTCACCTTTAACAGTCACGTTGCCTACGCTTGTCGTAAGGCAACTGACCTGTATAGGAAACTGTCGACGATGGCTCGGGTGGAATGGGGCTTGTGTCCGGAGATCATCCGGACGATATACTCCGCAGTCGTCGAACCGACGATCCTGTACGGCGCGAGCTCCTGGGCGAAGGCCGCCGAGAAGATCTCTGTGCGGAAAACCTTTGCAACCGTCCAGAGGGGCTTCGCACAGAAGATCGCCAAGTCACATCGTACGGTGTCGCTCAATGCAGCGCTCACGCTGTCGGGTCTCCTGCCGCTCGATCTTCGAGTTTGGGAGGTGGCCCGGCTGTTTGAGTGCAAACGGGGACGCCCGATCGATGAGCTCGAATCCCTCGAACTGGAGGAGCGTGAGGCCTTTATCAAGGCCCCCCACCCCGCCAGTGAGCCAGAGGTTGAATACCGGTGCCTGGAGAATATGCTCCCCGAAACTGTGGCTCAGCTGCAGCTCCCCGTTCATCTGATTTACACAGACGGTAGTAAATCGGAGGACGGGGTCGGGGCGGCATATTCCTACTGGCGGGATGGGACCGAGATCCGGACAAAGCGGCTGAGGCTGGAGTCGGTGTGCACCGTCTTTCAGGCGGAGCTACTCGCGATAGCCAGGGCTACTGACCTGGTCGTCGCGAGGGGCTTCGACTGTGCGGCTGTGCTCAGCGACTCCCGGTCCTCGCTCGATTTGATCCGGAACCCGGACACGCACCATCCCCTCGCTACCCATATTCGTCGGAATATTAGGGAGTTGCAGGGGAGGGGTAAAACCCTCCAGTTCTTTTGGGTGAAGGCTCACGTCGGGATCCCCGGCAATGAGCGCGCCGACGAGTTGGCGAGGCTGGCGGCTCAGTCCAGGGTCGCCCCAGCGTATGCCAGGTGTCCAATCTCATACGTCAAACGACGTATGAGAGAGGGCGTGGTCCGGCGGTGGAACGAGAGGTACACCGGTGGAACCACGGCCGAGATCACCCGCATGTTCTTCCCGGATGTATGGCGCGCTTATCGGGCCCTGAAGGGTCTCGACAAGACGTCTTTGTGGGCGCAAGTGCTGACGGGCCACGGCGGTTTTGCCGCCTATCTTTACCGATTTAAACTTAAAGATAGTGCTGGCTGCGTGTGCGACCCCGAGGTTGCAGAGGACATCAAACATCTGCTATTTGATTGCCCGAGGCACGACCGAGACAGATACGACCTGGAATTAAGTACTGGTAAGAAATTGACGGAGGCGACGATCGCCGACCTAATATCGGATAAGCACTCCAGGTCGTATCTGGAGCGGTTCTGCCTCAAGATAGCAAAAATGGCTACAGAACGCAACAAAACAAGGTGACATTATTTTTAACTTTAATTTATTATTTTAAACTTTTAAATTTTATATTTTAAATACTGAATTATTTTAATATTTATTTTAATTTATTATTTTCCAATTGTATTTTAACATTTTATCTAATTTATTAATTTTATTATTTTAATTGCATTTTAATCAAATTTATCATTTTAATCTTAAGTTTTAATTGTAAATAAATAATTTTAAATAATTTAAATTGTAATTTAATAGTATTGAATTTATACTTTATTAACCGAAAAATATGTTTTAATCTTTTAAGTTAATGTTTGCGTTCTGTAACCTCTGCAACCTCAAGCCGTCGGCAGGAATTGTATAATTGAAAGAATTTTAAAATAGTGAAATGTATAAATTAGTGTTAAAATTGTATATATGTATAAAATGCTACTATTGTAAATATTGATAATAAAAATGACATAGCTATGCCGCAAAAAAAAAGAGAGCGGAAAAAAGCGATATGAATAATAAAAACAAAAAGAAATAGACAAAGATTCTTGCCACGCAAGAAGATAAAAGACGGCAAAAAAAAAAAAAAAACCTACACACTTAACAAATGAAAAAAAAAACAAAGCAATATCAACTTGTAGTTGCGCGAGCAATTCATTGTAACGCAATTTCTAAGGGCTAACGAAATACTAATAGTTCTAATAACCACGCCGACGCGAGACGTGCGATCCCGGGGCCTCTCTGTCCCACCCGCCGCACCCGGCCTAACGACGAAGGAGAAAGACTCTTGCGCAGCGGCGATGGCCGTACCGCCCGTACCCCGCGCCCCACTTCCCATATTTCTGTTATTTTTATACACGTGCCTAAACAGAACAATAAAATTATTTTTGTTTAGCAAATTAGAATTCAAACTCAAATTCAAAATATACTTTATTCAAATAGGCTATTTACAGCACTTTTGAATCGTCAAGTTACAGGTCCATTGGCTATAGATTTTTTTTAAGCTTCCACCGGTTCGGAATGTAGTCTCTACCGAGAAGAACCGGCAAGAAACTCGGTAGGTACTCTTTTAAAAATCATTCATACATTATGTATTTTTATAACATATTTTTTTTGAAAACCTGTAAGAACATCAACGCACATTAGATCTACGCCTCTTTGTCGTCAAAATGTTCTTGTATGGTATAATATGCTTTATTTATTAAAGATTTTTTAATGTAGGCTTTAAACTTATTAAGTGGCAAATGTACCCGTAGCCTCTCCTTTTTCCGTGCTGTGGCGGCCATCGCAGTGGGTTTTAGTGAGTACAATCTCACTTGTATGCAGATGATCTTCAAATATATTCATCGTCAACTCTTGATAATATTTCCAACGCCATAACAACTGTAAACTCAGATTTGGTTACTATCTCCGATTGGTGTAAAGATTATGGGCTAACAATTAATCCCGCCAAAACTCAAGTAATAATCATGGGAAGCCACAAGCTAATAGCACGATTAAATAACACAGACTTGCCTCCGATCTCTCTTAACGGTGTTAATTTACCATATGTTGATAAAGTTAAGAATTTGGGAATCTACTTTGACCAAACACTTTCTTGGTCTCACCAAATCAGTGAAGTCAGCAGAAAAATCTTTGCAGCCGCTAGTTCCTTGAGACGACTGCGTAACATTCTTCCAATCCCTACCAAAATTGCGTTAGCACACTCACTCTTGCTGCCCATACTAGACTACGCCGACGCTTGCTATTTTTACCTTACCGAAGTTCAACTTGGTAAACTTGAGCGACTCCAAAATGTTATGATACGGTTCATATTCGGATTGCGTAAATATGACCACATTTCCGATTTTCGAAAAAAGCTCAATTGGTTACCCGTTCGCCTTCGCCGGAATACACATATCTTATCACTTCTTTATTGTGTGCTGTTTCACCCGTCAACACCTGTCTATCTGAAGAACAACTTTGAATTTTTTGATGCTCGCGGCGAGGCCGTAAGATCGCACACATACCTCCAGTTGCGCATACCAATTCATAACACGAATTTCTATAAATCATCATTTGTTGTACAAGCTATTATATTATGGAACGCATTGCCTGCTAATATTAGACAGGCCCAAAATGTATCGCTAAAAATAAATTAAAACTATTCTACTTGAAATGAAAACAATAATCCTCTGCTGTTACTAATTTCACTTTTTCCTACTTTTGCCATATTATATATATAATATATAGTGTATGTATGTATATATGTATATGTTTTATTATGATATATAAAGTATATATTATTAGTATTATTACTATATATATATATATATATATATATATATATATATATATATATATATATATATATATATAAGGAGTTCGACTCTATACTGCGGTCATTCAAATGGGAGGTTCGGTAAGTGTAACTCATCACATTCCGCATAAAAAAAAAATTCCCAAAAATAGTTTTTAAACATTTAAAATATTTAAATATTCGAGCTCCACTGTTCGTGCGCACGCATTACACTATCTAAGGCGCGCGCAGCACAACTTCGGTTTACACTTACATAGCACCTACCAATACGCAATCCGTAAGTTGCATATAAGGTTTGATACTCATGTTTCGAGTCATCCATTTAGTGTATCGTAATACTTTAATTTTCTTTTACACAACAACCGCATTTAACTCACTGTATCACTTAACAAAACCTTTAAGAACATAAACACTTTCTGGTGGACACACGAGTGTAAACGCGCGCGTAAGATAATTTAACAAAATAGCTAGGCGGGTCACTGATCTCAGTCAGCTGTGGTTAGGTCATTGACCTACGGTACCTAACTAATACGTCTAATTACCTCAGGTATGATTCGAATTTACCGTCACACTTGATCAGGCTTCCGACTGGCAAAGTAATTCTTCATCATCTCGTAAATAAACTTAATTGAATTTATTATATTACATGCGAAGGATTTCAAAAATTAATCACGTAATATTAAAATCAAAACGTGTCAAAACAATTTGGCGTGTTTAAAAATTAGAATCATCTCTGTTTACCAAAGTCATTTAATATTTCAGAAACAAACTGACGAGCGTATAAATAAGAATTATTAATAACTGTGTTGCGACATTTCGCTAACATAACATTTTTTTAATACCTTAAACAAGCCTACTTAAAAACAAAAAAATAAAATTAATCATTCTTCTAATAATTATTAAACAAGTACATAAATATCACACGCGATCACAATCACTAGACACTCAAAAGTAAATAAAAACAGATCATCTGTCTATAGCATTACGAAGTATTCGAGTCTCAACGTACCATTTAAGATAGAAAACAAACACTTTCGAGTGTACACACAAACCACGAGTCAAATTGTGTGCGAAAGATAAGCGAACAAAATCACTAGGTAAGTCACTGACAAAAGTCAGCTGTATGGACCTACCAAACTACGTACAACTACGACATTACTTAACTTTACCTAAGTATGATTCGAATTTTCCGTCAAACTTCACCAGGCTTGAGATTGGCAAATTAATTGTGACATCATGTTAATTAACTTAATGAAATTCATAAAAACATATAACAAAACTGAATAACGTCAAGGCAGGTATTAGAAATTGATCATAGCATTTAAATAAATAAACTATGTATCACAACAATCAGGAGTGTTTAAAAATTGGACTCATCTCTATTTATAATAATTATTATACTAGCCTCCGCCTGCTACACTCGCGTGGTATGTTGATAAAAGTAGATAGAATAGGTAGTCTATGTGTTATTTTGATGTAGAAGCTTTATTATTGTAAAGATTCATTAAAATCCATTTAGTACTTTTTGCGTGATAGAATAACAAACATCGATACATACATACACATTTCACGTTTATAATATTAGTAAGAAAATATTTCAAGTAACAACATAATCCTTTACCTAATTAAGTAATAAAATACTATTTTTTAATAATTATTAGATTTAAAAATGTTCTACTATTGTATTTATAGTCTATCACAACTAATTTTTCATAAGCTATCTTAAATAACAATCATAATTTTTTTACCTTAAACAAGCCTATTCAAATAATAAAAAAAGTAATGAAATACTTTTCTAATAAAATTAAATGGTGTCACACGTATGTCATCACTATACATCTGAAACGTACACAAAATATTTAAAAAAAATAGCTCACCAAGTATCCTTAGGTGAATAGATATTTTTATAACACTGAACTATTTTTCACAGTATCTATTAAACATATTTATTACAATATCTTTCACAGTAATCATTGTTTAAACATTTTTGTACTTCTAATAACACAATTATTGTCATTAATTCACTGTTTTTACACATTCGAAACCAAAAATGTAACACGCGTAATTTCTAACGTCTGGAGATACCGGAAGTTTTTTGCAACTAAAGTTAAAAAAACAAGGAGAAATGCAAGTGGGAGTGAGACGAAGATACTCAACGAAGACTCGAAGGACAAGGCCGCGCTAGCGGCGAAACTGATAACTTAAAACGAATTATCATTATTTAAAAATATTTAATACATAATTATAAAATACAGAATTACGTATTACGTAAAAATAAATAAAATATTACTCAACAGTAGTACGGCGGAGTGTTAAACATGTAATTCGTTTTTTCAAAAGTATTATTTAAAAATACCTTAGTACATTAATATTATTGAACTTCGCTAGTTTACACAATATTATGAAGTCTCATTTTTCGCATGACCTCTGCAACTTACGTATTATTTTAGTTATTGAATTCTAAATTGTTTGTTTTTGTTACTAAACCCTTATCATCAACCACATATTAGCTTTCTTTATAAAAAATGATGAAACCGTACTTCAGCGAAAACTGAATGAACTATGGGTTAGGTTTGTTAAAAAAATATATTACCTACTTCATTAACTAGTTACTGAACGTGGAAAGAGGTAGGTACTATAAAGTCTCGAATTGAATTAATTTACAATTTCAAAATAATTCGATTTAAAGTAAGTTCAAATCTACCAAGGAGAAATTTTGTTCTCTGTATCTTACATTCTCTTATTCTCTTTGAAGGTCATGTCACGGAAAGTGTCCTTTAATGTCGCTTAATGTGAGGTCGAAGCATCAAGTTTCAAGGTCACTACTATTAGCCGTGATTTTCGCAATTAAAAAAATAAGTCGATATTTGACTTATTATTATCTACTAATAATGTAATAACATATTATTAACAATACAACTTCAAAGAAAGATAATAGGATTGAATACACTTAATTTACGTAACAATTTTTTATGACCTAAAATTATTTTGTTGTTAATTATTATTATTTACAACTTTTTAATAATAACAAGAATCTATTATAAGACAAATAATTTTTCTACTTAAGCACTTACGTATTTTATCCTTTTTATAAAATTTTAAGAGTTCATTCATCAGAATGTTTTATTGTGTTTTAGTAAATTAAAGTTATTCCATAAGTAAAATTGAATTTGAAATTGAATTTGATTAATACACGACAATAATAAATATTAGTGTTGATGTTGTTGTATGTACCTAATATGAGTATTATGAAAACAATGTTATAAAAGTCCGATGGCGCTATTTCACGGTTCAATAATACGGTTAAATAATAAAACGATAAAACATCGTCATTTTATTATTTATAAATAAATGTATTACTGTTGAAATATTATAAAAGTACGAAAATAAAACAGTTTAGTAAGAAAATTAATCATATTTTATACGACAGTGTGGAATGCAGATTAAAAAAAAATCTGTTTTAGGTAGCTAGTAATATTATTCTAATTTGCTAAACAAAAATAATTTTATTGTTCTGTTTTGGCACGTATAAAAAAATAACAGAGATATGGGAAGTGGGGCACCGGGGTACGGGCGGTACGGCCATCGCCGCTGCGCAAGAGTCTTTCTCCTTCATCGTTAGGCCGGGTGCAGGGGGTGGGACAGAGAGGTCCCGGGATCGCACGTCGCGCGTCGGCGTGGTTATTAGAATTATTAGTATTTCGTTAGCCCTTAGAAATTGCGATACAATGAATTGCTCGCGCAACTACAAGTTGATATTGCTTTGTTTTTTTTTTTCATTTGTTAAGTGTGTAGGTTAGGTTAGAACTTAACACTTGTTTAATATTATACGCGTTGTCATCATATTGTCTAATTTCTATTAATTCAATTTTATAAACTCAAATAATCATAATAGTTTTTTAAAAAAAGATATTACTGTAAATAGGGATTATTTAAATTTTTAAACATGCTGAATTGTTGTGACAAAGTCGTTGATTTGTAATGTTTTAATTGACTTTAAATTCGTGAAAATAGTGAAAATATGTTATTATAAATTACGATTTTTATAAACACGTATAGGCTATGACAAATATCGTGCAAAATATTAATATAGTGGGTATAACAAATAACATCAAAATTATGCTTTGATAAAAATTGTGAATAAAATATTCAATTGGTGTTACCTAATTTGATTTATTTTGTTTATTTGTTTCGGAGGATACTTCGTGATGCCATAGACAGATGATCTGTTTTTATTTAGTTTTGAGTGTCTAGTGATTGTGATCGCGTGTGATATTTATGTACTTGTTTAATAATTATTAGAAGAATGAATAATTTTATTTTTTTGTTTTTAAGTAGGCTTGTTTAAGGTATTAAAAAAATGTTATGTTAGCGAAATGTCGCAACACAGTTATTAATAATTCTTATTTATACGCTCGTCAGTTTGTTTCTGAAATATTAAATGACTTTGGTAAACAGAGATGATTCTAATTTTTAAACACGCGAAATTGTTTTGACACATTTTGATTTTAATGTTACGTGATTAATTTTTGAAATTACGTAACTATACGTACGCTTACGTAACTATTGGGATAAATTCAATTAAATTTTTCTTCTTTCAAATAAATTTTTCTTGGTGCACAATAAAAGTATATTATTATTATTATTATTTTTATCTCACATGACCCGGTCTCCCCCCCAGGAGTCGGGTATCTATGAAGATTTACCCTGCGTAAACAAATGTAAAACTGTTTGCGGGATTAAATAAAATAATAATAACGCATCACACTCAACGGCCCCCATTAAGATCTCATGACCTTGTGTCGGTGATCCGGAAACACTCACAACACTAACATAAACACCCAGACCACGTTTGCCGTGAGCGGGGATCGAACCCGCGACCGTTAGCGCTTTAGTCAGTTGCAGTGACCATTGCGCCAACACGTCTGTAAAATTTATGGGATTTTATTATAGATGCGAATACCAAACCCCAGAAACGATGAACTGACTTTAATATAATATTCCTAGCTACCTAAAACAGATTATTTTAAATCTGCATTCCACACTTCCATATAAAATATGATTAATTTTCTTACTAAGCTGTTTTATTTTCGTACTTTTATAATATTTCAACAGTAATGCATTTATTTATAAATAATCAAATGACGATGTTTTATCGTTTTATTATTTAACCGTATTATTGAACCGTGAAATAGCGCCATCGGACGTTTATAACATTGGTTTCATAATACTCATATGTACCTACATACAACAACATCAACACTAATATTTATTATTGTCGTGTATTAATCAAATAAAATTTCAATTTCAATTTTACTTATGGAATAACTTTTATTTACACAATAAAACATTCTTATGAATGAACTCTTAAAATTTTATAAAAAGGATAATAGATTCTTGTTATTATTAAAAAGTTGTAAATAATAATAATTAAAAACAAAATAATTTTAGTTCATAAAAAATTGTTACGCAAATTAAGTGTATTCAATTCTATTATCTTTCTTTGAAGTTGTACTGTTAATAATATGTTATTACATTATTAGTAGATAATAATAAGTTAAATATCAACTTATTATTTTAATTGTATTTTTTTTAATTGCAAAAATCACGGCTAATAGTAGTGACCTTGAAACTTGATGCTTCGACCTCACATTAAGCGACATTAAAGGACACTTTCCGTGACATGACCTTTAAAGAGAATAAGAGAATGTAAGATACAGAGAACAAAATTTCTCCTTGGCAGATTTGAACTTACTTTAAATCGAATTATTTTGAAATTGTAAATTAATTCTGTAGTGCTTCTACCTATCCTAGTTAGTAGTATGTAGTCGTACACTGGCTCACGGGCACACCAAGTAGTTATCCACTATAGCGTCCGGTTGCGCCGGCGCTCGTCGCATGACTGACGGCTGATACCGCCCCTCCACTACTTGTGTGTGTGAGACAGCGTCAGTACCTTTTTGTATAGATACACAAACACTACATCTCTATCTTATTAATATTTTTATTTGTTTAGAATCAAATATAGTCAACAGTAGTAATTAAGGTTCACTATAAATTTTGAGTTAATCAGATTTATTTCTCGAATTATCAGTAGTTGATTCATTATCTTCTGCAACCTCCGTATTTTGATTGTTTGTCACGTTCTTCCAAACACTTTCCACTTTTTTCAATTTTTTTTTTATTTATTTTTATTTCAATTTTATTCTTTTTAAATTCTTATTTTTAATTCAAATGCATGACATTCCTTCTTAGGCTTTTTCCTGTTTCCTCATTTCTCAATATAACGTCTCCTCCAACTAATGTTTCTACCACATGGGGTGTTGGATTGAAATTATCTGTAAGTTTGTTTTTCTCTATTTCTTTAACGTAAACTTTATCTCCTATTTCTAACTCCGTCTCTTGCGCGCGTCTCTTCCGGTCTCCATATTCTTTTCCATTTTCTTTTTGTATTTTATCTCTGTCTCTAACTTCAGAGTCCTCCTTTCTTTCTATTCCCGCCTTCAACATAGGAATTTTATCTCTATTCTGTCTGTTAAAGAATAATTCGGATGGTGTTTTTCCTGTCGTAGAGTGCGGAGTAGAATTATACATCATCAAATACTCATATAATGCAGTTTTTAAATCATTACCTTCCGTTTTACTTATCTTTAAGCGTTTCACTATATCCCGTTTCTGGCGTTCAACCTCACCGTTCATTTGTGGCCAGTATGGGACAGTATAAAACAAAATAATGTTACACTCTTTGCAGAATGATCTCAACTCCTCACTCACAAATTGGCGTCCGTTGTCTGCAGTAATTGAAATTGGATAACCCAAACGACCGAACATTTCTTTGAGTATATTAAGAATTTGCAAACTTGTGATATTTCGGGTTATCTTTATCTCTTTATAGCGACTGTAGTAGTCGATAACCACTAATAGATACTCCCCGCTATGCAACGGCCCCAACAAGTCGATTGCTATGTCAATCCATGGTGCTGCCGGTAGCTCACGATGTTTCATCGGAGCGGGTGCATTCAGCGATCCCACCAATGTGCAACCTTTGCAGCTTTTAACCAGTCGTTCCACATCTGTGTCAATTCGTGGCCACCATACTTTGGAACGAAGCCGACCTTTCATGACGACTAATCCAGGGTGTCCCTCATGAGCCGCATCCAGCACTCGTTTTCATAAATCTTGTGGAATGACTATCCCATTTCCTCTTAGGAGGATGTCTTCATATAAACAGAATTCCTCTGCACACAACTTGTAATTTTTACCGACTCGTCCGAGCTTAGATTATAGATGCCATTGCGAACTTTGTTGATTTCTTGGTCCGCTTCAGAACATTCAATAATTTCCTTGTAAGAAATTGCTCGGGGCCTCGCGTATTCTACGATTTGTTGTACGTAGTCAGTATCGTTAGTTGTTCTATTGGATTCTTTACATAATCGTGACAACGGGTCATGTTGGTTTTCCCGGGTTTGTGTATAATATTGTACCTGTAGGTTTGTAATCTTAAAACCCACCGTTCCACTCGAGGACAAGGCTTTGATTTTTGGCTAAATAAAAATTCCAACGGTTTGTGGTCTGTAATTAAATCAAACTGTTTTCCGAATAAAAAAGTATTAAAATGTACAACAGCCCAAATGAGAGCTAGAGCTTCTTTCTCCGTTTGGCTGTACCTGCGTTCGCAGTTTGTTTGAGTTCGATTGTTGTATGCGATTATTCTGGGTCCATTATATCATATTGGATCAGCACGGCCCCTAGGCCTACAGGGCTGGCATCCGCGATCAATTGAGTTTTATCGTTGACTTCAATTTCAAAAATACTCTTTCCTGCTTTTCTGTCCAGTATTCTTCAATGCTCACCTTCTTTCCAAATTTTTTCTTAGCAGTTCTTTAAAGGTCTGTAGTCGTTGCCAAATTTGGTATCCGCTTATTTATATAATTCACGAGGCCAAGAAAACTCTGCAGTTCCTCCATCGTTTTTGGTGCTCTAAATTTACTGATGCTTTCCACATATTTAGATAACGGTCGTACACCTTCGGATGTTAATTCGTAGGCCAAAAAATTCACTTTTGTGACTTTGTATACACATTTATCTTTATTTAGTAGAACCGAAATATTATTGAAAAACTTCTAATACTTTGGCCATTGTACATCATGTTCCTCTTCATTACTTCCCCATACAAGTATGTCATCTATGAATTTGGTGACTCCTTCACATTTGATTAATATTTTTTCCATGATCTTCTGAAATAGTTCGGGAGCACATGTAATCCTGAACATTAGTCTCTTGTACCTATACAGTCCCTTGGAAGTAATAAAAGTCGTCAGGTGCCGAGAATTTGGATGGAGTTCCACTTTGTGGAAGGCATTTTTTATGTCCAGTTTTGAAAAATATTCTCCTTTTCTGATTTTTGGTAATAGGTGTTCCATACATGGCAAGGGATGATTCTCTCTTAATATTGCTGCGTTTGCTCGACGCATGTCGACACACAGCCGTATTAAAGATAACATCTTTGATAATAGGGACAATAGGAGAGATGCAAGAAGATGGTCCTTGTACCTCTTCAATTATATCCAATTCCAAAAGTTCCCTTATCCTTTCCTCGATTCTTTCCTCTATAGGGATCGGTATTCTTCTAAAAGGTTGCGCTACTGGTTTTATTGCTGGATCAATAGGTATATCTATCAGAACACCCTTAAATTTTGGAAAAGGTTCTTTTTCTTGAATTTCGTTTATTATATTAAGTTTTAATACACCCAGTCGTATAGCCGCGTCTTTTCCGAGCAGATCTCTTGAACCGTTTTTTACCACATATATGGTGTTGTAGTCTGTTCTTCCGTTTACTTTTATAACTGTCTAGAATGATCCCAGGATTTCCAAGGGAATCTTGCTGCTATAAGCAAACAGTATTTTATTGGTGTCTTTCGTTTGTCGGTAACAAGTGATTTTTTGATTTTTCAATTTTAGCCACATCTTGTCCGAGATCAGATTTAATATGTAGCCTGACTCGATAAGCATTTCTAATTTTACTCCTCCGACATCACAATCTATAGTAGAATCATGATTAACGTTGAAAATGTATTGCACGTCTTCTTCATCACTAAGCGAGTTTACTGAATTTTCATTTCGTTGTTTCTTACTTTTATCGCCCTCTTTCTTCTTTAATTTTCTTTTACCACAAGCAAAACATTTTTTATTTTTTGCTATGCATGTGGAATTATGATTGTCGTTTCTAAATCTACCGCATCTACCACACTTGGTTTGCTCTTCGTCTTTCCTATTTCTGTATGTTCTCTCTCGTGCGTTAAATTTATTCCTATTTACAACTAGATTTATGTCATTTTTCGTCTTCAATTTAATAATGACCAGTTGAGTTTCCTTCCAATTGGAAAGTAATCACCTGCAATCGTCTCCAATTAAATGGTGACTCATATGGACTGTCTCCAATTTAATGGTGACCACATAAACTGTCTCCAATTTAATGGTGACACATACTTTGTCTCCAATTTAATGGTGACACATACACTGTCTCCAATTTAATGGTGACACATACTTTGTCTCCAATTTAATGGTGACAACTACACTGTCTCCAATTTAATGGTGACACATACACTGTCTCCAATTTAATGGTGACCCGGTGATAGCAATGAATTTTTTAATTCAAGAAAAACCATGTAATTCTATATATAATAATATAACCCTAAATTCCGAGTTTTTAGAGTTCTTTTTTTTCCTAATTATCTACGTTTTTTTTTTATTTTGCATGGTTTACCAACCTATTTTTGTGTGCTTCGTAAACAGAGGTACTAATTGTAAAAATTGTTGAAAAGTAACTGTAAACATTCATAAATGGTGCCGGAATTATGCGTATTACCGTATTAGATTAACGGCGCTTTAAATTCACAATTTAAAACTAACATATAGTATAAGAGATTAAAAGTAAGTTAAATTACATTGTAAAAAAATCGTAATGCAATATAAACACAAGTTGTGAAACTTGCTAAATAAACTTAATTTAAATTTTAGTAAAATAAAAAGACTGCTAATCTATTTAGTCTTTGTTTGTTGTTAAATACTCTTAAAATGTTTCCGGTCATTCAGCTTATTAAACAGCTCGGTATACAGAATATTATTATCGTGTTAATGCTATAATCGTTCGAAACGACGAGATGTCGCTCACGTTACAAAAGTAATCGAGCAAAATAATGATAGGTACATAATGTAAAATTAATGACTCATACCCAGTCCGATAAGTTCCTCTCACACTAAGTTCTTTTTTTTTTTTCGGCGGGTAGACGTGAAAATAGATAGACGTATTTTTTCTTAGCTCCAGTTTAATTTTAAATAATTAAATACATAATTGCATATGCAATAAATTTAATTACCTTCGCATAAGTAGGCTACCACTACATTCTCACACACATTATCATCACTTGGAAATGGAGACACCAATTGAACAGCTGCTTAAAAGTATGGACGAACTTTCTTCTATGTTTAACCAAAGGATGGGCGAGTTTGAAAAGAACCTAATGCCATCCAGTGCACCGGCTCCTACTAATCCAACTATAAAATCACTATCTGCTGAATTCTACACTTTTAAGTCTCTTGTGTGGAAGTCACTGGGACTTCTCAAATCCCAGATCGAACTTGTTGCACTTGGGTTGGATCGCATGGAATCTCAGTGCCGCAGGTAAGTTCTCCTCATCCACGGAATAAAAGAAGACAATGGTGAGGATGTCTTGCAGAAAACACTTGCGGTGTTAACCAGCAAATTAAAGTTGACAGATGCTGTTCCTGAAGCAATTGATTCTTGTCATCGTTTGGGGGTGAAGAGAGATTCTGCTAGACCTATTATTGTCAGATTTACATCACTGCGCTTCCGGTCCAAGGTGTGGAGTGCTAAGACGTTGCTCAGGGGCTCTAAGATTACTGTCACCGAATTCCCGACTAGGAGGACTCGTCAAGGTGTTTTCATAGAGGCTCGTAAACACTTTGGAATGAAGAAGTGCTGGTCTGCAGACGGTGAAATAGTCGTCCTACTCAAAATCAAAATCAAAAAATACTTTATTCAAGTAGGCTTTTAAAAGCACTTTTGAATCGTCAAAATAAACAAAAAGTACTTAAATTAAGGAAAAGCTACCACCGGTTCGGAATGTAGATTCTACCAAGAAGAACCGGCAAGAAACTCGATAGGTACTCTTTTAAAATTGTGTTATTAAGTATATACATTTTAAAAATTACAAATGTTTAATATAAACATCCTGTATGAAATTCATCTATACTAAATCCATGCATTATTATCATCTATATAATCTTGTACAGAATAATATGCTTTAGCTATTAAAGAATTTTTAATATACAATTTAAACTTATTGATTGACAACTGCAAAAATTTCTTTGGTATTTTGTTATAAAAACGGACACCTTGCCCCAGAAAGGAAACATTTACTTTGCGAAGTCGAAAGCTTGGTGTTATGAGTTTATCCTTTCTTCTTGTGTTAATACAATGCGAGTCACTATTTCTCTCAAAACAATCAATATTAGTATGGATATGTATAATATTGTTATAAATATACTGTGACGCAACCGTTAGTATACCTACTTTACTAAAAACATCTCGAAGGGATTCCCGAGCTCCTAAATTATAAATACTACGAATAGCTCTTTTTTGCAAAATAAAAACTGTATTACCATCTGAAGCGCTACCCCATAGCATCAAACCATAGGAGATGATACTATGAAAATAACCGAAATATACTAATCGAGCTGTATCAACGTCGGTTAGTTGACGAACTTTCCTAACCGCGTATGCTGCGGAGCTGAGTCTTCCCGTGAGAGATGACAAATGGGAATTCCACTGAAGCTTCGTATCCAAGGTTATTCCCAGGAATACTGTTGTGTCACTTACATCAAGGATCTCATTATTCAATATCAAATTATAATTAGGTTGTTTAACGTTAGGTAAAGTAAATACCACACATTTCGTTTTTTTGGCATTTAAAACTAGATTATTAGTTGTAAACCAACCATGTATCAGTGATAATGCATTGTACTTCCAGACAATATCCGGAAGAAGATTTCATCATCGGCCGAGCTCAAGCAGTTAATTGCCTCACATCCAAAAAGTAACAAATGATTACGGTTTCATTGTTTGGTACTACATAACTTGGTCGGTTAATATCACTCTGCCGATGTAATCACTGCAGGGTACAATTATTTATATTTTTTTTTTTTGTTGTTTTGTTTTTGATATAAACTCATTTCAAAATTTTTATCACCAATTTAAACATATTTTAACTACCTCCTACCAAAACAATGTTTGAAAATTGACAATTAGTGTCACTTGTTATGTCTCATTGATTTACAGCTCTGGACTCAAGTCTATTGAGCCTCAACACTAGTTAGTTGTTTAAAACTTCTTGTCAAAAATTTTTGTATCTCTCTTTGGTTCTCTTTGTTTTTACTTTTTATTATATAAATAACGTTTTTTTTTCTATAAAATGTTTACAGTGTGTATGCATTTATTAAGTGTTTATCTTTTTACAGTCAACTTATGCCTGAGGTTTGTGTATAGCAATTTTTTTTTCTTTTCTTTCTTTTTAGTATTTAAAATTTACTTTAATACATTTTTTTATTTTTTCTTATTATACATTTTTATATAATATTTATTTATATTTTTATATAGTTATACAAATCGATTATTATGTTGGATGATGAATATCTTTCTTGCTCATCAGATGATTTTGTGAGTATCATCAATATCAAGTAATAATTCCACGTTATCGGACTCAGAACCACTTGAGGATAAACTGTCAAAAATATTTGATAATTCTTTGAACCTCCTCTCCCTGGTGCATATCAACGCGCAGAGCTTATTATCTCACTACTCCGATCTTCTCACATCCTTTAGTGCCGGTGTAGTCGACGGTATGCTTGTGTCTGAAACCTGGTTGAAACCATCAATTCCATCCACCTCTTGCGCTCTTCCAGGTTACCGGTTATTCCGTAATGACCGCACTGGGCAAGGTGGCGGTGGCGTTGGAATTTACCTACTCAGCACCATTTCTGCTAGTGTAGTACTTTTCCTCCTCTCAATCGACAGGTTATCTTGAATACCTTTTCTTGGAGATACTAGTACACCACAAAAAAATCCTGCTGGGTGTTTTATATTGTCCCAGTGACAAGATTAAATATTTTAACACCTTAGAAGATATCCTAGAAAATTTCGTTCCTTTGTATGATCATATCATTTACATGGGTGATTTAAACACATGTTTATTGAAAAATGACTTCAGATCACAAAGGTTACAAACATTAACATCTTCTTTGAATTTGAGCCTTCTTCCTATGCCTTCACCAACTCATTATTTTCCCAACAGTAGGCCCACTCTCATTGATCTAATTACTGTCTCTAACCCTAAATTCGCTTTCAATCATGGCCAAATGGCTGCTCCCTTTTCTTATCATGATTTAATCTTTCTCACTTACAAAGTGCGCCGTCCCAAGGTTAGAGGCAAAGTGTTTCTTCAGCGCAATTTTAAGCATATGGACCTGGAACGATTGAGAGAAGACGTGAAAAATATCGACTGGTCGTCACTTTTATCTGCAAGTGATATTGATGCCATGGTTGAAACTCTGACTACTAAACTGATTCGTATTTACGATGTTCATGCACCTGCTCGACCAGTGCGCATGAAACACGCGCCTGCGCCCTGGTTAACGTCAGTGATCAGAAGAACCATGGCTAAACGCGATAGAGCAAAAACCCGTTATAAGAAACAACCATCCCAAGAACACCTCGATGCATACAAAAAACTACGTAACATCTGCAACAGAATGTGTAGGGATGCTAAACGCCGCCATATTCACTCTACCCTTCAGAATCTTTCCCAAGCGCGAGTTTGGAGATTCTTACGGTCTTTAGGGGTGGGCAAAACCACGGACAGCTTTCGAACTACCGTGGACCTCAATGATTTAAATAATTACTTTATCACTCCACCTTTAACTATAGACAACTCCACCAAATACGCTACTCTCTCGTATTTATCTCAGCTTGTCCCACCAGACCTTCCCCCTTTCTCTTTTGAACCAGTAACGGAGGGTATTATCGTGAGGACTGTTCGATCTATCTCTACCAAGGCTATTGGTAGTGATAATATTAGCCTAGACATGTTACACCCTGTGCTGGAGGATATTGCACCAATGATTACGCACATTATTAATTTCTCACTTTCGTGCAATGTCTTCCCATCACTTTGGAAGAACGCATATGTCATTCCGCTACCAAAAACTTCCAATCCTTCCTCCCTTTCACATTTTCGTCCCATATTCATCTTGCCTATCCTTTCTAAAGTCCTAGAATCGGTGGCTCACAAACAACTATATTTTTATCTTACCTCGAACAACCTTCTATGCCCTTACGAATCCGGTTTCCGTCCCTCCCACAGCACTGTTGGTGCACTGCTGAATATAACTGAGGATATTCGGTACGCTATGGACAACACTAAACTTACTGTGATCGTCCTGTTAGACTTCAGTAGTACTTTCAACTCTGTAGATTTTGACATCCTCCTTGGTACCCTCCGAGCGGTTAACATCTCTTCCGCTGCTATTGACTGGTTCTACTCCTATCTTTTCGGGCGCCGGCAGTGCGTAAAAACAGAGGATGCTTCCTCTGATTGATCCGCCCTTACTGTCGGTGTTCCTCAAGGCGGTGTACTCTCACCTTTGCTCTTCTCAGTCTTTATTAATAATATCTCACGTGTTATTTCTTCTCCCTTTCACTTGTATGCAGATGACTTACAGCTATATCGTCATTTTGATTTGTCTGAGCTGTCTGAGACTGTTGTCAGTCTAAATAAAGACCTTGCTGCCATTCAGCAATGGGCAACATCTTTTGGCCTACTCATTAACCCCACCAAATCACAAGCCATGATTATTGGTAGTAATAGGCTTATGTGTAAAATTAACAGGGAATCTACACAGAGTGTCATGTACAATGGAATCCCAATAGTTTACTGTGACAAAATCAAAAACTTAGGCCTGATTATCGACTGCAACATGTCTTAGACTTCTCATCTCAATGACGTTAGTAAACGTATGCACTTTACTTTTCACTCGCTCAAACGTCTCCAATATTTTCTTCCTTTTAAAACCAAAATTATGCTAGCTCAATCTCTTCTTCTCCCTATTATCGATTACGCTGATGTATGCTTTTTGGATGTGACAGAAGAGCTACTTAATAAGTTAGAGCGCTTGCAAAATCTTGCTATTCGTTTTATTTTCGGGCTTCGTAAGTATGACCAAGTTTCCCACTTTCGCGCTCAACTTAAATGGCTCCCTATCCGACTTCGCCGTGATATGCACATCCTGTCGGTACTTTTCAGTATCCTTAACGACCCCAATACTCCAGTTTACCTTAGCTGTCGCTTTAACCTGTTACCCCCTCCCACCCGCTCCAGGTGCTCTTGCGTCATTTCGATGCTTGATGTGCCTAGGAGTAATACCAAATTCCGGCTACAGTCGTTTTCTGTACAAGCTCCGTTATTGTGGAACAAATTGCCCAAAATTATTCAACAGAGTAGAACAATTACCTTATTTAAAAAACGCTTGAAAGATTATTTTCTGACACAAATTTATCCTCCATCATAACTAAATACTATTCCATGTCTTACCTTGTGTATTATATAATTATTGATTTGTGTATATATTTATATATGTAGTTATATATTATGTATCTATATATCTATATGTATGTTTGTTTCAATATATTTGTATCTCCTACTTTTAGTAGCACTATGTTGCCCGCTTATTGATGTTATCACTCACCTCCATAGGTTGACTGGAAGAGATCTCTTTTAGAGATAAGTCCACCTTTGCCTATATATTTACGTAATTAATGTATTTCACTAATTTATTGTGCAATAAAGAATATAAGTTCTATTAATTAGAATATTTTGCTTTTGTTACTATGTCGCACTGTAGAAATATTTGAGCCTAATAGTATTGTTTACAGTTTCGAGAAACCTACGTATACTAACTAAGTACGCATTTTGTAATATAATAATTAATATTTTATTTTATTTACACTACTGTAATGTTGGGACAATAAAAGACGGCTGTTCGGTTCCAGGTTCTGTTTAATACTGTCTAAGTGCAAATAACGAATTCCGAAGGTGACATACACTACACCTCCCACGGCATTTTAAGAAAAAAAAATACAAGTTATTATTATTTTTTTCGACAATATTTCGGTAGATATATATAAACTGATTTAATTGGACATTTTCAATTTAGGTATAAAATTAGAAACTTAAACTAAATTATATTTTGTAGAATTATGATACGAAAAAAAAATCGAATGGCTTAAATCTAGAGCAGTAGTGGTAGCAATAATATTAGTATACCTTATAAACTAAAACTTATAATAGACTTATATAAAATAATTAAGAATTTAAAGAAAATTATCTCGTATATCTCTATCTATATTCGTCATATTTTAGTATGTATTTCTACCCATGTCTCCATAATAGAAATAAGGTGTTTTCGTTTCTTAGTCTTTATCGTTATTATAAGTAGATTTATGGATACACTTTAGTTTCTAAGACGTTATCATTTTTTTTATGTCACATTCGAGGACTTTTGTTTTTTGTTTATAACATAACTTCTCTTCTACTTATTAATGGCGCGCGCACAGGCCTTTTATAGCTTTTTATTTTATTTTATTTTTATTTAATTAATATTTCATTTTATAATTGGTTGGGTGGCCCGGACCACTCCCAATATTTATTATTTTATTTGGTTAACCATTTATATATATATACAGGGTCAGTACATGTTATGTGTTTTAATTGAAACTGTTTAAATGGAATACGATTTCAAGGCCATATACAAAATATTATTTAAATCGGATTACTAGTTTAGTCTCTAGACAGTTCTAAAGTTTTAACTCAGCGACGCGCTCAGAAAACATGATGTATATTTTATAACAACGAATGCACCTAACTACTTGAAATATGAATGGAAAAAGATACACCGTTGCCGCTTTGACAAAATTAAATTATACAAGGTCACGGCTATGTATCAGATTAATAAATTCGTAACATAACAAGAAAGCAAAATAGGTACATAGCGTGCGCTTCACTTCTAGGTGTAAAAGAAATAGAAATAGGTCAAATATTGCTATTGCATCCTTGCAAACGAAAGCGAGACACCAATAAAACAAAAACTGTTAATTAGTGTGCCGATGCTTATCTCTCGGGATGCACGTTACGCAATTCGGAAGCGCACGCGCCACTTTTTTGTCGTAATCTCGCGCCAAAGTATTTGTGTTAAGTATTTGTTGTTATTGTGATAGGACACCGAAATTAATAGTAGATTTGTGATAGTACATATTTATTTATAAAATAAGTGACAGGACACGAAACTATTAATTTTTACTTAATATTAGTGTTATTTTTGTTGTTTTTTATGTTTTATAGTGACAGGACACGGATTTTAGTTTTTAATTGTGCTAAAACACTTAACTAGAGTTTAAGACAATGCCTCGCATTACGTACACCGAGTCAGAATACACGGACATGGTTTTAATGTACGGGGAATGCCACGGAAACGCGGCCTTAGCTTTACGAACATACCGAGAAAGGTATGGTGAGAGACGCATGTGCCCCAGTAACCCTCGCATTATAGTGCTGGCAGTTCAAAGGATAAGAGACAATAAATGCATTGTGCCGCAACACGAGGGAGTTCCATCAGGACAAATACGCGCCTCGTTGGAGGAAAGAATTTTACAGTATTTCTCTGACAACCCGACATCGAGCCTTAGAAGAGCCGCGCGACAATTTAATATTTCCCCTAAAACTGTGCATAAGGTTTTAAAACGGAATAAACGCAAACCTTATAAATATTGTAAAACACAAGCGTTGTTGCCGAGGGACTTGCCAGTGCGTAATAATTATTGCGAATGGTTTCTAAATAAAATAAATAGTGAGGTCAATTTCTTATCGAATATACTTTGGAGTGATGAAAGTACTTTCACAAGGAATGGAATCTGGAATCGCCAAAACTTAAGGCACTGGAGCGTACAAAATCCACACTTGTTTCGGGAGTCTGAGCACCAATACCGATTTTCGTTAAATGTGTGGGCTGGTATACACAATAATAATATTATTGGCCCTATTTTTATTGACGGGAACCTTACAGGGACTAAATTTCTTGATTTGTTAAATGGTCCCGTCGCTGACTACATTAACGACTTGCCCTTAGCTATTTATCGCAAGTTATGGTACCAGCTAGATGGTGCACCTCCACATTCTGTGGCGACATCTAATGAGCGACTCACCGAAATGTTTGGACAACAATGGATCGGTAGATTCGGACCGATTCGTTGGCCACCACGATCTCCGGACCTCACTCCAATGGATTTCTTTTTATGGGGATATGTAAAAAATGAAGTGTACGCCACGAAAGTGGATACAATTGAAAAACTGAGAAATAGAATTGTTACAAGTTTTAATAAATTAAAGATGTTAGCAACAACCACAAATTTAATAACAAAAATAGAAAATAATATTGTCCGTCGGTACGAATTATGTGTACAAGAAAATGACGGACAGATTGAACATTTAAAAATTTAAAGAATTAAATGGGTGGAAGTGTTTCTTGTGCTCGTATATCGTCAACTTATCTACCTACGGCGACTTATGCCGCCGCGCCGCGACCGACGTAAGCGCACCCGCTCGCGCTCGGGCGGGCGGGGCGGGGCGACACGCGCTTGATAACTCGACGAGCGGCGTTGCCACTTTGATGACTATACCTAGAGGTCAGTGACAGTTATTTACCATTCACAGGCTGTTTGCATTTTATTTCGAGTATTTAGCGATTTAATTTGTTCGAAAATTTTTTTTTCGTATTTTTCATAGCATTTATTTTTCTACTGGTTTGAAGTGTTTCTAAATAGGAATAATATACGTAGTTTCAATTAATACACACAGTCCGCATTGACCCTGTATATATATATTTTAATTTTGTACTCTTTGCCACAATCTTTCACGCAGACGAACTCGCATACAGCATGATCAAGTAATGTGCCGGTACACTATTATTTTTATTTTCATAAAAAATAAATAACCATATCATTCCTTTTTCATCCCTTTTCAATTAAGCGTATCGGTATATTAACACAACTAAATTTAGGCCTAAAACGTAGCTAAGCTAACATCAAACAATCCTAATATTAATATTCACACACTTTACCGTACATTAAAAACTTTCTATATCCATACTCTTATAACCCATTTTTGCCTTAGATCTGTTAAAATCTTCCATTTTTATAACCGTGTCAAAAACTTACTCCTTCATTACTTTAGAGCATTTCTGTAGCTCTATTTCTCATGTTCATTTAATACTGTAACGTTATATACTACACACTGGCGTGTCGCGCACAATATGATAGGTGATACAACCAGTATCTACATAATATTTAATTATAGTAGCATGTAGCTAAATTCTCTTTCATTAAACTCTCTTACACAACATTCCATATGAATCAAGAAAACTTAACTTGTCCACGATTATTCATCGGTTGATCTATTCGACTACAAATAGCCAAGCTAAACTTAAAAGGCACATTTATCCAAAACAACAACATCATAACATCAAACCATACCATCTACATAATCATACCACACTCTCACACAATAACGTAAATATATGTACGCCACCATTCTTCTTTACTATGCCTTTCAATTTCCATTTTATAATAATTATATCTTAATCCATGTTAATAAATCCTTAATTTTTTTTCTTTTCCTTTTATAATCAGCATTTCTTCCTTACAAAGTCAGATATGAGTATTGACAACTTTTAGTTTTTAAATTACAACAACAACAACAAATACTCTTTATTGTACACCAATAAAATAAAACAAATAAAATAGATACAATAAAGGTTAAATGTACAAAGGCGGTCTTATTGCTAAGATAGCAATTTCTTCCAGACAACCTTTGGGCATAGGACTGGAAAAAAAAACCGAAAGCGGTTGGAAGGCGTACAAAGCAAGAGTTATAAAATAAATTGACTTAAATATATTATATACATATCAATATACATATATAAATATAGAAAACATATATATACATAAATGTAATACATACGATATATACATATACATACATATACCTACATACATGTAAATAAATGTGTAAAAATAAATTATGACGTATTAAGCCACAAGTAATGTTCCTTTAGATATTTTTTAAAACAAGCGTGGGATTGCGCTTGTCTAATGCGAATAGGAAGGGAGTTCCATAGGCATACAGCTTTTACTGTAAAGGAATTGGAATAGAAGGAAGATGAATGGGAAGGAGTTTTTAAAGTAAGGGTATTATTGGATCGAAGGGAACGTTCGTGGGTGTCACAAAGGAACTCAAAGCGTTTTTTAAGGTAAAAAGGTGTGTCAGGATGAAAAAGTACACAGTAAAGTAAGGAAAAGATATGCGTATTCCTGCGAAAGCGAATTGGCAGCCACTTGAGCTTATTGCGAAATTCGGAGACATGGTCATATTTGCGGAGACCAAATATGAACCGTCGAGTGCAACGCGAGCTTGCGTTCGACGTGAACGCGTTCCGTTTCAACTGTTACATCAGTTATTGAATATTTTTTTGCATATACCCTCATATGTAAAAAATGGAAGATAATGAATGCGAAGAAGACAATCTGATTAATGTGAGTGATAAAAGTAATTCGGAGATTATAAGAGAATGTGAACGTACGTTACAAAGTTTGAGAGATTTTGCAGACGGCCAGACTAGGACGGCGGAGAAAAGAAAAGACCGGGAAGAAGATTGTACTAGTGATGATGGTTTTATTACTGTCTCGAGAAGGAGAACGAAGCGCTTAATAAGAAGTGATTCTGCGACACATAACAATTGGTCAAATAACATTATATCGGACGATGCTGAAAATATACATGAAATCTGTGTGACGTCTATGAGTGAATTACCTAAACAAATGGCTATGGCTAGATTGTTAAGAAGTGAAAGCATCATGGGCATTGTGAAAATAAAGTATAAGTCACCATATAAAATCTTTATTCGATTTAAATCAGAGCAAGACGCAGAGAATTTATTGAAGTGTAAAAAATTTCAAGAAATGGATTACCGATGCCAAAAAACCTTGGAGAAAAGAATATCATATGGGATTATTAAAGGAGTTGATCTAGATATTAATGAAAATGATTTGATCGATATATTAGAATGTGAATATAAGATTATTTCCGTCAAACGTTTAAAACGCATATCTGAAAATGGAAAATGGACTGATAGTGAAAGTGTTAGAGTCTGTTTCAACAATATGACTCTTCCGCAATATGTAATAGCCTATGGTTGCAGAATGCAAGTAACTCCTTTTGTATTTCCTGTAACTCGTTGCTCAGGATGTTGGAAGTTTGGCCATATTAAATTTTGTCCTATTAAAAAGATAATATGCCCTAAGTGTGGAAGCTCGATTCATTCAAATTGCGAAATGACAGATTTAAAGTGCCTTAACTGCAAAGGAATACATTTTGTTTTGGATAAAACCTGTCCATTATTTCTCAAAGAAAAAGAGATAAGACTGATAATGAGTAAAGAAAATATCACATACAAGAAAGCACTGCAAGTTTTAGACAACACCAAACAGTCTGAAAATGAAAACAGATATGAAACAGGTCAAAATAATGAGGCACAAGAGTTTAGTACAGTCACGACTGGAGAAATTCCTCCTAGCTTGGTCAATTCTTCTTATAACAGAATAACAACTGAGGCTGAAGTCCATGTGAACAATATTAGCCAAGATAGTGTTGACTCTGAAATACCTAATACGACCTCAATAATACAATCTAAAAAAACAATATTAAGAAAAAAAAAGAAAGCGAAGACAATTCAACATAAAGAACAAGTTTCATCAATCAAAAACTTACGCCAGAATTCAAAAACAGTAGAACACTCTGAGAACAAATTTGAATTTATAAAGTTATTAGATAAAATTAAAAAGATATTTTTTTCGGACACTAAAGTAGAGGACAAAATAGTTGGTGTAGTTTTAGTGGTTTTTGAAGAATGTAAGCAATTTTTATTCAAAAAATGTATGGGGGGAAAGGTGTGTGAAGGTATATTAAATCTTTTTAATCATGGGTAGTTCTCAGGAATTTAAAATTAATTTGTTACAATGGAACGCTCAGAGTCTGAATCCAAAACTTGTATCTTTTGAGGCACTCTTGCTACAAGAGAAAATTCATTTAGCTTTGATAAGTGAAACGTGGCTCAATTCCGGTAAAGATTTATCTATTAAAGATTATAATGTTTACAGAAAGGATAGGAATGATTCTTATGGAGGGGTAGCAATAGTAGTACATAAATCTGTAAAAAGCACAGTTGAAAAGGTTAATATTTCCAACGCAGGCATTGAGGTTCTATATGTGAAACTATACAATTGTAAAATTTTGGAAAACATACTTTCAATTTATTGTCCTTCTTCAGTAAACACGAATGGCTTTGATTGGGATGAATTATTTTCTTGTTTAAGTAAAAAGACAATTATAGCTGGTGATTTTAACGCACATCATAGTGATTGGTCAAGTAAAAACGACAGTAGAGGAGTACAGATTAAACATTCAGCACTTGATTATGGTTTCATTGCCCTCAATAATGGATCGGCTACTCGCATTAGGCTGGTCAATAGACAGTTACAGCAATCCTCTCCGGATATAACTTTTGTATCATCCGACATAGCAACTAATTTTGATTGGAATGTTCTAAATGAAAAATTGGGGAGTGACCATCTTTTAATTAAAATAACTTCTTGTATTCTTACTACTCGCTCATGTTGTGAAAAACGAAATTTGAAAAAGATTAATTGGAAAAAATATATTGAGTCTCTACAACAATCATTTTGTAAATTTGATATAAGCCTTTTTAATAATGACACTCAATTGATGTATAACTACCTTTTAGAACAAATTTTTAAAGCTGTTAAAGTAAGCGCTCCTTTAATTAAAATATGTACTGACCCAAAATCACAGTTTAAGCCTCGTGAATACTGGACTTCTTCCTTATCGTTATCAGTAGCTCAGCGAAGATTAGCACTTAGTAAGTTTCGACGCAATCCAACACCATATAACTTAGATATATTAGAACAAAAGACAGAAGAAAGTAAGTCGAAAATACAGAAAGCAAAGAATGATAATTATCATGCATTTTGTGACTCTATTAACGAGGCAATGACAAGTACAGAAATGTGGCGTCGAATGGCTTGGATTAAAGGCTTAAAAAGGAGTGGCATTACTATAACTATGGATAAACAAGAAATCTTATTAAAATCTTTAACCCCTACGTCTGTGAATAATTGTATTCCTAATTTCTCATCATCAAATATTCCTCTTGAGACAGGCTTTACATTGGAAGAATTTGAAAATTGCCTTAAGAAAAAAGACACTTCTCCGGGAGAGGATGAAATAACCTACTCGATGATATACTATCTACCACATATTGGTAAAAGGCTTTTACTTCATTTATTTAATTTAATTTTTACATCAGGATATGTCCCCAATCAATGGCTTCAAATTAGGGTTTTGTCTATTCCTAAGCCTATTTCTAACAATTATGATTTAAAGTTGAGACCTATTTCATTAATATCGTGTATTTGTAAATTGTTTCACTTAATGATGGCAAAACGCTTAGAATGGTTTTTTGAGAAGAGACTTATATTTTCTCCGTATATGGTAGGTTTTAGAAAATGCCATTCCTGTTTAGATTCGTTATCAAGATTGATAACTTATACTCAAGTAGGATTTGTCAAAAATATTCCAACATTAGCGTGCTTCCTAGATATAGAAAACGCATACAATAACATCCTCGTTGATAATGTGCTTAAAACCATTGATGATTTGGGTGCAGGCAAAAAAATTTGTACATATTTATGGAATTTTCTTTGCAACCGTCATTTATTTGTGCAGTCTGAGGACGGAAAAAAGATTTTTCGGAATGCTAGTAGGGGTCTAGCACAAGGGGATCCTCTTTCACCTTTACTTTTTAATATTGCTACCTACCAAATTTGTTTTTCTGAAGAAGTATATATCTCACAATATGCTGACGACTTTGTATTGTATATCAGTGATAAAGATATGAAGCGATGCGAAACAAAAATTCAGTCAGCTCTAAACTCTATTGTGATTAAACTAGATTCTATAGGATTACAGGTTTCAAATGATAAAAGTAATTTTTGTTACTTTAGTAGAGGTGCGAGAAGAATTTTACCTTGTCTTAAAATAAATGGTCATCAAATACCTTCAGTAATCTATGTTAAATATTTGGGGGTCTGGTTGGATAGGAGCTTACGCTGGAAAATAGATGAAATTGTTAAAAAATGTTCTAAGTTCCTTAATATAATCAAAGTTCTAACTGGACCTCAATGGGGAGTACACCCCAAGCATCTGCGTCGGCTTTATTTATCTATTATTAGAAGTAGATTAGATTATGCTAGTTTTTTGATAGGAAATTCTTCTAATACGCACCTCTCCAAATTAGATAAAATACAAAATGAAGCACTTAGAATTATGGGTGGATTTTTAAGAAGCACGCCAACCCATGTTATGGAAAGCGAAATGAGCTTGCCTCCTTTACATGTAAGACGAATATTTTTAGCGCAAAAATTTGTTCTCAAAAGTTTTTCCTTTTCAAATAATGTCTCAATAGAAATTTTACAGGCCATTAGTGCTCTTCAAAATAACAGATATTGGTTAAATAAAAATAAACCACTATTGATAAAAGCCTATGATGATACTAAAACATATAGCTTTCACTCGTCACGTCCGTTGGAAATATTTTCCTTGCAATTCTGGATTTCATTAGTTGGAATTAAAAATATTGTAAAAGTTAATCTTGATGATGTTAAGAGTCCGAAAAATAATTACGAAATTAATTTTCTGAGACAAAACACTATTGTGTTTAGTGGTTGGTACAAAATTTTTACTGATGGCTTTAAAAATGATAATCTTTTGGGAGCTGCATTTTATGATCCAAATCTAAATTGTGTGGGTTGTTTTAAAATAGTGGAGAATGTTTCTATAATGACGTTGGAGCTCATTGCTATCTCAGAAGCTTTAACGCACGCTTTATCACAAGTTAATAACGATAAAATTGTAATTTTATCCGATAGTAAAAGTGCCTTACAGCATTTGACGCGTTGCGTCTCTGGTTATAGAGGTGTACCAATAGCTTATGATGTCATTAACAAAATACGTGATCTTCTTGAACAAGGTCGGCAGCTGAGATTACAATGGGTTCCAGCTCATATTGGGCTACGAGGTAATGAGGAAGCTGACAATCAAGCTAAACTGGCATGTGTTCAAGGAAGAATTATTAATATCCAACTTAGCCATACAGAAGTTTTATCTAAATTTAAGGTAGCTAACTTCCATTTATGGAAGGAATATTTTGATCGCCGGTCAAGGGACAAAAGTATTTGGTATAAGACAATCGTATGTCAGCCTCCTCGAATTCCATGGTTTGAAAATATTAAAATCAATAGATCTCATATTAAAATATTGTGTAGACTTCGGTCCGGACACTATCCTTGTAACAGTTTTCTTTACCTTATGAAGAAAATCGATTCACAAAATTGTAACGTTTGTGGTAGGATTGATGACATATATCACATTTTACTGGAATGCCATAAATACAAGAGTGCCAGAGAAGCACTGATGAATAGATTTAATTTGTGTAAGTTTAATATTGGAGTAATGCAAAGTGCTTTAGTAGATCCCTCTTCTGCGGTGACTAAAGCAATTTGCTACATGATATGTAATAAACAATAATTTTAATTAGTAGGTAAGACAGCGCAAGAATCGATGGGTCTGACATGCCATATGGATAAAAGACCCTTAAAAAAAAAAGATTAAAAAAAAATATATATATATGAACCGTATACAAAGGTTTTGGAGACGCTCAAGTTTATTTAATTGCTCCTCTTTAGGATCGAGAAAGCAAGTATCAGCATAGTCAAGAATGGGTAATAGGAGAGTTTGTGCCAACGCAATTTTGGTAGGCAATGGAAGAAAATACTGCAGCCGGCGAAGAGAACCCATGGCTGCAAATAATTTTCTACTAAGCTCGCTTACCTGCGGCGACCAAGACAGATAACGGTCAAAGACGACGCCGAGGTTTCTTACCTTATCGCTATAATTAATAATTGTGTTGTTATACGTAACTGGTGGTACAAGTGACCAATCTATACGGCAAACCAATTTGGGACTTCCGATTATGATGACCTGACATTTTGATGGGTTAATTTGTAGACCAAAGGAGATACTCCATACGTGAATGTCTTGCAAGTCATTATTCAAGTGTGTTATGGCCGTTGGTAAGTCAGTCAGTTTTGTGTGGGAGTAAATTTGGAGATCGTCTGCATACAAGTGGTAGAGAGAAGAAATATGTTGACTTACTGAATCGATAAAAATAGAAAACAGGAGGGGAGACAACACGCTACCTTGTGGGACGCCAGCATTTATGTAAGACCAGTTTGAATATGAATCCTGGATACGCAACCGCTGCCGGCGCCCGTACAAGTAACTACGAAACCAATCAATTACTGATGGAAATATGTTAAGAGAACGTAGGATGGCCAAGAGAATATCAAAGTCCACCGTGTTAAAGGCATTGCTAAAGTCAAGCAAAGTTAACACCGTAAGCCTTTGACTATCCATAGCAAGTCTAATGTCATCTGAAATTTTAACGAGTGCAGTGGTCGTACTATGTCCTTTACGGAATCCGGACTGGAAAGGTTTTAGGAGATTATTTGATGAAAGGAATACGGATAACTGATGATGTACAAGACGCTCCAATACCTTAAACAGAAAAGGGAGAATTGATATAGGGCGGAAATCAGTAAAGGTTATAGGATTAGATTTCTTAGGAAGAGGAATAATTTGGGCGTCTTTCCAACAGGAGGGAAAAATACCGGATGAAAAAGAATGATTAAAGATATTGGTTAGAATAGGAGTAATAAGATCACAAATTGGAACGATCATGTTACGACTAAGGCAATCACAGCCCACTGCATTAGAACTGATAGCAAGTAAGTTCTTCTTAACATCACATTCAGTTAATTGAGAGAAATTAAAAGAGGAAAACGTCATGGGAGTATGTATCTATGGCTGAAAGAAAACTAAGAGTGTTAGATTTTGTATTACTATCAATAGTAGAAGAAGAAGTGAAATATTTATTAAGTTCGTTAAGGTCAAACATGCTTGGATTGAGATTGTGCTTAATCTTGCCAACTCCCAATGACTTGAGGAATTTCCACACTTTGGCAGAATCTTCCTCCTCAGTAACAGATTTGTGAATATGGCGTCGTTGTGCATCTCTACATGCCTTGTTGCAGCGATTCCGAATTTTTTTATAAATCTCCCTGGTGCATAAAGTCGGATCTCGTTTATACTTTGCTCGAGCTTTATTTTTTAAATCTTGTAACAGTTTGATATCAGCGGTCAGCCAAGTAGCAGGCAAATGCTTAATACGCACAGGTCGTATAGGAGCATGTTTATCAAACAACTGTGTCAAAAGAGAATTAAAAATAGCTACCTTATCATCCACCGCAGACGTGCTAAACACCCCTGACCAGTCAATCTTGGCCGCATCTTCACGTAAGCGGTTCAGATCCATGCCACCAAAATTGCGCTGCAGAAGGATTCTTGACTTTGCTTTTGGGGGTCTAATTTTATAAGAAAGGAAAATTAAGTCGTGATATGAAAAAGCATCGGCTGAACATTGTCCATGTTTCTCAACGTGTTCGGGAGAGGAAACAAGAATTAAGTCATGAAGGGAAGGAGTGCTGTTGGGAAAGGAATGCGTAGCATTTAAGGGAAGGATATGCATATTGGCCGAGTTTACAAGAGAGCAGAGGCGTGTTGACCTGCAGTCTTGTTTGAGCAAGCAAGTATTAAAATCACCCATCAATACTGTATGACTATATTGGGGAGTATATAATTCTAGGAGATTTTCAAACGAACCAAAATAATCAACAGTAAGTGATGGGTTATAATAAACACCTAACAGAAGTTTTGTGTGAGAAAATATGACCTCAATAAAAAGATGTTCGGGGCCATGACCGTCACACGAGGCGGAAGTGTTAATAACGGTAAAGGGGATATGGGGTCGTAGGTAAATTGCGACACCGCCCCCTGTTCGGCCAATACGATCATTACGGATTAGATGGAAACCAGAAAGAGAGTAGGAAGTTGAGGATAAACATGGTTCCAGCCAAGATTCTGATACTAAGATAGCATGGATGTTTTTATTATGAAATGAAGATAACATATCGGGATAATGAGCAGGAATACTTTGGGCATTAATATGAATAATGTTAAAGGTTTTTGGTTGATCAAGGAATTGAGAATCAAGAGTTTCGGAGAGAGAGGGAATACTGTGAAAACTTAAATCATCACTGTCCACCCCATTAGAAGATGAAAAGGAATGAAAGGTGTTGTTGTTGTCGCTTGTCATAGTTAGTATAAATATATAATAGAGTAGATAATAGATAAATAAAAAAAAATAAAAAAAAATAAAAAATATCTAAATATTATAAAATATATGAGAAAAAAATATATAAATATGTAATAATAATGATAAATAAATAAAATAAGATTATTATAAATGTGGTCTAATCTAACTGTCCATACACCCGCCAGCGTATGAAAAAAAAGGCCTTACACTTTAAATACTGTAAACCAAAAAAAAATACAAACAGACAATGACAGCAAATATAACTAACAAGGGAAAAAAAATAAAAAGTAAAATAATACATCATAAGAACAAACGAGAAAACATGTAAAAATAATTACATGTAAAGTAATAAAGAAATTAATTATCTATGAAAGTAGAAATATCTATCTTAATCACAATTAGATATCAATGTTTAACAATTTTTTAATTAATTCATTCCGAATTCATTTCCGAACGCGTGGTAACTGGCAACACGTTGTCAATGTCAAGCTGTCATTGTCAAAAATATAAACAATGTTCTCGCTTATGTAAATAAAAAGTTATTCTAAAAACAATAAAAAATATTTTAAAAGTGAATGTGGGTACGTTATAAAAAAAAATGTTAAAACGGTGACTAATATGCAGGTACCCAAGTTTAAGTATATACATTAGAAGTGACTAACACAAACGAATTAAAATATAAAAGTTATCACTTATTTTTTACCACTCGCTTGGTGCGAGGAGCAGTCACCTTTTGATCAGCAACTCTGGATGCCGCAGTCTTCTCTGGTGGTGGAGATTTTTGCGAGGATGAAGGAGAACCGGAGATGCAATCAAGATCAGATATGCACTCAGCCCTGTGGTGAACACCATCCGGAGTTACGATGTGGATGCAGCCATCCCGTGTCCAGCAATTGCTTACGCCGAACCGCTGTCTTGCCTCTAAGAACACCCGGTGCCGGGTTTTTGTCAAGAATTCTGACTGTGTAAACCCAGTACCCTTAAGTTTGGTTTTGGCGGACCAGACTTTATCTCGGATAACAGCATCAGTAAATTTTATTACTATTGGCCTGGGCTTTTTGTCCAATGAGCGACCCAACCTATATGATGCCTTAATGCTACTGCTGGAAAAATTGGCAAGGTTGAGATAGTCCGCAACAAGGGTGGTGACTCGGGCCGAGGTGTCCTCAGATTTGTCTTCTGGCAGTCCATGGAGTAACAACATCTTCCTTCTGCGTCTCATCTCCAGCCGATCAATTTCTCTGCCGAGAAATTCAACCTGTCGCTGAAGCGTGTTCAGTGCCGTGACAATGAAGGTTTTAAATGCAGTAAAATCTGAAGATAGTGTTGCAGTGGAAGCTGGTGAATTTTCTTTGCTTAGCTCTTTTTGGAATTCAGACATTCTGGCGTTGAACATGTCTGACAGTGCAGAAATTGAGTCCTTCATGGCATCCATTGTTGTAAGTGATGCGGTGATTTTCGTTGGTGATGACTTTTAAATTAATTTAAAGTGTAAATCACAAGGAAAACACTTGCTGGTAGGTAGTACAGTGCAAGATTATGTGCACATACGTAAATTATGTATTAAATTTATTTATTTTTAAAAAAATAAATACGAGAGTCAAAAACAGCTGTGTTGTCAGTTTTACGCCTACCCGCGAAAATTACGTTTAAATCCGTTTTTATTTCAATATCCCTGTTTTTATATGTAATGAATTTTGTCTTTTAAAATAATAAGCAAAATAAAATTAAATTATCAAAATGAACTATTATAAAATTAAAAATTCAAAAAAAAAAATAAAATTACCACACAAAAAATATCAACCAATATAAATGTAACATTTTAGTATTGACAAAGGCAAGCCAGGAGACAACAATGGTATCTACAAACGATTGCATCAGCTATTAATCTGTATCTTCAATATCGTATTAGTTTACAAATTCCATGCCTTATTCGTAAAACTTCGCGTCAACGTTTTTGTAAAATTTGAGCTGCACCGTATGTGGGAACCAAGAGTTACATTTCGAAGAATACGTAAATATGAACCGTGCTACATCATCATATTAAGAATAAAGAGTAACTCGTTTACAATTATAATTTTACGCAAAAATATGTATTAAGTTTTTTGAAACAAATTATGCTTTTATATATTTAAGTTAAGCTTTTTTTTAGTTCTATTTTTATTATTTTAGTTACGTAGGGTCTATATTATTTTTAAGCATTACGTATCTTATTTGCTATCTAAATAGTATTGTTTAGTTTATGATATACTTATGTTTTTTTTTATTTTTATTTAGTCTTTAAAGAAGTTACGTTATGTTTTATTTACCTTTCACTCTATTTTTATTCTATATTCAATTAATGAAAAAATTATTATATTTCATGATTAAAATTTTATATTAGAATCAAGATTACGAGATAGTTTAAATATTAGATATTCAAATAAACAATTAAGTATAGATTTTTTTTATACGATAGGTTTTACTTTCAATTATTTTTATGATAATTTATTTAATCAACTAGTTTCCTAAACATTTCTTTTTTTTTGTTTATTAAAGTGTATATGAATGTATTTTCGTTAGTTAAAAGATTTTACTACTATTACTAGCGTGTAGCTTATTTTTTTTTTATTTTTTTTTTTAAGAAGTTAAGTTGATAATTTAGATCTATAGATGATAAAGACTAATTCAGCCTAACTTGTTTTTTGATTTTTTTTTGTAAAAGCAAAAAAAAATTTCAGCACGTACTTCACATCTGTAGCTTAGCTTCATATATATAAAATTCACAGTTTTATATATCAAATAGAACATATAGCAAATGGAAATTATATTATAATAAAATACTATTTTAATACAAGGTAAGGTGACAAAAAGTTTCAAATTAAAACAATTTACTATTTTCTGAGATATTTTGAATCGTATAAAGAAAAATATAATCTATAGTATCCAATATGATAAAAAGTATAACAATTTAATTAATTCTAATTAATTTTCGACAATCTACTATATTAAATCTAGTATTAACTCAAAATCGAAATTAGACATATTTTATTACAAAGATATTAGCAATCTAATATTTGCTTTTCAAGTCTAGGAAATTTATTTTATTATTTTTTTTTTATTTTATTTATATTTGGGAAACAAACAGTGAGGTAATACATTGAAGTAAACAATTATTACAAAAGCTTAAACCAATAAAGTTTCCACTAAAAAATAGTACAAAAATATTAGAGCAAGTGTGCAGAGAGAGGAAAAATAAACTAAAGTACTAATTCCACAACGCAAAAAAATAGTGATACATAAATCAAAATTAAATTGTGAAATCGTAAAAAAAATTATATAAACATAAACAAATTAATTAAAATAAGACAAATATGGAATTGAATTAATAATAAAGCTAACATAATTAATTGAATTATCAATTTAGGACAATAAATTGGTTTAATACTAAATTATTAAGTTAAATTATTAATTATAAATAAAAAAATATTCAAAAATTATTCATTAGCAAATAAACATTCCAATAACAAATTCTTAATAGTATTAACATTCTCTGTGGTGAAAAAATCAACATCGCTAAATCGTAAATTATAATCGGTGCAGGCTCTATACAGAAATATATTTTGCGCATACTTGCTTCGGGTGAGAGACGGGTTGAAAAGTAAGCACTTTCGTGCATTGATTCGGGGGCATCTGAAATTAACGCAACCTAGAAGATACGGGGAGTCGACGAAATTTTTTATTAATTTAAATAAGAAAATTCGATCCCTGATTGCTCTCCTATCAGCTAGTGACAATGTATTTAAGCATTCGTTATATTGACTCGATTCATTAAAACGTACAAACCTTGTAAATTTATTCTGAACTTTTTCTAAACGGTTTATATGTATTTTGTAATGTGGATTCCAAACAGTGGAAGCGTATTCAAGAATAGGTCGAACAAAAGAATTATATAAAAGTGTAAGGGTACTAGATTTCTTAAAGTCCTTCGATGTTCTAAATACAAAGCCGAGCATTCGACAAGCTTTAGCTACTGTCTTATTAATATGTAAACCAAACGTCAATTTATTGTCCAGATGTATACCCAGGTCTCTCACCTCAGTCACTCGATCGATCTTAATACCGTCTAGACGGTAATCATATGTAGTAAGATGGCGTTTCCGTGAAAATGAAATAACACTACATTTAGTAATATTTAAATAAAGAGAATTGTGTTTACAGTATTGACTCAACCTGTCTAGATCTTCTTGTAAAAGTGAGCAATCAAACGGAGACGCAATCTTTCTACAAATTTTCATATCGTCTGCGTATACCAGAATATATGAATTTTTAATTATATTGTTGACGTCATTAATATAAAGGTTGAAAAGCAGGGGACCAAGGTGAGATCCCTGAGGTACACCTGATGTGACAGGGATAATTCTATTTTAGAAAAATAATAATGTTCCGCTCAATTTTTGGCAAGTGAGTTTAATTAATAATATTATTTTCTCTTATTTAAAATCAACATAGAGAACATTCTTGCATTTAATTGTATTGAAATTTTATTTTAAACATAAACAAAACATAAATAAAATTGCTTGAAGTTAAAAAGTAAATAAGTTTTAATTAGGTTTTTTTTTTTTCTAGTTGATCAAAAAAGTTATAACAATATTTATCCCTATTTATAATTAATATTGAATTTTATAATGTGATCAACATGTTACCTCTACATTAAAGTTACACACAATTACAATTATGAATTTGATTCTTGTATACCATTATTGTCCTTAATTTTTTTTTTTACAATCTCTTCATAAAAATAAATTTACTTACGGTTTCATTACTTTGAAACTGGCCATTTGCTGAAGTTATAGATTTTCTTTATCTTCATTATTTAATTTTTTTCATATTTAAATGCTGTAGGTACACGGCGTATTTCTTAGAAAAAACTTTACTTGCTTTCTTGATTTTCATGATTTCCTTTTTTTTTGCATCATCTTAATTCAATGTCTCTTGCATTTCCGTTCCTTGCGTCTTCCTTGGCTGCCTTTTCTTTATTCATTTTTTATACTTCATAATTATTATCTTTGTTCTTTGCTTTTTGATTTCCAAATTCCTTTTTTTTTGTCAATCCGAGATTTATAATTTGGGATTTGTTCCCAATAAAAAATATTTTTCCATTTATTTTATCAGTGGCCAGCCGGTGCACGCGTCGCAGGCTAGCGCGCACACCGACTGGCAGGGTCGCCATATAATGTTGGGACAAAGTTCAATAATATGAATGTACTAAGGTATTTTTATATAATACTTTTGAAAAAACGAATAACGTGTTTAACACTGAGCCGTACTACTGTTGAGTAATATTTTTTATTTATTTTTACGTAATACGTAATTCTGTATTTTATAATTGTGTATTAAATATTTTTAAATAATGATAATTCGTTTTAAGTTATCAGTTTCGCCACTAGCGCGGCCTTGTCCTTCGAGTCTTCGTTGAGTATCTTCGTCTCACTCCCACTTGCATTTCTCCTTGTTTTTTAAACTTTAGTTACAAAAAACTTCAGATATCTCCAGACGTTAGAAATTACGTGTGTTAAATTTTTTGTTTCGAATGTGTAAAAACAATGAATTAATGACAATAATTGTGTTATTAGAAGTACAAAATTGTTTCAACAATGATTACCGTGAAAGATATTGTAATAAATATGTTTAATAGTTCTAAAACTGTGAAAAATAGTTACACGATGTCTGTCTGTCTGTCTGCCCGTCTGCCCGTCCGCCCGTCCGCCCGTCCGCCCGTCCGCCCGTCCGCCCGTCCGCCCGTCCGCCCGTCCGCCCGTCCGCCCGTCCGCCCGTCCGCCCGTCCGCCCGTCCGCCCGTCCGCCCGTCCGCCCGTCCGCCCGTCCGCCCGTCCGCCCGTCCGCCCGTCCGCCCGTCCGCCCGTCCGCCCGTCCGCCCGTCCGCCCGTCCGTCCGTCTGTCTGTCTGTCTGTGAGTTAAGAACTCTGATAGCACAAAGGAGGAACCTTTAAGACTTGCCTTTTTCTTCCAGATGGCACTTTTTAACTTAAGGTCAACAAACCTTACAAGCACGGGACGATGTTTACCCTCTGAGTGTTTTCCAAGGCGATGACAGGCGATAATTTTATCCTTAGTTGCATCAGGAACACCAAGCTTATTTGAACAGATCCCAGAAATAATAATAATAATAATAATAATACATTTATTTACTAAACACACCTTTAAAAACATACAAGCAGCTTGTGAATATAAAATTAAATAAAATACAATATGTAAAAGCATGTTCGTAAAAAGGAATGACCTCAGCTTGTAGCTGCTTTTCAGTTCATCCCTAAGTACAAATACTGCCAACCCAAGTGCCTTATTTTATATTACTTAGAAGCTCAAGATAGGCCAATTTATAAGGAATGACACGATAACTTCTTAGAGTATACATTTAAAATATACAAAACATTTTTACATATTTCAAAAAAGCAGTGAATGTTTTCAAATAAAACAGAAATTTTGTAAAATTTAATTACGTTACAAGCGCCTAAAAGTATAACTAATTTTATCTTATGTACAAAAAATTTAAATGCATGCAGAGATTTATGGTTTCTTATAACTACTACTAATATTAAATCACCATCAGGTAAAATGTAGTATATATGTAAGTCTTAGCAAGATGTTATTCTGGACCAGTTCGTTTCTCGTTTTTGCTGCGAAAGGAGCCATTCTTTACATTGCGTTTTAAATTTAATGTGAGATGAAGTCGACCTTACAGGCGGAGGGATATCATTCCAGCATTTCGAAGCCGCGAACCGAAAACTACCTCTAAATGACAGCCTGATTGGTTTAGGAATAACCAAATTTAATATGCGTGATGATCTACATTTATTCAGAGAAAGATTTTCTAACCAAATTAGTTTGTTAGCTAAATAAGTAGGTTTGCCATATTTTTTCAAATTATAAACAATTGTATTTAATTTAAGTATACGGCGATTCTTTAAATTTAGAATATTATAAGAATTTAAAAAGGGTATTATATGCGAGCGACGAGGCACATTATAACAGAATCGAATGCAAGAATTTTGCACACGCTGTATCTTCTTCTCCGATTGTTTCTATATACATGGTCCATAAGCTATATCACAGTAATCCAGATGAGTACCCTACAACCCTTGTACCCTACAAGTGCCTCTGTCACTCGTTTTCTAACAGGAATAGTTAAAAACTGTCTAAATTTATAGAGAAACTTAAGTGAAGAGTAACACTTTGCAATTTTTTGTTAAATATGTTCTTTAAAATGCAAAGAACTGTCGAGCAAAACGCCAAGGTTTCGAGCTAACTTAGATTTACTAATGCATCTACCACCCACGAATATAGCAGGGGTTCCATTATTAAACATTTGAAGTTGACGTTTTGTTCCACATAATACATAAGTACATTTCTCAGGATTAAGTACAAGTCCGTGATTACTTGACCAAGTACTGATGCGATCTAAATCTTTGTTTATACCCATTCAACAATTTGGTGACGATTTTCAAAATAGCTTACAAACCAAGAACAAACAGACTCGTCGCAGCCATAATAACGTAGTTTTTTAACTAAAAGACTATTATTAAGACAGTCAAATGCTCGGGTGTAGTCCAATAGAACTAAGATTGAAGCACAATTGTCATTTGATGCGGTAAGAATTTCATCAGTAACATGTAAAAGTGTCGTTGTAGTGCTATGTTGCTTACGAAAGCCAGACTGTTGTACAGGAATTATATTGTTTCGTTCAAAGAACGCTGACATTTGTGTATTCACAACCTTCTCAACGATTTTGGATAACACAGGCAGCAAACCAACTGGTCTTAGATCTTTTATATTTTCTACGTGAGACTTTTTGGGTATTGGTTTGACAATCGCAGTTTTCCATAACGCAGGAAAACACCCACTGTGTAATGTTGAATTAACTATGCCCGTTATAGCATCTAGTGTATAAGGAAGAGTGAATTTAATCATTTTTATGGATATTCCATCGATTCCTATAGCATTTGAGGTTATTGAATTTATTGTTCTTAAAACATCCTTTGGCGTAACTGCCGTAAAAAATTTTTTTTCGGCGGATTGATATGCGCCAGAATATTTAGTGGAAACTTCATCGTTATTTAATGAAGTTAAACTTGGAATACTGTTTATGAAAGCATTATTAATGGTATCTGGATCACATAGATCATTAGGAGGGGTAAATTGAGATACTTTACCGAGAATTTTGTGAAACTCATTCCACATTTTCTTAGGGTGCTTAATATTTTCATTTACTTTATGGGTAAAAAAATATTCCTTTTCTTTGCGTGATATAGCCAACACTGAATTCCGAAGTGTTTTATAAGCAGCAAAATCTTCATCCATTTGTGAAAGTTTAGCACGGTCACATGCAATATCTCTGTCCTCCATAATTGCTTTAACAGTATTCGTTATCCAGGGGGAAGGTGGATATTTAAATTTTTTCGTTTTTCTGGGTACAAAATGATCGAATAGTCCCAGAATTAAAAAATTAAAACAATTGACCATTGTGTCAACATCATGAAATCGTAAAATCCACTCCCAGGGTGTAATAGAAGCAGCAAACTTATAAGTGTCGTCATCAAAATGATTAAAGGGTCTAAAATTAACAACTCTAGGGATTGGTCTTGAAGACTCAATAGGAAAACAAGCTTGTATATAGGCATGGTCACTTAGGTCATCATTATGCTTTACTGTTATATCCGTCGGATACAACTCTTTTGTGCAACATATGACGTCCAAGAGAGACTGACTGTTAGGAGTGACCCGCGTAGGTTCGGTAACTATTTGATGCAAGCCATATTGAATGAGGAAGTCTAAAAATTTAAGAGAACAAGGCTCATTATTGAGTTGTAAATCGACATTTATATCACCAGTTATAAACACGGTATCATAATTCGAAATAATTGATGATAACATTTCATCATATAGATCTAGGAACGTGTGAAAATTGAATTTTGGAGGTCGGTAAAACACACCAACAATAATTTTATGTCGTTTAAGCTTCACTTCTAACCAAAGATGTTCTATCGTAGTAGAAGTTGAACCTACCGATAATTCTTTTACAAATAATCCATTTCGAACATAAGCGCCAACACCACCACCTCGCGTCTGAATCGACACGACTGACCGGGGCTTGTGAATCAACGTGTATCCAGGGATATCGTAATTATTTAAATCAGAGTCTCGGTTAAGCCATGTTTCGGTAATTGTGAGTAGGTCAGGTTTTAGCTTTGTCATAGTGTGTAATAACTCATCTCTGCCTGTATTTAATGACTGTGCATTAAGAACTGATAAATTAAAATACAATTTTCTAACCATATTTCAAATGAAATAAATAATCGTGATAAAAATAATCTAGTAATGTAACGAATAGAAAAAATAACAATAACGTCACTGCATACTTAAAAGATAAGATAACATGCACAAAAAACGTTAATATATTTGCCTTATATAAATAACTTAACTCTAAGGTAATACACATTTTAAAATGAAAACCATATAACAGTGTCTTAAAATCTAAAATAGTACAAAGAAATATTCTTGAAAAAATTTTACGTATAACAAATTGATAACATTTTAAGTTAAATTTGAATAGTCATATCATAATTTCATCGATTTTTCTTAAACTATCGATGTGAATAACCGGAGACTTCTCTGTTTTACGAATTAGTATTTTATAGTTTTTAACCCAAACAAGTGTATACTTTCTTTCACGCGCTTTCAATTTTGTTTGACGCAAAATCTTTTTATTCATAGCAGTTAGATCATCCTTAATAAATATACGACGCAATTCGCCATTAACGCCGACATCCTTAGTAGTAAGTCCCCTCACACCCGTATTTTGGTTGCGCCACTTTTTTGCTGCTCTAATAAGGGATGATTTAATTTTACGATCGTGTAGTCGGACAATAATACGACAATCTTTTGACCCCTTTGGGGTCGCAGTTATACTTGCAAAGGTGTCAGCGTTGGATGGTAAATCCTCTTTATCTTCAAAGCACAAAGTGTTAAAATAAACTATGAGGCTGAGGTTAACTCACTCCAGTATGAAATTGAAAAATTAAAAAAAATTAGAAAATGTATCAAGTAAATATGAGACAGCTCAGAAAGAAATAGCTGAACATATTTCTGCAATGAATAACTTGATCCAATTATGTAATTATAATTCAGAGCGATTTGATTCGCTCACAAAAAATTATAATTGTGAGTGTCAATGCAGCTTGGTCTATTCAGGGCAGAAAGATGATACTGTCTCACAGTGTAGACTGGATGAGGAACGCCGCAGTCTCATATCTTTAAATGAGGAACAGCCTGTATTCCTCCCAGACAATAAATTAATAAAAATATATAGTGATGAGTTGGGTAGGAATATGGGTGTGTTTCTTCATGACTGTTGTGATGGACAGTCTGTGTTTAATATTAGTATGCCAGGAGCTAGTTTTTCACAAATAATGAATAACATCCTGAGTACAACACACTGTCCTAACACAACTATAATTGTTATGGTTGGGAGAAGAAGTAATTTAAATAGAAAATTATTACAAAGATATTATGACCAATTAAATAATTTAAATATTGAAAAAATTATATTATATACTTTTCCATATGTCTCTGATATGCCTCATGAAAATACAGTTAGATATAATCTGAACAATATGTTAACTCTGTTGTCTAACTGTAATTATGTGAAATCTAATAATAATATAAAAAATAAATTTCATGTTATTGACATTAATAATATTATTAATTATAATTATATTTCATTGACATGTGATAGGTTAAACCTATCTAACTTTTACAAACGACAGATAGCAAAGTCGCTACCATATTATTTAAGTTTTAACTCAGCCAAGCACTTGGTTACCCCGACCACTGCTTCTATTGAGCAGGCTATTACTTTGACATGTTATAAAACATTGGAATCCGTTCCAAGTAATTAAAATTAAATAGTGTGACAACAGAGGATATCTCTTGCTGTGTATACTTAGAAAATAATTATAATATCAATAATAACATCTTATCAATTAATGTATGTGATAAAAAATATTACAACAAAAATAATGAAATTGTAAACCTGGTGCACCAAAACTTGCAAGGATTACCCGGTAAAGAATTAGAATTGGAGTTATTTATGAAATATGAAAATATTCATATTTTGTGTATTACAGAGCATTGGCTCCGCAAATATAAATTCATATTTAACTTCCATGGTCACCAGGTGGCTAGTGCGTTTAGCAGAGAAAAAGCGAAATGCGGCTCGCTGATTCTTATAAGTAACAAATTTAAATTTAAGGAACGTAAGGATATAGTGAGCCTCTCTGTTGAGCGTACTATTGAGATAGCCTGTGCTGAGCTTGAGCGCGTTATTGTTGTAAGCATATACAGTCCCCCAGATGCGTTATATGAATTATTCGAAAATGTATTAGAAAAATTATTATTAAAATTATCTGAGTCTAATAAATATATTATGATATGTGGTGACTTCAATATTAATTTATTACAACATTTCACCATAACTATTAGATTTAGATCCTTGTTAAATTCATATAACTTAACTAACTTATTCTTAGAGCCAACAAGAGTTACTTCTACCTCAGCCAAGTGTATTGACAATATATTTTCTAATTTTAAACCATTATCAAATTCAATTATAACTAAATTGAGTTCAGACCACTTTGGCCAGTTGATTTCTTTTAATTTAGAGACTATTAAGAAAACTAATAATAAAAAGTTTGAGTTTGTTCCTGTTACCACTAATCGAATGGAGAAGTTTAGAAGTAACATTATAGCAAAACTCACTAATTTTACTTTTAATAATAAAAATAAAAACCCAAATATTTTTTATAATAGATTATTAAAATTAATAAAAACTGAGTTTAGTGCTGTATTTACTTCTAAATCAGTCAATTCAGGAGGTTTCTTGTCATTTAATGATTGGGCAACCGTTGGTATTCATAAGAGTAGGCAAAGATTGTATGATCTTTATAGTGAAAGACCATATAATCACAGTAAACCATTTCTCACATATGTTCGTAGCTACTCTAAACTTTTTAAGCAAGTTTGTTATGTGGCAAAGTCCTTATATATTAAAAAAAAACTTATGGATGCTCCAGATAAAATAAAAATGACATGGAATATTGTAAATTGGGAAACTGGAAAAGTAAAGGATCGCAACTTCGACTACAATCTCAATGTTGATAATCACAATATTAATTCAGACCAGGAGGTTGCGACTGCCTTTGAAAATTTCTTTTCAAACATTCCAGTTTCTACAACGAACTCCTTAATCTCCTCAACCAGCGTTGCTGAATCATTATTAAAAGAAAACGTTGATAGTTGTAACATAAATTTTAATTTTCCTGTAAACCCCAAAGATATAATAAAGACGTTTAAATCATTAGACATAAAGAAAACTGCCGATCTTTGGGGTATGTCAGTAAAAGTAGTGAATTCTATAATTGACACGATTGCACCTCATCTTACAATTATATTTAACAAATGCGTTGAATATGGCGTGTTTCCTGACCTGATGAAACATAGTAAAATTATACCTATATTTAAATCGGGAAGAACTTCAGACCCTAATAACTTTAGGCCAATTTCTGTACTGCCAACTCTTAGTAAAATTTTTGAAAAAATCATACTTATCCAAATGTTGTCTCATTTTACTAATAACAAGCTACTACATGACAAACAATTTGGTTTTACTAAGGGTCGGTCGACAACAGATGCAGGTGTTGAACTAATTAAGAATATATTTGAGGCCTGGGAGGAGTCACATAATGCTCTTGGTATTTTTTGTGACTTATCTAAGGCCTTCGATTGTGTTCAACACTCAACACTGGTCAGCAAACTACGCCATTATGGTATCAGAGGAACCGCACTCGACCTTCTAATGTCATATTTAAGTAAAAGAATTCAGAAGGTCGACGTCAATGGCAAGAGATCTCCTGGTGCTATACTAAATATGGGAGTCCCTCAAGGTTCTATTCTTGGGCCATTTCTTTTTCTCATTTACATAAATGATCTGCCCTATCTTATAGAAAAGAAACATAAGATTGTATTGTTTGCTGATGACACTTCACTGTTATTTAAAGTGAGACGTAACTCATCTACATATGACGAAGTAAACAATGCTCTCTCTGATGTTGTACATTGGTTTAGTATTAATAATTTAATGTTAAATTGTAATAAAACTAAATGTATAAATTTTACAATGCCCAATGTTAAAAATGTACAAGCCTCCGTATTTATAAATGGAGAAACGTTGGAACCGGTGGAAACTACAGTATTTCTTGGTATCACTGTGGATTCCAAACTACAATGGGGCCCCCATATTGAAAGGTTAGCGAATAGACTTAGCTCTGCAGTTTTTGCCATTAAAAAGATTAGAAAATTAACAGATGTTGAAACGGCACGCTTAGTTTACTTTAGCTATTTTCATAGTATCATGTCATATGGCATACTACTATGGGGACATGCCGCCGATATTAATACAATATCTGTTCTGCAGAAAAGAGCTGTTCGCGCAATCTATAACCTTGGCCATAAAGAATCTTTAAGAGAAAAATTTAAAGTAATTAACATATTGACTGTTACTTCTCAATTCATTCTTGAAAATGTAATGTATGTACATAGAAACATTGACTCGTTTAAAAAAAATTGTGATATCCATCATATCAATACGAGGAACAAGGACAAACTCACTGTGCCTGCTACTCGACTACGTCGAGTAAGTAATTCTTTTGTTGGGAGATGTATACGATTTTACAACAGGATCCCAGAAAACGTTCAAAATGCTTCTATAGCAAAGTTCAAAAAAATTGTAAAGAAACGTTTGTGTGTTAGAGGTTATTATAATATTAAAGATTTCATAGATGATGACACACCTTGGGAATAATGCGATCGCTTCCAGGCTGTCTCAATATATTTTACATACTGTAACCAATCTTGACGTTGTTAAAAAAAAAAAAAAAAACTAACAAAAAAAAAAGTCCCGCTGTGTTTCTTTCGCGGTTTCTTCTCAGGCTCTTCATTTTCTTGACGTTCAAAAAGAGAATGTAAATTCCTATTTTGAATAAAAATATTTTGATTTTGATTTTTTGATCTTCTAAACTTTGTTCACTAGCATAATTTCCCGGTCTAATTCTATGTGCCCATTCTATATCCTGGTCATTCAAATCAATATCCATGGTTTTGGCCAAATTCCTTACTATGTCATTTAAATTCTCGTTCGGGTGCTTAGGTATACCATAAATTTCTATATTGTTAAAGCGATCCCGTTGATCTCTGTGATTTATTTTGACTTGCAACTCTTCGTTGCGTTCAATTAGGCGACTTACTTGGCCTTCCATTTCATTTAAACGTACAGACTGGCGTTCAAAATCTTTACATTTCCCTTGTAAGTCAGTTAGCTCCTTTCGCATTTCATAAAAACTCTCTTGTAATCCCTTTAAAGTTATATCTTGTTCATTGAGTTAAGTTAAGTTCTGCGCGAAATGAACCTAATTCTGAAAGTACGGCATCATTGCTATTTGTTGTTTCGGTATCTCTAACATTTTGTGGACTTGTATTATTATTTCGTGTTTGTTTTTTCGAAGTCGATAAACATGACGCACACTTCCAGGTAGCTCTCAGACTAGCGGAGTCGCCATTGAATCGAACACATTCGGAGTGATACATAATAGTGCAGCAGTTGCAACATTTTACACGTCTTTGTGTTGCTCCTATATTAGAGCGGCATGTTACGCAAACATATACCATGTTAGCCGTGTATTTGTTCTATAAGATAATTTTACCTTTCAGTATAAGCATATAATAAATTCTAAAAGTGCTCGCAAAGATTGAAAAAGTAAGCTGGGCTTAGGATCGAACCATCGGTCATCGATGTAAATCTGAGTTATAAGCAGTACTCGTCGCCGCTGGACCAACGTATATAATAGTAAAGTGATGAAATTTTTGATCTATTCTTAGTCTTGAGATTATTTTTTTAGGAGAGTAAAGTTTTTACAATTTAAACCGACGGTAAACACAAATTTTACTGCTAAATACAACAAGAAGTCACTCAGTTTATCCATGCAAATAACTATTAGTTTTGATAAATCACTGTAATTTATTCGTCTATATACTTTTAATTCGTAACCACACAGGATTTAGTTATTTTTTTTAAGCATTAAACACCATTCTATTACGTTTAACTTTTAAATAATAAACTCGATAATATGACACGTCCTAACACTTCGGTGGCAGCACTCGTTCTCCCTCAAAAAATAGTGTTTGTGAGGTCCTCATTTGCCTCTTCAGACACACCATTAAAGAGCAAATACTTCCTACGATGTCTCATCTCCACATTATCAACAACACGGCTAATTTCCATTATCTGCTGTCTGAGAAGGCTTAGAACTGACCAGACGTGATCTTTAAAGCAATTAAATTCGTCAGCCAGAGTTGCGAGATTGATGTTACTCCCTGGGGTACTTGCCTTGAGCTGCTTCTCAAATTCCGACATCTTCTCCAGCAAGGAAGCTTCTAGCGCCTTTTGTGTTTCCATTACAGTGTAATAGTTTGCCATGTTTGATGTAAATTGTACAAACTCAGTGTTTATAAAGATGAAGTTTGTTGTGCCGGCAGGACAGTGCAGGTGAAATGTTTAAATAAGCACTATATGCATATATCACGCTGAGATAACACTTGTGAGTATAAAATAGAACTTAAACTTTAATAAACTGATGATTATTGTTGAATTAGATTAAAAATAGATGATAAAATCGAAACTTATATTCCCGGAACAGTGTTATAGTTTTCTTTGCCTACCGCCCCCTCCGTTTTAGTGTCGTATTTAGATTTTCGAACAATTTTACTATTTATAAGATTTTCTCTTGCTTCTTTTTGGGAGGTTTGTAGGCGATATTTTAATTCTAATGGATAATCATCGTAATTATAGAGAGGTTCTACGGTTTTAGTTAAGTTACTAGGTAAAGTACATTTTTGCCATAAACTAACTCGAATGAGGTATACTTTGTTTCACGGTGAACAGAAGTGTTATATGAGAAACACCAAAAGGGTAGCCAGGAACTCCAAGACTCGGAGTGGTTGTCAGTCTGTATACGTAAAAATGCTCCTAAACTCTTAAGGGAATTTTCTAAAGCACCGATGCTCTCATGATGGTATGCTGTGGAATTTAATTTTTAATAAACTACATGCCTCTTTCATTACTGTGGACATAAACTCGGTACCTCGATCTGTGGCTATTTCCTTGGGTATTCCATGTCGAAGAATGAAGTTATTTACGAACGCCTGTGCAACTTCAACTGAACTCTTAGAAACTAACGGGTATGCTTCTACGTATTTAGATAACTCACATTGGAGTGTTTATTTATATATTTATTTATTTAGAACTACCAACAAAAGATACAATAATTCGTGTACAGCAATAAATTTTAGTAATACATTTCAATTGTTCTTTTACTTAAAGGTAATTACAGCATGCAATTTGTTACAGACAATCATCGACTAACAGAGTTACATTAATAAAAATAATAGATATTCAATTGCGTAAAAAAACATGATAACATAAGACAGGATTTTTCTTAATTTATGTAAAAAGTAAAAATTGTAAAAAAGGAACAAAAGCTAATAAAATTATTTAATAATTAGATTAAATAATCAAAGTAACAAAATAATGGTGTCAAAAAATTGTTCACAAGTATTAAAAATAAATCACAGTATAAAAATAACATATAAAAAATAAAAAACAGAAAAAAGCAGATAACATGACATCATAACTATTTATTTATATTCTATGTAAAGTTTTCTAGATGAGAGGCAATTTTATTCTTAAAGGAGTAGATACTATCATGCAAGATGTCTAGTTCATTGATTCCAGTCAATAGCTCGTTATACGTCCGAGCTAGTCTGTTCATTGGCGAATTTTTTCCTAGGTTGGTTTTTTGTTTATTTGTTACAAATAACGGTGACTTGTATCTACGTATTCTGAAAGGCACGTTAAAACCAACCATAGAGAGGATTTGTGGGCAATCAATTTTATTATTTAATAATTTGTGTAGAAACGTTAGATCTAAAAGTTTTCTTCGACAATTCAAAGACAGTAAGTGGTAGTTATTAAGTTGGTCTTGGTACTGTTCGCCCCGCAAGTTATTAAATCTATAATGTAAAAATTTTAAAAACTTCTTTTGCACTCTTTCGATTGTATTAATATGAATTTTATATTGAGGGCTCCAGACAACAGAACAGTATTCAAGTTTACTTCTAACCAAGGAGTTGTAAAGAGTTATGATTGTATATGACTTATGTAGCTCCTTAGAGTTTCTCAAAATGAATCCCAAAGACTTGAATGCGGATGATGTAATGTGTTCGACGTGAGTATTAAATTGAAGCTTCGAGTCCAAAATAACTCCTAAATCTCGAATAGTTTGCACCTTGTTTAAAGTAATACCAGATATATTGTACGCACTTTCTATAGTATTTCTTTTTCGTGTAAACTGAATATGGTAGCACTTCTTGATGTTTAATTTCATTTTATGTAATTTGCACCAGTTTTCGAGGCGATTAATATCTTCCTGTACTTGTGTCACGTCATTGTGAGATTTAATGGTCTTTGTTATTTTTAAATCATCAGCATACAAGTAGGCTCTAACGTGTTTAAATATTAAGGGTAACTCGTTTATAAATATATTAAAAAATATTGGACCTAGATTTTATCCCTGTGGTACTCCTGAACGTGCAATGTAAGGAACTGACTGATATCCATCAATAAGTATAAATTGTATCAATTTGTTCACCCTCATCAACAGCTCTAACTGTTTCTGTAACAAAGGTGACAAGGTTGGTATTAGTAGATCTTAAATCAACTCATTGATCACTTTAATGTAAATAATATTTTTCATAGTGAACAGTACGGTTTCACTAGAGGTCGCTCAACAACGGATGCAGGTATAGCGCTTCTTAAACATATTTATGATGCGTGGGAGAAATCACAGAATGCTATCGGTGTTTTCTGTGATTTGTCTAAGGCATTTGATTGCGTAAACCACGAAACGCTTTTATGTAAACTTCAATATTTCGGAGTTGAAGGTAAAGCTCTTGATCTTATTGCTTCATACTTGACTGGGACATGTTTTTATAAATGGAATAAAGTCTTCTGGATCAGAGCTAAAAATGGGTGTTCCACAGGGATCAATTCTGGGTCCATTTCTATTTTTAATATACATCAATGATCTACCTTTTTATGTAAAAAGTATTTGTGACATTGTATTGTTTGCTGATGATACTTCACTTATTTTCTAAGTTAATAGAAATAAAGTTGATTATGACGATGTAAGCAATGCATTATCACGGATACATGGTTGGTTTACCACTAATAATCTAGTTTTAAATACTAAAAAAACGAAATGTCTAGTGTTTACATTACCCAATGTAAAACAACAAACTTATAATTTAATATTAAATGGTGAGATCCTTGATGTTAGCGATACAACAGTATTTTTGGGAATTACCTTGGATATGAAGCTTCAGTGGAATTCCCATTTGGCATCTCTTACGGGAAGACTCAGCTCCGCAGCATACGCGGTTAGGAAAGTTCGTCAACTAACCGACGTTGATACAGCTCGATTGGTATATTTTGGTTATTTTCATAGCCTCATGTCTTGTGGATTGATGTTATGGGGTAACGCTACAGATATTAATACTGTATTCATTTTGCAAAAGAGAGCTGTTCGTGGTATTTATAATCTAGGAGCTCGAGATTCCCTTCGAGATGTTTTTAATAAAGTTGGTATACTTACGGTTGCATCGCAGTACATTTACAATAATATTATGTATATTCACAACAACATTGATTCTTTTGATAAAAACAGTAACAGGCATTGTATTAACACGAGAAGAAAGGATAATCTTATAACGCCGAAGTTTCGACTCCGCAAAGTCAATGTTACCTTCTTGGGGCAAGGTATTCGTTTTTATAATAAAATTCCGCAGAAAGTGTTACAGTTTACAAAAAAGAAATTTAAAGTACATATTAAAAAATTCTTAGTAGCTAAAGCATATTATTCTGTTCAAGATTATATAGATGATAAACATGCTTGGATTTAGTATAAGCTATGGATTCACACAGGGTATTTAATATATTTGTAACTCATAAATGTATGTACCCATTGTAAAACTTTTAAAAAGAGTAACTATCGAGTTTCTTGCCGGTTCTTCTCGGTAGAATCTACATTCCGAACCGGTGGTAAATTAATTAATTAATTAGTGTTTAGTTTTCTTTTGTTTTTGTATTGACGATTCAAAAGTGCTTGTAAAAGCCTACTTGAATAAAGCATATTTTGATTTTGATTTTTGATTTTGATCTTCCTGATATGAATCCGTGCTGATTACTAATTATATGGGATTTAAGATAATCTGCTAAATGTACAAGACTTTCGAAGACCTTTGCCACAGCTGACAAGATTGATATCGGACGATAATTTTCGACGGAAGCGGGATCATTGCTTTTAAACACAGGTACAATTCTCGCCTCCTTCCAAACTTGTGGAAATATTCCTGTATTTAAATATGTATTAAAAATGAGATACAATGGAAAAGATAAAGAAGACGCACACATTGAAAGGAAGTAGGGAGATATGTTATCTGGTCCTGCGCCTTTCTTTAGGTATATATTACCAACGTAAGTTTTAGGATCAGGTGCACAGTAGTTTGATGTGTTGTCATTTACACAGACGGAGGAAAAATGCGCTGCAAAAAGATTCGAAACATCTTGTTTATTTTTTGCTTCGATATTTCCATAGACCATCGATGTAGGGTAGGCGCTAGAATTTTTACGCTTATTTTTGAAATGCGTCCAAAAATACCGAGGATTCCTCGAGATTGCATTTTCAATCATCGTTATGTAATTTTCATAACAATGTTTGATCAATTTGTTACAGTCCTTCCTTAGATATTGAAATTCTATTTTATCCAATGGGTTGTTATACTGTTTTAATTTAATATGGAGCTTGTATTTTCTTTTTAGGCATTTTATTAAGGTGGGTGTAAACCAAGATGGATAAGACTTTTGTGACACAGGTTTTTTCGGGACGTATTTATTAATAGTTGTATATAGTATGGTATAAAACCTATCTACCATTTCATTAACATTATCGAGACAATCCTTAAATTCTTGAAGCCAATCAACATTGTTAAGAGATGCCAATATGATGTCATAATCGGCTTTAAAGAATTGATATTTATTTTTTGAATTATTTTTTGAAGAGGGAGATTTCGAAGGTATTTTTATAATAACATCTAGAGGAGGATGGAATGTATCGATTTTACGTATTGGAGATAAGCTCTCACTCACACTCATCATGTCCCGGTCACAGAGAACATAGTCCAGCAAATTGTTTTTAATATTTTTTACGTTGTTAAACTGATATAGTGAGTTAAAGTCAAGAAATTCTTTAAATATATGTGGGGACGGATCGAAATGGATAGGATGGGCTCGTTGAATGATGGGAGGCAGTCTATCTTCTTTAAATAATAATCCGAAACTTCTTCAACCACTTTATTCGTCTTCTTACTATTACATCAATTTTTAACCTTCGCACGCTCGTACACCTTTCACCCTCCAACTCGCCATCTTCCAACTCTTTCATCCCTCTCTTTCACACACATAGTCCTCATTCATTCTTACATTCATACGTTCCTTTTTACTGTAGTATTACTTTATAACAAATTTATCCTACATATATTTTTAAGTGATGAGTTAGGTGTATGGGTGTCAGGGATCAGCACAGTATTTGGTTCATTCCATGCTAATCCGGGTAAATTAAAGTCTCCAATAATTACCGTAGCACTGTGGTCGCCATAATTATTAGTTATTATATTAATTGCCTTGTCAATAAATACTTCTAAAAAGCTTTGGTTTAAGGGAGGAGGAAAATACACAGCACATAACTGTATTTTTGTTAAGTGATTCCCAGAATAGATTTCTATTGAGGCCCAGAGATCCTCACAATCGGTCTCCAGCTCAAAACACCGACGCGATGGAAAGCTTTTTGAGATTGCTATAAGGACACCACCACCAGATTTCTTATGAGAGTACTTGCATGTTTCTCTGTCACGCCTATAAATCAAATATCTATTATCAAATATTTCATTATAAGAGACATTGCTGTTAAGCCATGTTTCGGTTAAAATAATAACATCATAATGATTACTTAATACTTCGCGATTTACATCTTGCAAGGTAGTATTTATACCCCTAACATTCTGATAATAACATAATAACGAATCGTATTTTACAAATTATAACCAACTCTTTTAATTAAGAAAACATACAAAATTAATATTATGATAAATTCTTAAGAATATCAGAATTTTTTACATAAACGTAATCCGTATTTTATTTATTTTATTTATTTATTTATTTCACTTTATTGCACAACAATTTAAAAAAAAAATACATTGAGCAAAAGGCGGACTTAAAGCTATATAGCCTTATCTACCAGCCAACCTTAAGACGTGCAAGAAAGAGCGTTCAGTAGATGCATATAAAGTCCAATAAATATAAGTAAATCTACTTGCATACATAAACACATACATACCATACATAAACATATACCTTACATAAATATATACATACTATACATAAATATATACATTAGGAGTACATATTACATAAAAAAGCATATCTGAAAATAAATATACATACATATAACTAACACTACTAGTACAAAGTAAATAGTATGAATAATACACAACAGGGATATCACAAAAAATTTTTAAATCAAGAAAAAAAAAATAAAAAATAAAAAAAAAAACGGTCGAAGATATTCAAAATAATAATAAAAACTAAGAGTTGAGTTTATTTAGAAACAATTTTTTAACTTTAATTTTGAAAGAGTCTCTGGAGGATGATTCTTTAATATCTATTGGTAATTCATTCCAGAGCCGTATAGCGGTAAAAGTAAATGAATTCGATACAAATCCAGATTTGTGAGCAGGAATAGACAAAAGAAGGTTTTGAGAAGAGCGTAGTTCCCTTGTATGAGTATCAGAGAGAAAGTTAAATTTAGACTTCAGATATGAGGGTGCAAGTGGGTTATAAATTAAAGAGTATAAAATACATAATATCCTTAGATACCTACGCTCCTTAATTGGAAGCCAATTAAGCATTGAGCGGTAAGAAGAAATGTGCTCGTATTTACGGAGGCCATAAATGAAGCGTATGCAGATGTTTTGCAATCTATCTAATTTATTTTATAGTGTGACATTTAGATCTGGATAACATGCATCACCATAGTCCATAATTGGTAATAATAAACAATTCACTAATTGGATTTTTGGTTTGATTGGCAGAAAATTTTTAAAACGCATGAGGGTATGTAGAGTGGCGTAAAACTTCCGAGAAACTTCGCTGACTTGATCCGACCAACTCAGTGAATTGTCCATTATAACACCCAAATTCCTAACGTTTGATGTGATAGGTATTACACTATTATTATATAACAAATCGGGCAATTGTAGACGTTGAACTAAGGCTAACTGTCTAGAGCTGCCAATAATAGTAGCTTGGCATTTTAATGGGTTCACACTAATTCCAAAATTCTTGAACCAAGAAGAAATACGAGCGAGGTCGTCATTGAGGGCGGAAATAGTGTTATTCAGATTATCTACACTACACTGTTTATAAAGCTGCAAGTCATCGGCATAAAGATGGAACTGACAAGTGAGAATTGAGGTAATAGAGTTAATAAATAATGAAAATAGTAGTGGAGAAAGAATACCGCCTTGAGGAACACCCGCAGCAACATCACACCAGTCAGACCGATCGGCTCCAATACAAATCGCTTGCTTGCGTCCTCGAAGATAGGAGGAGAACCACTGGTGAGCGATATCCGAGATGTTGATTCGGGAAATAAGGGATAGTAATAAGTCATGATCGACAGCATTGAACGCATTAGAGAAATCGATAAGTAAGAGAATCGTGACAGTCTTATTTTCCATCCCTTCTCTGATATCCTCCGTTACTTTTATTAGTGCCGTGGTAGTACTATGGCCAGTGCGAAAACCAGACTGAAGTGGATTTAACAGGTCGCAGGATAAAAGATATTCGGATAACTGGAAATGGACAATGGATTCTAAAATTTTTGAAAGAAAAGGAAGAATGGAAATAGGACGATAATGGGTAGGCAATGAGGGATTTGGGGTCTTGGCTAGTGGCAGAACTACGGCTTTTCGCCACAGCTCCGGAAATGTACCTGTGCTAAGTGAGTAATTTATTATATGGGTTATTATAGTTGGTAGTAAAATTTCCAAAATGAGAAGAATCATTGTGCGACCTATTTCATCATACCCAATGGCCTTCGACTTAATTGCCATTATACGTTTCCGAACGTCAGCATCACTCACCAGGGAGAAGGTAAATAAAGAGTTATTAAATTTTGGCTGGCATTGAATCTTCGAAAGAGTATCAAGTTTAACATTATCATCAAAATGATGAGAAGATAGGAAATGGCGATTAAGACTGTTAATATCTATAGAAATAGTTTTGGACATATTAGAATTTCTGCCAATGCCAAGAGACTTAAGAAATTTTAGCGTTTCAGAAGGAGATGAGTTACAGATTTTTTCAGAGATATATCGGCGTTTATATGTTCGACACATCTGATTACACCTATTCCTTGCAGCCTTATAGATAGACCAATTGAGCTCCGAGCGGTCAGATTTAAATTTACGAAAAGCGCGATCTCTCTTAGCCATGGCATTGCGGATGTCACTATTAATCCAAGGGGCTGTCCCTTGGTTTTTAATTTTGACTACACGCAAAGGTGCGTGCAAATTATAGAGAGAAATTTATTTTCAGTTTTGCGCATATATACTCGTCCATTCTTCACCCATACATAGCGGTATCCAATTTGTTTTGACTTTAAACGTGCTTCAGCATGCAGGGCTTTTATGTCAGGAGGAAGATGTTCACATACATAAACAGGTTTTTTGTCTCCGCTAATTCCTAGGTGACTCGTATTCAGTTTTTCTTTGTTATTGCCCGCTTTTTTATTAAATGATATAACTGCCGCTAAATAACTATCTCTTGTTCTTATTGTACTAAATTTTACTAGAACTGATCTTGGGCGTGGGCTATCCTTATTGATTTTCATAATCCTCGTACAAGTTTGTATGTCATTATCGTTTAAGTTACATTTCACGGTGTTAGCTATTTGTTTTACAGTAGTTACAAGATTTTCTGACCTGAATTCTGGGATGCATTGTATTTCTAGATTATATGCCATAGATTGTTGTTCAAGTAATGCGAGTCTAGAATGAAGATTTGAAAGGTCAGAACGTAACAACCTATTTTCATTCTCAAGAGACTTAATAATTTGTGTTTTACTGTTCATTTCCCGCTTTACTTCTTCAAATTCTTGTTCCATGAAAGTAATAGACGATGTTATGTTAGACATGTTTTCGAGTACCTCATTGATCTTTCCATTTATTTCATTCATAATATTTACTTTAAATGCATCTATTATACAATTAAGTTCTTCTCGAAAGATGCTTCGTACTTCATTTAATGTCTCATCACTTAATATATTGCTAGCGTTGCTTGTTTGTTTGCGCCTAACCGTAATATTATTTGATTCTTGTGTTGAGATATTGCTCGCCGGTTGTCTCACTGGCGTATTTGTATTATCGCTCTTAGGTCTCGAGCAAGTCGGACAGAGCCAGGAGATTTTGTAAGGCTCTGTCAGTTCAGCATACGATGTTTTAGTGGTACTAACACAAGCATAATGATATTTCTTTAGACATATCTGACATTTGACTATTTCTACTGAATTGGGATTTCGTAAACAACATTCAAATTTAATTTTAGAAGACATTATTTTAAAGTTTAGACGTTTCTTGTAATGTATTCAAGAAAGATACAAATTTTATAAAAATTTATTCAGTTCAGATTATGTAAAGATTAGAACCCTGATCGGTCGTCTTAGTGTAGCTTGAGGTGGCCTTATGTACCATTAGACCAATCTTTACTTAAACGAGTGACACCAAATTACAGATACGTTTCAACAGTTTGTCTATAGATGAAATCGACGTTACTTTGTTATTAAGTTACCGGCCATGTAATAATAAGTTCCCCCGCGCTTATAGAATGTTCACTCACTAATTATGTAGTTTGATACACATTTAATTTTCTGTAATGCACTAAAACTGAGTTCTTTGAGTATTGCTTTATAATAATAATTAAATCCACAGTTCACATTTAAATCCATAGCACTTTAGGTAAGGTTTAACTTAACTTTAGTCACCACATAAACTTACTGTCGTCTATATACACTTTAATTGTTGTTTTACAACGAAATTAATGATGTATCACCAACAATAACGATAACACGCATTGTTTGAGATGTTATTAAAAAAGGAATGCAACTTAAACTGTTAAAAACTAATAAATTTTAATTTAAAACGAAATAATATGCGGAGTCGATGTTTACTAAATCAGAGCGCCCTCTGAAGAGTGTTAATATATATGAATAATTATTACTATCTCTATCTAAAGGTCCTACAATATCAAAGAAGATTTTCTCGAAGGGAGTTTGAGCTGTAGAAGGTACAGTCATGGGCTCCCTAACGGGTATAGAATACTTTTGTTTCTGGCATTTGTCACAACGTCTCACAAATGCTGCTATGTCTCGTTCGATACCTGGCCAAAAGTAATATTTTTTAATGTTATTCAACATCCTCTTAATACCCGCGTGGCCACTAGTGGGGAGAAGATGAAAATCATTTAATATTACTCTTTGGTCGTCTTTGTTGTCAATTCTTTCAATTTCATTTAACACAATAATTCTTGGACCGGCCCAATTTTCAATACTTTTAATTTCATTTATTACTTGCTCTATAAATTTATTATTTTCTTTACATTTCATGAAGTATACTTCGTTAATATTTATTTTCTTACAAAAATCAGACAGCTCCCTCACAAATTCGCCTCGCGATAATTGTGATCGAATAGCTGGATTTATATAAATTGTCATTTTCTTTAAAACATATATAAAACTTCGAGATTCGCATGCGATTTCATAGTCCTTTCGTAATTTTTCTTAATTACTATTGTCGATAAATCTTAATTCTATCGATATCTTTGGTTTGCTGTGTACCTCTACGACTCTTGGGTGATCAGGCCAATCGTTAGTATTCACACTATCACACAAAGAATCATTGTTCATCCCAGACATGCTATGCTCCTCTTCCGTCTTTTTCTTCTGAGCTCTAGTCAACACATTCAAACTACACTCACTCATATCTTTCAAGTCTTTCGATGTTATACTTATTCTAGATAAAGCACCTGCAGCGGAATTTTCACTTCCTCTTACATACTCTACTATGTAATCGTATTCTTCGAGCGCAAGTCTAAATTTCAATAATCTACTCGAAGGATCTTTCATGTTAAAAAGATAGATGAGAGGTTTGTGATCCGTATAAATTTTGAAAACTCAAACTCAAACTCAAAATATACTTTATTCAAATAGGCCTTTACAAGCTCTTTCGAATCGTCAATTTACAAATTTGTGATGTCAGTTCTACGTGAGCTACCACCGGCTCGGAGTGTGGACTCTACTGAGAAGAGCCGGCGAGAAACTCAGTAGTTACTCTTTTAAAAATATTTTTGTACAATTAGCTACAGTTATCCTGCGAGAATATCAACGCCCTATTATTCCACGCGGTTTTATCATTAATGTAGTCATATACTGAATAGTATGCTTTTTCTATTAATGATTTTTTTATGTAAACTTTAAATTTGAGAAGTGGCAAATTTAATATTGTTTCCGGGATTTTATTATAGAAGCGTATACTTTGTCCCATAAAAGACATATTAACTTTGCGCAGTCTGAAACTAGGAGTTCTTAGCTTATCTTTACTTCGTGTGTGTATGCAATGTTTGTCACTGTTCCTTTCAAAAGTATTAATATTTTGGTGGATGTACAAAATATTGCTGTAAATATATTGAGATGGAACTGTAAGTATGCCTATCTTTTTAAAAACATTTCTAAGGGACTCCCTAGCTCCGAGATTATAAATAGCTCGAACGGCTCTTTTTTGAATAATAAAGATGTTTTCAATGTCAGCGGCGTTACCCCAAAGTAAAATACCGTAAGACATGATGCTATGAAAATACCTAAAATATAGTAGTCAAGCCGTATCAATGTCAGTTAATTGTCTAACTTTTCTGACCGCGTATACTGCAGGGCTAAGTCTTACCGCAAGGGATGCCAAATGAGTTTTCCACTGAAGCCCAGAATCCAATGCTATTCCCAGGAATACGGTGTTGTCAATAATTTTAATAGTTTCATTATTTAATAGAAGATTCAAATTTTGTTTGTTTATACTCGGCAACGAAAATTCTATTCACTTGGTTTTTTTGGCATTTAATGCTAAGTTATTGGTAGTAAACCAATTTTGAACAAGGAATTATGCATTGTTTACATCGTCATAATTATCCTTCTTCCTGTCAACTTTAAAAATTAATGGAGTATCATCAGCAAACAATACAATATCACAAATGCCGTGCACGTAAAAAGGAAGGTCATTAATGTATATTAAGAATAGAAAAGGACCCAAGATTGACCCCTGTGGAACACCCATCTGTAATGTAGATCCCGAAGATCCTTTTCCGTTAACAATCACCTGTTGAACTCTTCCACTCAGGTATGAAGCAATTAATTTCAAAGCCTCATCTTTCACACCATAATGATTAAGCTTTCTTAAAAGCGTTTCATGTATAACACAATCAAATGCTTTAGATAAGTCACAAAAAACGCCAATAGCATTTTATGACTTTTCCCAAGCACTATAAATATGCTTGAGTAGAGCGATCCCCGCATCTGTTGTGGAACGACCTTTGGTAAAACCATATTGTTCACTGTGGAAAATATGGTTTGCGTTAAAATACGCGAGAAGTTGATTTAAAACTATTTTTTCAAAAATTTTGCTTAAGGACGGTAAAATAGAAATTGGACGGTAATTGCTCGGATCGCTCTTACTTCCAGTTTTAAAAAGGGGCAACACTTTACTGTGTTTCATTAGGTCTGGGAACGAACCTACGTCTATACATTTATTAAAGATAAAAGCTAAATAAGGGGCAATATTGTATATTATGCTGTTAATTAATTTCACCGAGATGCCCCACAGATCGTTTGTTCTCTTTATTTTGAGTGATTTAAATGTTTTGATAATATCTGTAGAAGTAACGCGTTCAAATGAAAATTGCATACTACATTTATTAACATTATGTTCTAATAACTTAACTGCAGCAAGAGGGGATTTTTTCAAAGTTGATGTTATTTTACTAGGTATTTTTGCAAAATAGTCCTCAATAATATTTGCCACTTCTATATCCGAATTAATGCGCTTGTTATCAATTTCTAACTCTAGTTGTGTGCTTTGGATTTTTGGTTTCCCAGTCACACTATTTATAACATCCCATGTTGCCTGTATTTTATCATCCGAATTTAAGATTTTATCTTTAATATATGACGACTTTGCACACACTGCTTTAAATATTTTTGAATACTTTTTTACATATTCTGTGAAGTTAAAGCTATGATTAAACCGCTTCATACCGTATAATTCATACAATTTATTTCTACATTTATATATGCCTGTGGTAGCCCAATCACTAAACTTTAGTTTGCCGCTTCTATTGAGCGTTCTGGTTTTAAAAATATTATTAAATTCCCTTAAAAGTAATTCAAAAAATGATTTGTAAAGAGAATCCGGATCTTGTAAGGTCATATTTAAATTCAATAGTTTATGAGCCACCTTTTCTTTAAAACAAATTACTTTTTTTTCAATGTAAATGGTCTACATACTGTTTTTTGTGTAGTTTTAATTATATTATCTACCAATGTAAACATTTGACCACAGTGGTCAGAACTTAATTTATTGATAATATGTTTTTCATTTACTTCACAGTGACAAAATACATTGTCTATACACGTGGCAGACTGGTTTATAATTCGAGTTGGTTCAGAGAATAAATGTACTAAATTAAAAGCTTTAAATAAATTAATTAATCTCACACTGGACGTTGTTTCTTGTAATATGTCCACATTAAAGTCACCACACACAATAACTGTTTTAGTTTTGCAAATTTTTTTTAAGATGTCTTCCATAGTGAATTCGAATAAATCAAATCCTCCTAGCGGTGGACGGTATTCGCAAACTATAATGTATCGTTGGAATTCAACGCAGGACACTTCAATAGTACGTTCGATAGAGAGAGACATAACATCTTCACGCGGTTTACAAACAATGTCATTACGTACTAATATCAATGAGCCTCCCCGGATAGCGTTCACTCTGACGAACGAACTTGACAAAGTATAGTTTTCAATATTTAACAACTCATACATTTTTAGCCAATGTTCTGTAACACAAAATACATGTACATTAAAATGTGTAAGGAAAAGTTCGATTTCATTTTCTTTGCCACCTAAACCTTGTATGTCCTGATGTACAATATTAATATTAAAAGGCTTAGGTTTTGTCTTACTACCTAGTTTAAATTAGATTTTAAAATGTCAATATTATTATTATAACAAAAGTTATAATTTGTATAAGGGGAATTGTATATATGTTGGATCACTTGGATCCTTTGACGGATTTCGAGATGGTTCCATAATGAAAAAGTCTGTAAATAGGATAATTTATTAATATATTATCTAAATGAAACAATAATGATTTTTAATTATAGAATCAAAATGAAGTAATTAATTGTAAAATAATAAATTTAAAGATATCAATAATTTAAGGCAAACAATTATTAAAGTTTAAAGCTAATAATAATTTATTTAAATTTTAAAAATAATAATTTAATATTGAATACAACAATAATACTTCAACGATAACAATAATAAAATTGATTGAAACTCAGAGCGTTAATATCACGCAGTAACGTTTCGTCTAATACGATTCGCTCGCTTCTGAGCCCCAGAGTGGTAGACGGCTGCTTTTATACCGTAGGAGTGGGGCGTGCGCAGGTAGTTTTATTACAAAATGATGCCGATTATAATTTGTGCCGACATATATTATATGCTACTAAAGTAGCAATCTGTCTTCTGTACCTTAGTGGCAGATACATAGTATCCTTAGTCAACCTAAAACTAGATATAAATTTATTAATGTCAAAAAGTATAAAAGCGTCGCTATGACGATAAGTCAAGTTATATATACAAAGATTTAAGTTATATATGTGTTTATTCTCTGCATCTGATAAACTACAGGAATATGGAAATGCAACAGGAATATGGAAAGAACGTCCATATAAATAAGGCCGGAAGTGTTTAACAGCCCATATAATCGCTAAAAATTCTTTTTCGATTGTTGGGTAGTTTTTCTCCGTTCTATTTAAAGTTCGGCTAGCATATGCTATAGGTTTACCATTTTTATTTGACAGTACGGCTCCTATAGCGTAACCTGATGCATCCGTTTGAACTACAAATTGGTTACTTTCAGAAAAATCTGGGTATTGCAGTAACGGGGGTGACATCATATCTTGTTTTAATAAATTAAATGAATGTTGAAATTCGTCACTCCAATTAAACTGTACATTTTTACGACATAATCTATTTAAATGAAAAGCTTTTTCTGCAAAATTAGGGATAAATTTACGATAAAAATTTGCAAAGGCTACAAAGAGTTTTACCTCGTCTGTATTACTAGGAATAGGCTAATTTTGTACTTTGATTTTTTCAAGATCCGGTAAAACACCATCTCCAGACACAAGATGACCCAAATACAGTAACTCCTTTTCAAAAATGTACACTTATCGGGGTTTAGCTTTAAATTAACTTGTTTTAATCATTCAAATACTTCAGTTAAATTTTTATTGTGATCTGCTAAATTTCTACCAAAAATTATGATGTCATCAAGGTAAATAAAACATTTTTCGAATGTTAAGTCTGCCATAGCCATATTCATCATTCTAGAGAAAGAGCTGGGACTGGTTTTAAGACCCATTGGCATTCTGGTCGTCTGGTATTGACCAGAACAGAATGCTGTATACCTACGGCTATTTGGATTTAATTCTACATTATAGAAACCTTGATTTAAGTCTAAATGAGTATAATATATACAACCTGAAAGAGAGTCGAGTATTTCTGTAATATTCGGCAAAGGAAACTTATCATCAACTATGGAATTATTTAACTTACGATAATCTATGACTAATCTCCATTTTTTATCGTTATTTTCCGATTTTTTAGGTACTAGTAGAATGGGACTAGACCTTACAAGGTTCAATAATTCCTTGATTTAACATTTTATCTAATTGCCTTTTAATTTCTACTTTTTGAGAATGGGGTAATCTGTATGGTTTAACATAGACTAGATCTACATTGGGTTTTAATGTAATTGTATGTTTATAGATATCAGTCACAGACAAGTTGTCTCCGGGTAAATAAAAGATATCACAGTATTTCGTACATATGTTTTCGATTGATACCTGTTCTTCCCCCTTCAGATATTCGTGTAATTTTAAAATAGAAAATAATTTTTTTACGCGTTCCGAATTCTTATTCGATTTTCCAAACATACATATATTATATTCACTCGCACTATAAATGTTAGGGCTTACGTCACTCAAACAAAAATCTCTGTCGGTTGTATTTATTATTCGAATCGGTATTTTCCCTTTATTTGGACTTACTAATATACTAGCTAAGTAAACACCTTCCGATAACTCTTTCGAACATACCACACAATCATCTCTCATATCAGTATTTATAAAATGTATAGATTCCGATCGCGACGGAATATACAAAACCTCATCATTAATATTACTAAAAATAGATAAATAAATTCGATCACTATTTGAATTAATCAATGAAAAATAATTGTTTTCATACTCAATTATCGCCGCATATTTTTTGCAAAAGTCATCGCCAATTATAGCAGGAACTTTAGTAGGTAGAGTATCAAATACAAAGAATTTATGTTTAAAAGATCCTTGAGGCACTTCCAAATTAAGAAACACATATCCGATTGCTTCAACACTACCTCCAATTCCGCTAAACTCACATTTCTCTTTATGGAATGGAATGTTATAAGTATAAACAAGTTTCGATTCTAGCGCGGAAATTGATGCGCCGGTGTCAATTAAACAATGTTAAGTAAAAAAATTGTTAAAAGTAAATTGAACTAAACGCCAATGATTATTACATGAAAATATATGACCTTTACTCAAAAAAACTGATTATTACTATCAACAGATTGGGTGGGTTGGGACTGTGAATTATTTTGATCTATGACGTTTACATAACTTTGATTTTGCCCAACTTTAAGCTATTATTTTTATTTTTCATACCTCTATTCTGGTACGGGCGGGAATTACCACGCCATGATCTACCTCGTTGAGTGCCACGCCACGTTGGTTGTTGGCCTCTGCTCATACCACCATGCTGTGGTTGGGCACGGTACCCTCGATATTGATTGCCTCGGTAATTATAACGTTCACTGGAATTTCGAAAATAGGAAACTTTTTTATTTATGGTCATTAAATTAGAATTAGAAGTGGATGGTAGCTCCTCATCTAATGCAGATTGAATGGCGTCTTTTAAAGATGTAAAGTTACGCGCTGTAACTATAGTTCCGGTTCTACGATTTCGCAGTCCATCAGCAAATCGTTTGATTGCTTACTTTTCATTTAAAGGTTTAAGAACCTTATAAGTCTCTGGGTCGTTATGTGCCTATGAAATAGTTAAATCAACAAACATTTCAGTGATTTGCTTACCGTATTCTTCGATGGTCAACTCATTCTGCCCAAAATTCAGCAACCGTGTTTGGATGGCCGTAGCAGATTTTTTCGGCAAAAGCTCTTTTTTCATATCACGAATTAAGTCTGAAATACTAGAATAGCTTGGATGTAATTTAAGTTTTGCTGATTGCGATAAACGATTTTTTAAAACGAAGTTTATTAATTGGGGCTTAGCCTCGGCGGTAAGGGTGGTTTCATAATATTCGACGGAATCTATTAACTGTTTAGTTACGGATAAGTCGTCATTCATAACAGGTAACAAACTCAGAGCAACTTTTAAATCAAATTTTTCCATGTTTATAGTTTCTATAGTCTGACCTGAATTACTAATAAATTCTTTCGAATCAGATGACGTTGTAGAGTATCTAATAATATATTTATACAATGAAAGAAATTGCTGTGTATAATCGACTATCAACTCGCTATCGCTAACACTAATATTACCACCATTTATTTATTTTTGCAAATAAGAATTTAACGTAAATATTGGCTATACAAACTATTTGCTTCACTTAACATAACAATGTAAATGTTACCCTTTCTACGTTCAGGACCAATTTTCCTTAAATATTCTTTTATCAATTTTAACTCTTGGCACAATATTTTTAAATCATCTGCCATATCAAAATATAAAAATTATACATATTACTAAAATTCATTATTACTAATTACGTATTTTGAAATTATACAAAAATAATATGAATACTTTAACACTAATTATCTAGTTATTACAAATATATTGCTACATAATACTTATTATAAAAACGTCTCTGCTATTAAAGTCCGTCTCTGTGCTGCATCCCATATATAGGCATGTTCTGTATTCCGGAGTCACGTTGCACGCGCACTGTTTGAACAAATCACATTTTTTCATTTTCAATATTAACAATTTTTAGACGCGGCTTCAATCCAAAATCACTTGAATTTATGTTTCTTGTTCAGCAACAGCTGGAGAACCGTGTAAGGTAGCCCGTTGACGTCTGAACGATCCACGAAGCACATATTCATGTATTCCCTGCTGGACCCAGCGATGGTGCATTTTTCGGTATACTCTTCATACAGCGTAGATGATAAACAGAGCCATCAATAGTAAAATTATAAGTAAAATAATGTTTGTGGTGGACGCATGGAATTTCAATTCTTTTATATATGCGTTATTTTCGGCAGCTACAGAATTTTGGTCTATAAAAATGTCCTCCTTTTCTACTTTCGAATTACACATATTTTTAAACCATTATGAACTTTGTGTGTAGGTAGGTCAAATAAGTAACACCAAAATTTTTGCTCTTAACTTATTTTGTTTTAAATAAATATTTTACTTAACATTTTCAAGTAAAAAAGTATATACAAATGCTCTAGTGTTTGCCTGCTTCTGCTGGCATATACAGCGTGTTCTAAAAACTGTGTCCTCCCTTAAAGGCATGTGTACATATAAGTATAAGCTTATTATTAAAAATAGTATAACTTAAAAAATATCAAGCAGAGGTCAGTTACAGTGCATAGACTAAATAAGTTTTAAATCGACATTATTTGAAAAAACGTTTCAAACATCTGACCCATAAATAACCAGCTTACCTTAACCCTTTAAATACCGACTTAAAATTTACTTTAAGCACTACTTTTAAAAAATCTGCTAAAAAGTGTTCCCGAATAATATGATACATACTATTTACTTTTATTTTTTTTTATGTTTTATTCTTGTTATTCCTCAATACTATGATGCATATTGTTTTAGAACATTTTTATTTTTTATTTTGTAAATAACTTAAGGATATTCTTTTAAATGGTTGTAATATGAGTAATTTCAGTAATAGTTCATAAAATTCAATATGCTATGTTAGTTTTATTTATTTACTTAGTTTATTATTTGCTTAGTTTTGTCATATTAAATATTACCTATAAATTTTTATATGCAAAAAAGTACGCGTTATTAAACGGTTAAGGCGCCGTATAGTCGCGCCGGCGCACGCGCGGCCATTCATCGCAGGCGCCGGGGCGCCGGCGTGGCGCGACGCGTCTTTTGTTAGTTTTTCGAATAGAGATTTGCAAGTTTAAAAATTAGGTATATCGATAAATATTCTATCGATATTTTCAATATTGCTATAAATAGTTATGCTTTTCACATTAAAATAATTTCATTTAAAATAACTTTTATTAGTAATAAATATTATTAATCAGTATTATAATTTGGAACTTCTTCAGGTAAATTAACTATGTTGTATTATTAGGATAAATCGTAAATCTACTTCTGTTAAAAAGTGGTGTTTTACAATCAAAAATAATATTAATGTTTGATATATCAAAATAAGTATCGAAATAATATGAATATTAAATATTTATTTATTGTAATGATTATTTAAATATCGATAATTTCATTTATCGATATTTTTTATTCGAGCCTATGCCGCCCTTTTAATAAAAAAAAATATTAGTTAGTTCCTCGTGAAAATTTCTTCCGAGTGGATTACTTTTTGGTTACGGTTTTATAAAATTGTGTTGTTTTATAAAATGTACTCCAACCAGGAATATTTCAATATGTTAATGTGTCTAGGGAAATGTGATTGTCATTATGCGGAATCGCGTAGACTTTATGACGAACTGTTTGCTTCTCCAAGAAACATACCATTACCGTCACTTAAGGCATTTCAGCGTCTTCATATACGCATGTACAATTTCGGAAATGTCGATGGCCGTGAACAACAACGTGCTAATGCGGGAAGGCCGAGAGTTAATAATGACGATCTAGAGGAACACATATTAGATGTTTTTCGACAGGACCCTACGCAAAGCACGCGCTCGGTGGGACATCAACTCGGTGTCAACCATACGCGTGTATGGAAAGTTTTAAAGGAAAATGGCCAGCACCCGTACCATTATCGTCGAGTACAGTTATTAATTCCTACCGACTTCGAGCCTAGAATGGCATTCTGCAGTTGGATTTTAAACGACAACGATGAAGACAGTGAATTCTCGAGCCGTATACTTTTTAGTGACGAGTGTACTTTTGCTAGAACAGGCGTATTTAACACGCACAACGAACATGTATGGTCAGTCACCAACCCACATGTTACTAAACCTAGACATTTCCAACATCGATGGAAAATTAATGTTTGGGCCGGTATTATTGGTGACAAAATAATTGGCCCTCTTTTTTTACCCCAGTCTATGAGTGGTGACAGTTATCTTTCCTTCCCGCGAGAACAACTTAGCCAGGAGCTTGATAATTTAAACTTAGATCTTTTACGCCGTATGTGGTTTCAACATGATGGTGCGCCACCACACTTTTCCCGCGCCGTGAGAAACTATTTGAATACGGAATTCGGTGAACGTTGGATTGGTCGCAGTGGACCAATTAATTGGCCTGCGCGGTCACCGGACCTAACGCCATTGGATTTTTTTTTATGGGGTACTATAAAGCAGTCCGTATTCAAAAAGAAGTGCGATATTCAGGCTGAAATGCGTTCACGAATCATCACAGCTTTCGAAGAAATAAAATCAAATACATCTGTCTTACAAAATGTACGTGCTAACTTTATTTCCCGATGCCGTAAATGCATAGAAGTACAAGGCGGGCATATTGAGCAACACATTCATGGCCGTCAAGTAGATGTTATTATTAACTAAGTATTATTATTTTAAATTGATTTGTAACATAGTGAAACGTATCGATATTTGAAAAAAAGCGGTATCAGTGAATCGTTAAAGTGATTAAACAATCAAAATAATGTGAATGTACGTTCGAGTTCGTCACTAGTAGCGCAGCAGGTGTGATGGCGCCATGGAGTCTCATCGTGTTATACCAGTGCGTACAAACATTTTGTTACTCTACATATAATAATCATTTAATATATTTTGATTGAAGAGTTTGTAAATGTAAGTTGTTTGATTGTGTTACATTTTCGATACTGATAACGCAGTTAAGGGGGTTGACACAATTTTTCATACACACTGTATATTTACACACAATATAATTTATTTTTCTTTGAATATTCGGCTACAATGGATCTACACACTCAATAAAAATATGGAGGACATGACAAAAATGTTTGAATCACGAATGGAGCTCTTTGATAAAGCATTGGCTAAAACACAGGCTGCATCCACAAGTACTGGTGAAAAAGTTTCATGTGATTGTGCTTCGTTGGCTGCCGACTTCACTGTTTTCAAGGAATTTATTTGGAAAACACTACCCATGGTATGGCAGCAGCTGCAATTGCTCAGTACTGGGTTTGATAAACAGGATGTAGTGTCTCGAAGGAATATTCTTCTCTTCCATGGTGTGTCCGAAGAAAACAATGAAGATCTAGAAAAAAAAATTGGATCCATTCTAGGTGATCGTTTAAAATTATCCAAGGTTGAGCCTTCTAATATTGATATTTGTCATCGATTAGGTGTAGTTAAGGATAAAGTTAGACCCATACTCGTCCGCTTTACTGGTTTAAGGCATAGGACTGCAGTATGGAATTCAAAAACTGCACTAAAAGGGTCTGGCATAACAATTACGGAATTTCTCACGAAACCAAGGCAAGAATTATTTGTGGCCGCTCGTAAACATTTCGGAATGAGACAGTGCTGGACTGCAGATGGTAATATCATTATTTCCTTGCCTGACAAAAATCGTAAGAAAGTAATTTCGATGTCGGAACTTAAGATATTAATAGATAAATATCCTCTTGCTGAATCATTACAAGAACCGAAAATCACAAGAACTCGTCGAGTCATCAAGAATCCAACAAAGTAATAGTATATATCCGGAAGGAGGGTACTATGTGTTTCTGTGCTTGTATTCACCTTAATTTTTTGTTCACGACAAATAACTTATAATTTCTCTCTTTGTTTATAATTTACTCCGAACGTAGGTAGACGAATTTTAATGTGCTTCACTTTTTTGTTCGTACTTGTTTGCCTGTTTAACTTTATCACTATCGGTAGATTAAAATTTGTATCTGTATTTTACATAATCGCAAGTGTTATCGCCGTCATAAAATTGTAAAACTTGCAGCCACGTGATTGACGCAGGTGTTTATTGGCATCACTTTTTATTACTATACCGTCCCTATACCGGAGATTTCTTGGTGGGGGATAAGCAAAGGCAACGCATAAAAGTGATCGTGCTGTAGTAGTGAGGACGTATCAGTGTCTTCATAAGTGTCAGTGAGTGATTTAGACTTGGTATGTTTTGAATTTCAAATTAAGATTTATGTAACGTATAAGATTAAAGTAATTTATTGAATGTTGAGTTAATATTAGAAAATATATTGTTGTATATATAGTCAATAATTGAAAATATAAACATTATGGAACTGTATACGTGTATTATCTTTACTTATATCTACCTCCATTCCTACACAAGTCACTAATACTTAATTTTACACCAATCTGACACTAACTGTCATAACAATGAACCACAGTTTATTACTTTTTGCCTTTGACATTTCAGGTTCGTTCGGATACTTCTATAATTTAATAACATTTTTTTTTGCATTCTTTGTTTTTTTTTCTCTCTTTTTTAGTCTTGTTATTAAATATTTAATAACTTTTAGTTATTAGCGATTTTTAATTGTACTTTTTTGGTTTATCTTCTTTTTTTATTAGAATAATTTTTATTGTGTAACTTGATTATGTCTCTCGTATTTTTGCCAGTGTAAGTGGGTTATTATTTATATATTCTAATTTACTAAGTTTAGTGATTATATTTTATTTTGATTCTATACACATATGTTATATTTTTGTAGCTATTTTGTCTGTATTATATTGATATTTATTTATATATTATGTCTGAATTTTCTACAATGAATCTCGATGATGATTACTTCTCATGTTCATCTTCGGAGGATTTCCAGAGTATGTCTAGTAACCGTTCTTCAATTGATGATACCTATTGTCTTGATCGAAAACTTAGTACTATTTTTAGTAAAGAATCGCATGGTCTAAACATAGTACACATTAATGCTCAAAGCATTCCGGCTCATTTTCCTGACTTTCTTACATCTTTTAGCGACGTCTTAGTTCACTGTATTATTTCTGTCTTATTTCTGAGTCCTGGTTAAAGCCCTCTCTTTCTTCTGAACTTTTTCATCTTCCAGAGTTTACGCTCATTCGCAATGATCGTACTGGTAAAGGAGGCGTGTGCATTTACCTTAGAAATAATTTTCTGTATAAAATCTTAGTTAGTCAATCACCATCTTTATATTCTGGTAATTCAGAACACCTTTTTATTGAGATTCATATAAAACATGTCACACTTCTCATTGGGGTGGCGTATAGTCCTTCACCTTCTATAAATTACTTTGATGCGTTCGAATCATTATTGGAAAATCTCTCCCCCTCTTACAGTGACACAATGATTATGGGCGATTTTAACACCTGCCTTCTTAAAAAGGATCACAGGTCTCAGAAATTAAATTCTTTAGTATCTTCTTTAAATATGTCAATTCTACCACTTTCAGAAACTCATTTTCCACCTAACTCTAATCCCTCTCTTCTTGACTTGATAATTACCTCCAAGCCGTTTAATGTTTTAACACATGGACATCTGACTGCTCCTTTCTCTTATCACGATCTCTTATTTCTTCGCTATAATGTTACTACTCCAAAACGTAGACACAAGTTAATTATGCATCGCAATTTCAAGAACATGGACCTTGAGCGTCTAAATGCTGACGCAGCAAATATAGACTGGTCTGATATCTACAATGCAACGGACATAAATACTAAAATATCTATCATGACATCATTGCTTACTAAACTGTATGATGTGCATGCACCAGTAAGGCCTGTTAGAATCAGACATTTACCTGCTCCGTGGCTTTCCCCTACTATAAAAAAATTAATGGCCAAGCGTAACAAAGCCAAATCACAGTCAAGAAAACATTCTACAGTTGAGAATATTGCGGCTTATAAGAAATTGCGTAACCTTTGCAATAGGATGTGTAGGGATGCAAAACGACGCTACATATTTAATTCGATCGAATCTCTCCCCACATCACAAACTTGGACCTTTCTCAAGTCTTTAGGTATAGGTCGAAAATCATTTACTAATTTTAATAACACGATCAATTTGAATGACCTTAATATTCACTTTTTGACTCCCCCTTTTACACTTTTAGCTTCTAATAAAATTGCCTGTCTTCAAAAATTAGCCTCTATACCTCCTCCTTCGTGTCTTCCTTTCTCCTTCATAGAACTTGCAGAGAAAGATGTTAAGAAAGATATCCTTTCCATATCTTCAAAAGCTGTTGGCAGTGATGGCATAAGCCGTGACATGTTAATACATATTCTAGACCGTATTTCTCCTATCATTACTCACATTCTGAATTTCTCCTTAGTTAACAATGTCTTTCCCACGGCATGGAAAATGGCTCATGTCATCCCTCTTCCGAAATCCCCCAATCCCAGTTCTTTCTCACAATTTCGTCCCATATCAATTCTTTCTATTCTTTCTAAAATTATTGAGAAACCTGTATCCCTGCAGTTATCTTTATTCTTCTTTAATAGCAACCTTTTAAGTTCCTTCCAATCCGGTTTCCGCTCTTCCCATAGTACAACTACGGCTTTACTCGAGGTCACTGATGATATTCGTTACGCCATGGATAACAAACAACTTACTGTTCTCACTTTACTGGATTTCAGTAACGCGTTTAATTCAGTAGACTTTGATTTATTGCTTAGTATCCTCCACTCTCTTAACATTTCTTCCTCTGCGATAGCTTGGTTTCATTCCTTCCTTTTCGGCCGCCAGCAACGTATCTGTTTTGAAGATAATTACTCAGACTGGACTAGTCTCTCTGTTGGCGTCTCTCAAGGTAGCGTCCTATCTCCTCTTCTGTTCTCCGTATTTATCAACCAGATTACTAAAATCGTTTCCTCTCACTATCATCTCTACGCCGATGACCTACAGCTCTACAGACATGCTACATTAAATGATTTAAACGATGCTGTTTTTAAAATTAACTTAGACCTGGCATTAATCAAAGATTGGGCTGAGTCATTTGATCTATTAGTTAACCCAACTAAATCGAAAGTCATGATTATTGGCAGCAGACAGCTCAGGGGTCGAATTAACTTCAGCACACTACCCTCTGTAGTTTACGATGGCGTACCTATAATTTATGCTGATACTTCGAAAAACTTGGGCTTGATTTTTGACTGTAATTTGACTTGGTCAGCTCACATTAATGATATTAGTAAACGCTTACACTATTCCGTCCATTCCTTGAAGCGATTGCAGAATTTCCTTCCTCTAAGCACCAAAACTATATTGGCTCAATCTCTTTTACTTCCTCTTATCGACTATGCCGATGTTTGCTACTTAGATGTTACTGAAGAGCTACTTGACTATATTTACAGTAGTTGCTGCTCAACTTTGGAATTCTCTTCCTGAATATAAATTGACAATTAATAAAGTTTACCTTTTAAAACAATTAATATTATATGACGTAAGTTAACTACATTGCTATTATAAAAGATCAGGAGCAAAAATAGAATAATAAAATTAATATATTATATTAAATTAATTGTGTAGGCACTATGCGCCGAAACATCCTCCCGGCCGTTGAAAGACTACTTTCATCTCTTGAGATCCTCTGCCGTGGGAAGCTTGCATAGTCGAGTAAATGGTCGACGAATAAAACCTCTAATTGTATCAATATCTGCAACTCTTGACATCCCATCTGCTCCAGGATACAGCTTTAAAACACGTCCCAAACGCCAGCTCATGGGGGCGCGTTGTCTTCAGCTAGCAGCACCATATCTCCAATGTTAAACGTAACGGAGTTACATCGCCATTTTGTTCTCTGCTGCAATTCTGATAGGTACTCCTTCTGCCATCTTTGTCAAAAATGCTGCCTTATCGTTTCGAGTCGTTCATAGCGGCTCTGTAGACCTTTGCTACCGGTTTCAGGGGCTGGCACGGGTAATGCAGTCAATGGCCTTTCAATGATAAAGTGACCTGGGGAGAGGGAGAGAAGATCATTAGGACAGGACGATAAAGGACACAAGAGACGACTTTTAAGAATCGCCTCCACCTGTGCAAACAAAGTTAAAATTTCTTCGAATGTTAAATGACTATTGCCAATAACACGACGTAAATGATATTTCGCGGTCTTTACCCCGGCTTCCCAGATGCCGCCGAAGTGAGGAGCGTAAGTTAGTATAAAATTGAATTTAATTCCCTCTTGACTTGCAAAATCAAAAAGTGGTTCTTTATATTCTTTAATAAAATTTCCTAGCTCCTTTGCAGCAGCAACGAAATTACGCCCAATATCGCAAAATATTTCCGTTGGTTTGCCTCTTCGTGAAATAAATCTCCTGAGGGTCATAATAAATGCATCCTTCGTTAAATCGCTAGGTGGATACATTTAAATCGTAAACACACAAATAACATTTTATCAAGCGACTACCTCGGCCCTTACGATTTATAATAAAAAAATGGTCCAGCGAAGTCCACACCAATAGACAAGAAGGGAAAGCCTGGGTTTATGCGCTGAGGGGACAAGTCGCCCATTTTAGGATATAGCGTTTGACCCCGTAAACGCCTACATCTCACACAATTGTTAACTGTGCGCCTAGCTAAATTTTTATCATTTATTGGCCACACTACTTCTCGCACAATAGCCAGCAATAGTTGTGGACCTGCATGAAATCAATTAATATGTTCTCTTTCAAAGTATAATTTTGTTAGCCGATGAGTAGCATGCAGTAATATTGGGTGCCTTTTCTCATAAGCATAAGTGGAGTTCAATTCGACCTCCGACACGAATCAAATTATCTTTGTCCATAATTGGTGAGAGCGATAAAATCTTTGATTTATTTTTAAGAAATTTACCCTCCTTTAACAATTCATATTCTACTGGAAATGAGTCCCGCTGAGAGATAAGACACGGAGTGAAAAGAATCACGCAACTCATCTACAGTTAATATTCCTGCACGCCTATTTTTTGAATTTCTTACATTAAATATGAACCTTTGGACAAATGCAAATAGTCTTTGAAGCTTATTAAAGGACGAATATTTATTAAAATCTAATATAGGTTCGTTAATTATAGCCGTATGAGCCTTTGTTTCGGGTAATTCATTTGACCTATCTACGCAAAATTTAATACTGGCCACTTTGACTCATTGTTAATTAAAAAAGTAGGACCAGACCACCAAAGTTCCATTGACATTAAATGCTGAGAATTAACACATCTCGAGATTAAGTCTGCAGGGTTAGATGTGGTAGGTACATATCGCCACGACGAGGGCTTCGTTAATTCTAATATTTCATTAGTACGATTAGCTACAAACGTTTTTAATTTAGTCAAATCACTATTGCTCCATCCTATTACCACACTTGAATCACACCAATGAACTAATCTGTCCGGCTTATATCGCAAGAAATATACCACGGATTTGCACAGTCTAGCAGCGAGCAGAGCTGCACAAAGTTCTAGACGGGGTATACTTGTTGGTTTTAACGGACTAACCTTTGACTTTGCGCATAATAATTTGACTATAGATTTACCTTTCGCGTCGGTTGATTTTACATATATACATGCACCATATGAAATTTGGGATGCATCACTAAATGAGTGTAACTCTATTCTAGCAGGCAAGTCGCAAAGAACTAACCTAGGAATTTGAAAATTTGAAAGTAATTGGAGGTTATTAGCAAATTTCAACCAATCATCTTTTTTTTCGCGTGAAACTGGCTGATCCCAATCTAGTTTTTGTTGCCTGAGTTTTTGTAAAATGATTTTAGGCAGAATTACAATAGGGCTTAGTAAACCTAAGCGATCAAATAATGTAAATGAATTAGACAGAATAAATCTCTTTGTTACAATATCATCCTGACCAGGAAAAAAGTTTTTAATTGGAAAATAGAAAGTATCATTTACTGGAATCCAGCCAAGGCCAAGAGTACTTGATGATTCACTTACAGTTAGTTTATCATTTTTGTTTACAACCAAATCATTAAAAATATCAGGATTATTACTCTTATATTTTCTTAAATTAAAACAACCAATACTGAGTGCTTTAGCAACAGAAGATTGGATACACTTAAGTTGTCTCTCATTATCAGCACCAGTAATGAGATCATCAACATAGAAGTCCTTTTGAATGATATTCTTAATGACCTCATCATGGTGTTTCTCCCCTATTTGCCAGAGACAACGCGTGCTTAAAAAACTAGCACAAGGCTGAGATTCGTTCTCTCTCTGCAGATCACGATCCTCTTCGTGACCCAGAACCTGGCGATACATTTTTTCGGTATCACCAGTAAGAAGAAATTTATATTGCCTGGCACGTATTAATATAAAAAAGAGAGAGTCTTGCAGGTTCGGGCCTACAATTAATAGATCATTTAACGGGTAACCAGATGATGAAGTTGCAGAGCCATCAAATACTAATGTCAGTTTTGTAGACTCACGTTCTTGATTTTGAACAGCGTGGTGAGACAAGTAATACGACGTCAATGGCTCATCACTACTCGACGAAAGATTTATTCCGCGTATTCATTAATAAAGTTAGTATAATCCGACTTTAGCTGTGGATTTCTTTTAAATTGTTTTTCAAGATTAAGTAATCTTCTCTTAGCCAACTTAGATGTGTCCCCTAGACAATTAGGACTATCTATTAGAGGAAACTTAACACAGAACCTACCATTATTATCCCTACGAGTATTATTGGCAAATTGAGTTTCGCAAACCTTGTCTTTCTCGCTCACAACTTTTCTTGGAATTTCCTCTAACTCCCAAAACTTCTTAAGTGAAGCATCAATATTATCTTCCGTTACTTTAGAAGCTGATGCGACATTGCAGTAGGTATTTCCCTTTGGAATTTTTAAATTAACCGGACCAGATATAATCCAACTAAGTTGAGAGATTCTCAATTTTGGATTATTTAGACCAAGGAAAAGCTGCTCGTTACCTAAGATGTCCCAGAATAAATCAGCTCCTATCAAAACATCTATAGGACCAGATTGATTAAATGTAGGGTCCACTAGTGCAATATCTTTAGATAAATTTAAATTATTTATATTAATTGGATATTTTGGTAAATAGCCCATTAATTCATTAAGAACAAGGCAAGATAATTGTACATAAAATTTGCTCTTTAGAGACACAATTTGTATCTTACAACTTTCGACACGATTATTAGAAACCTATTCCTATGACCTTTAGTGAGTCAATGGGATTTATTTTTAGCGCTAGACATTCTTGTAGCGATTTGGAAATAAAAGATGATTGACTGCCGCAGTCTAAAATGCCCGTACATTTTTGTACTTGTGGGTCAATGTATTTGAAACTTTAATCAAAGCCGTGGATAATATTACTTGGGTTGAATTTTGTATTGATAAATTAACCGTCGAGTGGCTACATTCATCAACACTGATATGGTTATTAACAGAAAAATTTGCACGATGAAGTAAGCTGTTGCGTCGTTTCATTGTGACATTCACTTGTAGGATGACCCTGCCTAAACCAATTAATGCACAGCTTTTATTTAGCTACATCCTTCATTTGCTCATCAATTCCCTTTGCCTTAAACACAGGGCAATCGTAAATTTTGTGATTGTCATAACAAATAATACATGAATGAACATTTGTGTTAATAGATTTAGAATTAGAATTTAAAAATGATTTTGTATACGCTCCACCTGACTTATTATTATTGTCAGTGTGCATTATTGCATAGCATGTATTACCTACTTGAGGCTTAGGGGTTATAGTGTCATATTTGTTTCGATTCAAGGCTTCTAGTACGTCTGCTCGATCAATAATAAATTTATAAAACTGCTCTAATGTGGGTGCATCGCCACCTAAATTATTACGGTATTTTTCCCATTTAGTTAAAGTGTTGCTATCTAATTTCGACATTATCATAAAAATTATCAACACATCCCATTTGTCTGTTGATTGGCCTAAGCTAGCCAAAGCACGTAAGTTTTTTGTAACATGATCGACTAAAAACCTTAAAGACCTTTCTGACTCTCGAGGAGGCGGCTTGACATTAAATAATCAACTTAAATGATGATTAATCAGAATTCTCTTATTATTATAAAGAGAACATAATAACTTCCACGCTTCTGCATAGTTTGTGAACGAGACCTCGAGGTTTGAAATCATCCGAGCAACATCACCTTCTAAGTATGATATCAGGTAGTGAAACTTATAAATGGGCGCATATTATTATGAATTAAATTTTCGAAAGCGTCACGGAACTCTAACCAACGGAAATATGTTCCATCAAACTTAGCAATTTGAATCTGAGGAAGTTTTAAATCCATTTCTTGATGATCTGAACAATAGGAATTGTCAAGAATCGATGCCCGTCTCTGCTCGCTTTCTGTTTTCTTTATAAATTTATCTAATAATGTTTTAGCAGTGGCGATATTAACAATAATATCGCGTTCGATATTGTCGCGCTCATCAATTTCGGTAGAAATGTTTTCAGAATTTAGAACCTCTATTTCATTTTGCAAGTCATCCACCCGAACAGACATTGCCTCGAACCTTGCAAGTTTAAGACTTAATTCCGTCAATTGAATACTATTTAATTCAATCAGATTTGCTATACAATTTAAATAATTTTTGAATTTTGTAATTTGACCTTTGGCCGAAGATCGTTTCGTAATAAGGTCCTTTAAGCGACCCTTATCTATAGCAGTGGTTCCCAAACTTATTTTGTCTACTGCCCACTTTGAGAATAAATATTTTTTTAGCGCCCCCATTTTTTCACCTATTTAAAAACCACTATAACTTCAAATTAAATTAATTAATTATTGTGACCTATATATGTATATTATGTACATTAACGGAGAATTCTAAACGAAACTTTTACTATAACCCGCAACTTGAGACCTGAGCGCAGTAGGTAACATACAACGGCACTTAGGTCTCTAGTTAACTCTTACGGGCTCCACCTGCCTATATGAATGATTATTGAAACGTAACTTTATAGTATTAAAACAGAGTATCTTTTATTAAAAATATAACTAAAATAATCAATTCTTATATAAAAACTAATGTGAAGGATGAATCTGATGCTGTTTAATAAGTTTGTTGATATCAGGTTCCAATTTACTCAAGAACAGTCGCAAGTCGCCACGTTCGGTAACAAGCAAACGATTTCTCTTTTTAGTAAGCAGTGTTGTCACAGCACTAAATCCACGTCAACACAAATATGACGATGGAAATGCTATCAAGAATCGTTGAACGATTGACCACAATCCAGGGTACAATTGCGGGATCGGTTTTTGTAGCCAAAATTCTTGGTAACCATTTTTTAACTTAATTTTTATTTCCTCGTTTGTTGTCAATTCTATAAGTTCTTCTTCCAGCTGAGGTGACATTGCTGTGTTGACATTTGAAAACGGATCCAACACCCAGTCTGGTATTTCCAAGTTCGAAATGTCCTGGTATCGTTCGGTGAAGTCAATGTGGAGGTTTTCCAAATGTTGGCAGTAGGCAAACAATTCATCGTTACTGCATGATACTGATAAATTTGGAAAATTGTGAAACTCACGTCTGCCCAGATTCTTTTTGTGTAGAAGCAGTTTGGCTGCGAAAGCAGCAACGACGTTTTTTGTTTTAATTAAATTTAGTTTATCGCCTTGCAGTTGGACATTCATGTCGTTGAACAATTAATACAGGTCTGTCATGTAAGCTATATCATTCTTTGATGTTATGAGTTTGTCGTGCAATTCTGTATTTTTAGTTTCCAAGAACTCTATAACAGAGTCAAACAGGTTGTAAAATCGAGTCAGACAATTGCCTCTTGATAGCCAACAAACTTCAGTATGAAACAACAAACGGTTGAAATCCTCGTCATTAGTAACACAAAGCTGATGAAATAATCTATCATTCAAAGAGCTGTTGCGGATTTGATTGACTGCTTTGATGACATATTGCAGTGATTGAAATAGTTTTTCAGTTAAGTTTCTAGCAACTAAATGTTGTCTATGAATAACGCAATGTACACCAAGGACTCATGGAGCTGAATTGAGAATTGACTTATCCTCAGGTGATTGCACAATGATTCTTCAATGTTTTCAGCCATTTCATCAATTCATCTTTGCACAGAATTATTGCTCAAAGGAATTTTTCGGATAATATCCGCGGCCGGCTTATGAAGCACAGTAGTTATTACTTCATTTATTGCTGGCAATATTAACTCTTCTCCGATGTTATGTGGTTTGCCTTTTTGAGCAATTAACAAAGAGATATTGTACGAAGCTCGAAGTCCGTCGTCATCTTGCTTAGCAGCCGCCGACAATAGTTTTGCTACACTTGGCTGAGTATTATGCTTCTTCTCTAGGTCTTGAAAATATGCTACATTCTTGTCTTTCTTATCTGGATGCATTTTATTCAAATGATCTTGCAGCCTTGAAGGCTTCATTGCTTCATTCGAAAATGTTTATAGACATAAAAGACACAATGGCCACGTGGGTTTGTGGGATTTTCAATAAATCCGAATTTAATATATTCCGCACAGTATTGCCATCTCTTCTTTTTTACTTCCGACATTGTTTTGCTTTGAGAAATACGTTCAACTTCGCGAGTAGTGTAGAGGAGGCGTAAGTACTGCTCATCTATTGCGCGCTAGACCACAAATGGAAATAAAATAAATATTACATTCACTCACATCCTTCAACTTCTCTACTGTATTCTGTTCAATCCGTCTTCCCCTTCATATCTAAAAGAACGTTTTCAATTTCTTAGTTCTTCACATAGCCACAATCTTCGTTCTGAAGAGAATTTGGTGCTAAAAATACCTCCCCATACAACATCTTTTTATAGTGACTCATTTACAGTCCATTCAATTCGTCTGTGGAACTCTCTTCCACTAGAAGCAAGGCGTGCACCAACTATTACAACTTTTAAAAAAATTATAAAAGAGCACTATCTTGCTTTATAATAAATACAAAAATTACTGCAATTAAATATTATATTTATTATGTAAGTATTTATAGTATGTAAATGTATATATTTATAATGTGTAAGTATATTATTATATAATTATGTATTTATATTTATGGAATATTTATTTATGTATCGTATATATACAAATATATATTGTATTTATTTTTTAAGTATTACATAATTTGTACACCCCTACCATCCTATCTCTCTCCTCTACCAAAGGTTGCCTGGAAGAGATCGCTGTTTTAGCGATAAGGCCGCCTATTGTACATTTTTCTTTTCTTTGTTTTTGTTTTACTCCTATTATTTTGTCTATATTGGTGTACAATAAAGAGTATATAAATATAAAATAAATAAATACATTGTTTATATAGGAATGCTTAAGTAGCACGCACCCACAGGAATAAAACAAACATGCATAAACTAATAACTATTAAAATACGAAAGTGTGTCTGTTGCCTTTTTATTTGTTTGTTTGTGTCTACTTTCATTACGAAACGGAGCGACTGATTGACATGATTTTCATTTTTTCTATATTCAATAAAATTAGACAGATATATGAATTATGAGGAGAGAAATATAGAACCGAGTTTGAGCAATCTTTTTATTCATATTAGTTGATGTTCACAAGTTGATGTTGAGAGTCGAGAGCTCTTGCAGTCGTTGTTTAAGAGGCCTCCTAGCTAAATAAAATTACAAATCCCCCCCCCCCCCTCCCGCCTCTACACAACGCCACTTTTCTTTCTGGATCTCTTACCGCCCCCCTTGAGACTTGCAGCGCCCACAAGGGGGCGTTATCGCCCACTTTGGGAAAGACTGATTTAGAAGATTATAAAAATTAGAAAAAAGATTAGAAAAGAGACCAGAATGTAAAGAAGAATACAAAAGAATTATAGAGGAATATTTGTTATTCTATCATATGAAAAAAGTTCCAGAAGAAGAAAGAAATAAAAAGGCTATATATTTACCTCATCACGTAGTGATCAAAGAAGAAAGTATAACAACTAAAATTAGAATCGTATTTGACGCCTCTTGTAAGAGTTCAAACGGAAAATCATTGAATGACCTACTCATGATTGGACCTCAGCCTCAAGAAGATCTTAAAAATCTAGTCCTGAGATGGCGGTTAAAACCAAACTGCTTCGTGGCAAATGTAGAAAAAAACAAAAAATGTATAGAATGATATTAGTAAAGAGAGAAAATGCAGATTTACAAAGAATTTTATGGAGATATAAGATAGAAGAAGGTATAGAAGAATATTGCCTATTGAGAGTCACATTTGGTACAGCCTCAGCGCCATACACAGCTGTGAAAACATTAATGCAACTAGCAGAAGATGAAGGTAATGATTATCCCTAAGCAGCGAGAACAATTAAAGAAGATTTGTATGTAGATGATTGCATGAGTGGTAGTTTTATAATTCAAGAAACTATAGAAATAAGTAAAAGACTAATGAATATTTTAAGTAAAGGTGAATTTACATAACAAAAGTGGGCATCAAGAATTTTTAGACTGCATAAGATCAAAAGAAGAATGTCTGAATAAAGAAAAATGTACAATAAAAACTTTAGGTTTAACTTGGAACATGGTAACATATTCTTTTCAATATCAATGAAAATTGCCACAACAACCAGATCTTATCACAAAAAGAACAATCCTCGCAGACACACAGCGACTCTTTGATAAGCATGGGTTGGGTGCAGCGATTGTTCCAGCTTAAATTCTGATACAGAAACTTTGGATGAAAGGATTAACATGGGATGAATATGTTGGAGACATGCTTAAAGAAGAATGGATAAAAATAAGAAATGATTTTGATAATTTAAATATGGTTAAAGTGAAAAGATGGATTCAATCAGAAAGAAAGGAATTGGATAATATTACCCTTCACGAATTTTGCGATGCTTCGAACAAAGCTTATTGTGCGGTTATAATATAGAGTGGAAACTAAAAATAAAATTAAAACTGGTATCATAGCATCCAAAACAAGAGAAGCACCTGTGAAACCGATTTCAATTCCACGGCTTGAGCTTTGCGGAGCAGTATTGTTGGCAAGATTATTGACTCAGGTAAGGGACGCGATGTCATTGCCGCAAGATAAGTTTTTCGCATGGACGGATTCATCGGTTGTTCTCTCGTGGCTCGGTGAAGATCCTCTACGGTAGAAGATCTTTTTGAGCAATCGCATAGTAGAAGTATTAGATAATTTAAGCAACTCTCAATGGTTTCATGTACAATCTAAGATGAACTCAGCTGACATTGGTTCAAGAGGTCTTCTACTATCTGATTTGATTAAAACTAAGTTGTTGTGGAAAGCGCCAGATTGGCTAAAAGAGAAAGAAATAAATTTTTCGAAATTAAACGTTATACATACAGTCTTAGAAAGAAAGAAAATACACATAAATTTAAAAATGGAAGAAAACCAAAGTATAACGATGTTTGAAAATTTTGATTACCTAGCTGAACTTTAAAGAGTAATAGTATACTGTAGGAGATTTTTAAAATATAGAAGAGATCGAAATTATATAGACAATATGATAACAGTAGAAGAGTTGGAAGAATCTATAAATACATGTGTCATTAAACAAGCCAAAACAAAAATTATTTCTTTTCTGTCTTCATTAGATTATCATGCGACTGAAAAACTTATCTCACACCTAGCATAATACTATATTAGATAATTGATAATTGTTCAAAAATTTGGGAACGTAAACTGTGAATTTATTTTTTTCTTTTTTGTCTTTCTATTTTATTAATTAATAATAAAAAGCGTAATTGTAAATACTTGTGTAAACCGAGCGACAACAGTAAACAAACTGCTAAACTGTAAATAGGTACCTACGATACAGGTCTAATGTGGTTAATTACTGGGTTGAAAAGAAACGTCTTTGTAGCTTCAAGTCATATTTAATAATAATAGAAGATTTTAACATAATACAACGAAAGCTTAGGCCAATGGGTGGTCCACCATATTTTGATGGACACATGAGATGTTTTATAAAGGTGACTTTACACTAGACTTAATTCTATAATATAGCATACACACTATATTTAGTACACTTCACCTCCGGGGGTGAAAGAGAAAAAAAAATGGGCTTACACATTTTTTTTTTATACTACTTAACAAAAAGTTTTGTTCTATTCTTATGTACTATGTCTATTTTATTATCTTTAATTACTTTAACATTTAATCCCATATCTTCTAATACAGTAAACGGTCCATTGAACAGTTCATCTAATTTTCCACTTGTTTCTGATTTTACTAAAATTAAATCATCTTTATTGTAAACAACAGGATTAACATACTTATCATATTTAGTTTTTCTATTATATTTGCTATGTAACAAATTATTTCGGGCATCTTTATAAGCAACTTGCAACCTATATTTAAGTTCGCTAACATAACTTTCTGGATTATACATAGGTTCTACTGTATTACATAATCGATTAGGGATATTACATTGTCTACCAAATACAAGTTCAAATCACTTTTAGATTCTTCTATTATATCGTCTTTAAGCATATTTTCAATTTGTTTTTGTACTTCAGCTTTCAAAGATTGGGGTATTCTATAGGGTTTTATATAGACTGGGCAAGTATTGGGCTTTAATGTAATTTTCTGTCCATAAATGTCTGTCGTTGTTAGTCGGTCACCTGGCAAATGAAAAATATCTGCATATTTCCTACAAATATTACTAATAGATTTATTTTCTTCGGGATTTAAATGATTTAAATTTAACATAGAAGACAGAGTATCTGCTCTTTTGACATTTGCTTTATTTTTATTGAAACTACAAATATTATAATTATCCAAGGCATGAATCTCAGGCATAAATCTAGGTAAACGTATATTATTCTCACCAGTATTTAAAATTTTAATTGGTACCTTACCATCCTTTACATTCACAATTATACTTCCTAAAAAGAATTCTTTACCTAACTCTTTCGCGCAAACCACTACATCACCTTTCAAACCTGATTCTACAGCTACATAGTGAATCGACTCACTTCGCGCAGGGATTAATAAATAATCCGAAGTATAATCTGGTGTTTCATAAATTGGCATTAGGCATTGTTTTCCATTTGAGTTAAGACTCAAAGTATTAGAATTCAACAATATATCGCAACCAAAATTAGATAAAAAATCTAATCCAATAATGCCATCTACTTTTAAAGATAAATTCCTAAAAATATAAAATTTATGATGAAATGATTCATCATGTTTAGTTTTAAGTGTTAAATATACGTGACCATGAGATTTCACGCAACCTCCTATTCCATTAACTTCAATATTACTTTTATAAATTGTAGTATTTTTCGGTAATATTTCGCGTTTTATAATTGACAAAGAAGCACCAGTATCTAATAAAAAATAATATTTATGTTTATTTAATTCAAAAATTACTATTTTATGCTTATTATTCAATGTAAAAATGTAATCTTTAAATCCGAAAAAACTGATTTGTTTCCTGTTCTATTTTGTCTTTATTTATATTTTCACTATCATTATTCATATTTATCGAGAACGCATTACGAGTGTTACCGCGATTAAGACCCCTAGAAAATTTAACTCGATTTGAATATCGAAAACGCTGTACATTTCTAGTATACTTACCGCGTGGAAAATATTTATGATTATAATTATCGCGTTGTTGACTGGATCCTCTCTGGTTGTAATACCTATTATTAGAATAATTATTATGTTTGTACCTACCTTGAGATCCTCTTTTACCTCGATTTGAGGTATTCCTTAGGTGCATGACATCAGCATTTGTTGAGGTAAAGGGCAAAGAAATCTCCTCGTCCTTCGCCGCTTGGATCGCATCTTTAAGACAGCTGTAGTTCCTAGCTGCTATTATGGTACTAAGTTTATTATTTTTTAGACCATCCGAAAACTGTTTAATTGCTAACTTTTCGTTCAATGGTTTTAAAATACTATAATGTGAAGAGTCTCCGTCTGCTTGAGATATTGTCAAATCTGTGAATAGCTTTTCTATTTCAGTTCCATAATCATCTACCGATCTCCAACCCTGAGTAGTCTGTTGAAGACGTGCTTGAATAGCCGTAAATGATTTTTTCGTTAAAAGATGAACTTTCATATCACTGACAATATCTTTAACAGAAGTATAATCTATCGACATGCGCAATTTAGCATTTTCGGATAATCTACTCTTTAAAATAAATTTAATTAATAACGGGATGTCCGAATCTTTAAGCATATCCGCATACATTTCGATACCATCAATTAATCTTTTTGTGGTCTCTTCCACACCGTCCATGACTGGCAACAAACTACAAGCCGTTTTTAAATCGAAATCCATTTTTGTGGAATTATTTTCTGGCTTAATACACAATTTTTTAATTTCTAAATATAGTATATTAATATTTTCATATATCTCAATAGCTTTATTCACTACATCCGACTTTTCATTACACTTAATATTTCCCAGAATTAAATTACTACTTAACACAAGTTTTTCGCACTCGTTTAATTTATTTTCTATAATATTCCCAGTAAACCTTTTTTTACCTGTCTTTATTAAGTATTTTTTTTATTTCAATTAAGGAATTATATATTGTACATAACTGATCTGTCATACTAAATTCCAATAATTATAAAAGAAAACATTTATTACAAAATATCACAACCAATTACTTTATAGTAATTATACACCTAAGAACGTCGCCACGTATCATGATCTGTGCGGAATGTTACATCTTTCCTTTTTGGGCGGCGAGTATCATATTCGTGAGTGTCTGAGCACTGCTTTAATGAAATTAATTGATATGATAACTAGGGATTATATTATTATACTACATTAACATATTAACATAATAATTAAGATTTGTTTGTTAAAAAAAATGTTCATTTTATACTAATATACCACTTCTATGACACGCGTAGCGTCTTTAATTGTACAATGAAACTTACGCACTTTATTTATCCTTCACCTTCATTGGTAGATTTTTGACTGCGCCCGCGCCGGTACAGACTCGCAGCTCGTTGAAGCGCAAACCAATTTACTTCTTCTCGGATCCATCTTTTATGGCATCGCTTGTAAATCTTGTAAACTCCGATGATGGTGGCCAACAATATAACGATGACTACTATTCCCATGAGAATATTTGTTGTTCCGATGCTCGTTTTGAGTTGTTCAATAGAAGCTTGGTTTCCACTGGCGCCCGCAGCATTTTGTGCAATAATTATATCTTCTTTCGATTGCGATGTTTGGCACATACTTGAATTATTGTAATTCCAAAATAATATTGTTACATTATAATGAAAACTGAGCAGAAAACGGAAACTACTGGCAGGGTCGCCATCTAATGTGGTTAATTACTGGGTTGAAAAGAAACGTCTTTGTAGCTTCAAGTCATATTTAATAATAATAGAAGATTTTAACATAATACAACGAAAGCTTAGGCCAATGGGTGGTCCACCATATTTTGATGGACACATGAGATGTTTTATAAAGGTGACTTTACACTAGACTTAATTCTATAATATAGCATACACACTATATTTAGTACACTTCACAGGAATACCTAGTGTTGGTACGATCGGTATATCAAATATGATGTAATGCTGTTTTTTGTTAATAATTTTTTTTCTTTTTTTTTCATTATTTTCCGGGAAAAATATTTTAAAGAAGAAATAGACAGATTGAGTAATAAGAAATACGTAAAAAAAAGGTAGTAGACTAAAAAAAGTTTAATCCTTATCTGGTGACCGCAATATAATCAGGGTGGGCGGCAGACTTCGAAATTCAGATTTAAGAGACGAATTAAAGCATCCTATTATAATTGTTAGAAAATGTCGCTTAGCTTATTTAATATGTTAGAGGTGTTTGTGATATTGTATTGTTTGCTGACGATACTTCACTTATTTTCAAAGTTGACAGAAATAGAACTAATTATGAATATGTAAACAATGCATTATCACTGATACATGGTTGGTTTACAACTAATAATCTAGTTTTAAATGCCAAAAAAACGAAATGTGTGGTATTTACTTTACCTAACGTTAAACAACCTAATTATAATTTGATATTGAATAATGAGATCCTTGATGTAAGTGACACAACAGTATTCCTGGGAATAACCTTGGATACGAAGCTTCAGTGGAATTCCCATTTGTCATCTCTCACGGGAAGACTCAGCTCCGCAGCATACGCGGTTAGGAAAGTTCGTCAACTAACCGACGTTGATACAGCTCGATTAGTATATTTCGGTTATTTTCATAGTACCATCTCCTATGGTTTGATGCTATGGGGTAGCGCTTCAGATGTTAATACAGTTTTTATTATGCAAAAAAGAGCTATTCGTAGTATTTATAATTTATGAGCTCGGGAATCCCTTCGAGATGTTTTTAGTAAAGTAGGTATACTAACGGTTGCGTCACAGTATATTTATAACAATATTATACATATCCATACTAATATTGATTGTTTTGAGAGAAATAGTGACTCGCATTGTATTAACACAAGAAGAAAGGATAAACTCATAACACCAAGCTTTCGACTTCGCAAAGTAAATGTTTCCTTTCTGGGGCAAGGTGTCCGTTTTTATAACAAAATACCAAAGAAATTTTTGCAGTTGTCAATCAATAAGTTTAAATTGTATATTAAAAATTCTTTAATAGCTAAAGCATATTATTCTGTACAAGATTATATAGATGATAATAATGCATGGATTTAGTATAGATGAATTTCATACAGGATGTTTAATATAAACATTTGTAATTTTTAAAATGTATATACTTAATAACACAATTTTAAAAGAGTACCTATCGAGTTTCTTGCCGGTTCTTCTCGGTAGAATCTACATTCCGAACCGGTGGTAGCTTTTCCTTAATTTAAGTACTTTTTGTTTATTTTTGACGATTCAAAAGTGCTTTTAAAAGCCTACTTGAATAAAGTATTTTTTGATTTTGATTTTTTGATTTTTGATAATAATTGTAGAATAATTGTAGCTCATAAGGAGACAATGCATGGCGGTATTCAGTAAATGCTTTGCTATATCAGGTCTAAATACTGGATTCTTGGTGTAAAAAATGCTGTAAAGACATTTATACACAGATGTATCATTTGCACAAGGCAGAAGGTTGTAATAAGAAGTCAAATCATGGGAGATTTACCTAAAGTGCACACGACTCCAGCACGTCCATTTCTGCACAGCGGAGTTGACTTTGTCGGTCCCTTGCAAGTTTTAATGTCAAAAGGCAGAGGAGCAAAGTCGAACAAGGCCTATATTGCAGTACTTATTTGTATGGCTACGAAGGCCATACATTTAGAATTAGTTGGTGACATGTCTTCTGAATCTTTTATTGGAGCTTTCCGCAGATTCGTATCTCGAAGAGGAAGGTGCACTCATATTTGGAGTGATTAAGGGCGGAATTTTGTTGGAGCCAATAAATAGTTAATGGAAGCTTTCAAGGAGGCTAGGCTTGAATTAGCAACTCACTTGGATGAAATATTAGCTTCTGAGGGTACACAATGGCACTTCATCCCGCCATACAGCCCAAACTTTGGGGGCCTGTGGGAGGCCGGTGTAAAGTCGATAAAATATCATTTAAGACATATTCTGAACTCCAGGCTTACTTTTGAAGAAATGACAACTACACTCTGTTAAATTGAGGCCTGTTTGAACTCTCGGCCGCTTACACCAATTGATACCACGGATACTGACTTCAAAATAAACTTACACCAGGGCACTTTTTAATTGGTGAAGCACCTGTCAAAATACGGAGTCCAGATCTACATCAATGTAATTTGAATCATTTATCGCGGTGGCAATATGTCCAAAGATTGGTAACAGACTTTTGGCATCAGTGGCAGACTGAGTATTTATCTAGACTACAAGAACGTCCAAAATGGCTTAAACCCGTGATAGAGTTTGAGATAGGATATATTGTTTTATTGAAAGATGAACAATTACTTCCAGGTAAATGCTCATTAGGGCGTGTGGTTGCTAAACATCCTGGGCATGATAATATCACCAGAGTGTAGATAAATAAGAATATTTTAACTAACTTCTAAAACAGAATAGGTTTTTTTTTTGGGGTAGGCGTGAATTAAAGACGTTTAAATTTTTGGTCTTATTTTAATTGATCTTAAAATTTAGTTTTTATTACAACATTGAATGAAGATCTTTATTTGCCTACCAGCTACTTTCCTAAAATATGTGTAGAACAATGCGAGGAGATGAACGAGTTACACAAGGAATTAAAGGGAAGTATTCCTGCTGCTAGCCTAACATCAAATATAAACTCGCAATTCAACACCTTTCGTTCATTTGTCTTGACAGCACTTGAAAATCTCCAACTTCAAGTTGAATTCCTGTCTAAGCAGCAGGATGATCTAGAGATGTTCACGTAGAAAGATTATTCTATTGCATGGAGTCTCAGAGGTAGAAAAGGAAGATACAGCCCTCCGTGCGTCTAAATTGATGAATGAACATCTCAAATTACCAGAAATTATCCCTAATTCCTTCAATCTCTGCCATAGGTTAGGTCATCCTAATAAGGACAAACCCCGGGCAATTCTGGTTAAAGGAGATCATTCTTTTTGGGCCTTTTCTGAAAGTGCCGGCCAACAAAAAAAAAATGGTACGTATTATTTATTTTTTTTTTATAGCCGTCATTTCCTTCTTGCTTGGCAAGAAATTGAATATAGTCATAATTTTTTATTTTTATTATTTTTTACCGCCTTTCCATTTTTTGCGGCTTATGTCTCTTTCTTTTAAGGGTCAATTTTTTCCCTGTTGTCATTTTTTACTTATTTATATATATACAGTTCTCTTATATCTACTTAATACACTTTAATATGACTATTTACATTTTACAATTTACATTTTTCCTTCTTGCCGACGGCCTGAGGTTGCAGAGGTTGTTACGGAACTTAATTGAATAAAACTTTACTTTACAGTTTCTAATGATAAATTTTCCCGTTTAAAACTCGTTAAAATAGTATAAATTAAATTAAAAATATATACAATTAAATTCCCATTCAATATATTTACAATTAAATAATTTACAATTAAAATAATTAAAATAATAATTTAATTGAATAATAAGTTAAAGTTAAAATGTAAAAAAAATAAAATTATAAAATTGAGTCAAAATATAAAATACAGTTAAAACAAAATTAGTAAATTAAATTAGATTATAAAAGAAATATAAATTCATCTTGTCTTATTTCGTTCCGTAACAATTTTGGCCGTCTTGAGGCAAAACCGCTCCAGATACGGCCTGGAGTGCTTGACAGATATTAAATCTGCAATTGTTGTTTCTGTCATTTTTTTCCCAGTACTTAATTCCAGGTCGTATCTGTCTCGGTCGTGCCTCGGGCATTCGAACAATATGTGTTTAATGTCCTCTGCAACCTCGGGGTCGCACACGCATCCAGCACTATCTCTTAATTTGAATCTATGGAGATAGGCGGCAAAACCGCCGTGGCCCGTCAGCACTTGCGCCCATATAGACGTCTTATCGAGACACTTCAGGGCCCGATAAGCGCGCCATACATCCGGGAAGAACATGCGGGTGACCTCGGCCGTGGTTCCACCGGTGTACCTCTCGTTCCACCGCCGGACCACGCCCTCTCTCACACGTCGTCTGACGTATGAGATTGGACACCTGGCATACGCCGGGGCGACCCTGGACTGAGCCGCCAGCCTCGCCAACTCATCGGCGCGCTCATTGCCGGGGATCCCGACGTGAGCCTTCACCCAAAAGAACTGGAGGGTTTTACCCCTCCCCTGCAACTCCCTAATATTCCGACGAATATGGGTAGCGAGGGGATGGTGCGTGTCCGGGTTCCGGATCAAATCGAGCGAGGACCGGGAGTCGCTGAGCACAGCCGCACAGTCGAAGCCCCTCGCGACGACCAGGTCCGTAGCCCTGGCTATCGCGAGCAGCTCCGCCTGAAAGACGGTGCACACCGACTCCAGCCTCAGCCGCTTTGTCCGGATCTCGGTCCCATCCCGCCAGTAGGAATATGCCGCCCCGACCCCGTCATCCGATTTACTACCGTCTGTGTAAATCAGATGAACGGGGAGCTGGAGCTGAGCCACAGTTCCGGGGAGCATATTCTCCAGGCACCGGTATTCAACCTCTGGTTTACTGGCGGGGCCTTAATAAAGGCCTCACGCTCCTCCAGTTCGTGGCATTCCAGCTCATCGATCGGGCGTCCCCGTTTGCACTCAAACAGCCGGGCCACCTCCCAGACTCGGAGATCGAGTGGGAGGAGACCCGACAGCGTGAGCGCTGCATTGAGCGACACCGTACGATGTGACTTAGCGATCTTCTGTGCGAAGCCCCTCTGGACGGTCGCAAAGGTTTTCCGCACAGAGATCTTCTCGGCAACCTTCGCCCAGGAGCTCGCGCCGTACAGGATAGTCGGTTCGACTATTGCGGAGTATATCGTTCGGATGATCTCCGGACACAAGCCCCACTCCACCCGAGCCATCGTCGACAGTTTCCTATACAGGTCAGTTGCCTTACGACAAGCGTAGGCAACGTGACTGTTAAAGGTGAGTTTACTGTCGACGATGACTCCGAGGATCTTGAGCTCGGTCACCATCGAGATGTCAACGCCGCCCAGCTGCACAACCGGAGTGTCATACTTAAGCTTACGCGTGACTATCATCGCCTGGGTCTTTTCGGCGGAAAAGCGTAGCTTATTTATGACACCCCAGTCTCGTGCACAAGCCAGGGCAGCATTGGCATCCCGCTGGATCCCGAGCGCCGTGTGCCCGGAGAACACCATAACGATATCATCCGCAAATGCCTGCACGTACGCGCCCAGCCTATCCAGGTTGTCCAGGAGGGGGTCCAGCAGCATGTTCCAGAACAGAGGTCCACCGATGGAACCCTGGACACAGCCCTTGGTCTGTGTCCTCCGCACTGTTCTTCCCGCATAGTGCACAGCAACGCTTCGATCCCGGAAGTAATCCTCGACAAGAAAAATATTTTAAAGAAGAAATAGACAGATTGAGTAATAAGAAATACGTAAAAAAAAGGTAGTAGACTAAAAAAAGTTTAATCCTTATCTGGTGACCGCAATATAATCAGGGTGGGCGGCAGACTTCGAAATTCAGATTTAAGAGACGAATTAAAGCATCCTATTATAATTGTTAGAAAATGTCGCTTAGCTTATTTAATATGTTAGAGGTGTTTGTGATATTGTATTGTTTGCTGACGATACTTCACTTATTTTCAAAGTTGACAGAAATAGAACTAATTATGAATATGTAAACAATGCATTATCACTGATACATGGTTGGTTTACAACTAATAATCTAGTTTTAAATGCCAAAAAAACGAAATGTGTGGTATTTACTTTACCTAACGTTAAACAACCTAATTATAATTTGATATTGAATAATGAGATCCTTGATGTAAGTGACACAACAGTATTCCTGGGAATAACCTTGGATACGAAGCTTCAGTGGAATTCCCATTTGTCATCTCTCACGGGAAGACTCAGCTCCGCAGCATACGCGGTTAGGAAAGTTCGTCAACTAACCGACGTTGATACAGCTCGATTAGTATATTTCGGTTATTTTCATAGTACCATCTCCTATGGTTTGATGCTATGGGGTAGCGCTTCAGATGTTAATACAGTTTTTATTATGCAAAAAAGAGCTATTCGTAGTATTTATAATTTATGAGCTCGGGAATCCCTTCGAGATGTTTTTAGTAAAGTAGGTATACTAACGGTTGCGTCACAGTATATTTATAACAATATTATACATATCCATACTAATATTGATTGTTTTGAGAGAAATAGTGACTCGCATTGTATTAACACAAGAAGAAAGGATAAACTCATAACACCAAGCTTTCGACTTCGCAAAGTAAATGTTTCCTTTCTGGGGCAAGGTGTCCGTTTTTATAACAAAATACCAAAGAAATTTTTGCAGTTGTCAATCAATAAGTTTAAATTGTATATTAAAAATTCTTTAATAGCTAAAGCATATTATTCTGTACAAGATTATATAGATGATAATAATGCATGGATTTAGTATAGATGAATTTCATACAGGATGTTTAATATAAACATTTGTAATTTTTAAAATGTATATACTTAATAACACAATTTTAAAAGAGTACCTATCGAGTTTCTTGCCGGTTCTTCTCGGTAGAATCTACATTCCGAACCGGTGGTAGCTTTTCCTTAATTTAAGTACTTTTTGTTTATTTTTGACGATTCAAAAGTGCTTTTAAAAGCCTACTTGAATAAAGTATTTTTTGATTTTGATTTTTTGATTTTTGATAATAATTGTAGAATAATTGTAGCTCATAAGGAGACAATGCATGGCGGTATTCAGTAAATGCTTTGCTATATCAGGTCTAAATACTGGATTCTTGGTGTAAAAAATGCTGTAAAGACATTTATACACAGATGTATCATTTGCACAAGGCAGAAGGTTGTAATAAGAAGTCAAATCATGGGAGATTTACCTAAAGTGCACCACGTGGGCCTGGTGGGGGTTTCGCGCCTTCCTTCGGTAAACCTCCTTAACCCTAAAGTGGCAGGGATCCAAATCACGCCATAACTTCTGATTCTGCATCCTTAGAGATTCTATGATGTCAGCCTCAGAGTTATAGTTGAAGAGGTTCCTTATTACCACTCGAGGGTCTCGGTTAGCCGCGGGCTCGATCTTGAGACCGGCCTGAGACTTGAGTCAACTCTCCATCTTGTCAAGTTCAGGCCGGTTGCCGCAGCTAATCACAATTTTTCCGTCCTTTATCTTTCTTACCCTATCAACCTGTATCCCCGACCTACGCGCGTCGAGGGCCTCTCTAACCTTGCTTACAACCGTATCACTTGTATCCTTCTCTGAGACGGAGGACACGATCAGGGCGTGATTGGGGCGGCAGGGGGAAAGCTGGGCCTTCGGTTTAGGAGCCCTTGCCGCCTCGGCGTATGTTGTCGCCGGGGCCTTGAGGGACTCTACGGCCTTTCCGGCATCATTTATAGTTTCCCCGTACTCTTTCAGCTTCCCCTCGATCTCCCCCACCTGCTTTCCAATCTTGTCCACCTATCTCTTTCATTTCATCTGCGAGGCCCTCTATCTTCTTTACATTCCCGCACAGGGCCCGCCCAGGAGGGTATTCATCAAATCTACCTAGCACGTCGTAATTTATTAGTTTTTTAATGGTTTCTGTATTTTTTAAAAGCTCCCCAATTTTTCCCCCCATGTCTAAATTTACTAGTTTTCCGATTTCCTTGTCCTTTTCTTCTATTATACTTTTTAATTTGTTTTCACTTTCAGACCGCGACTTCTCCAGCTTGAGCTCCAGGGAACGGAGACGTTCGTCCACCTGGAGAACCGTCCCGTACAGTCCCGACAGGCTGTCCAGGACGGCCTCCTTGATGGACGACTTCAGGTTCCCGGACTGCTCAAGCTGGGTCTTCGCAATCTGAAACAACCTATTGGCTTTCGCCGTAGCACTCTCCACTGGGCGGGCACTGGGCTGTGCTTGTGACGGGGCCACGCGCGGCTTCTCCTCCGCGTGCGCGACCACCACGTTCTTAACATTTTTACCTAAAGGTGGAGACATGGTCTCGTCAAGAGCGTGGCTTATCCTCTATACAAATAAATAAATAACGCCACAATAGGGGTGGCGGTCAAAAGACTTAGATTAAAAAGGCTTAGCGTCCCCAATAGGGGGACGATCAACGACACAAACACAAACTTATAACCTAGTTAAAATCTTTAACGTCCCCAATAGGGGGGACGGTCACAGCACAAACAAATACTAATCTAAAGTTTAACGTTCCCAATAGGGGAGACGGTTAACGATACAACAAAGATGACAATTTAAAAACGTCCCCAATAGGGGGACGGTCAACAACACAAACGATTAACTAAAACTAAAGTTTAACGTCCCCAATAGGGCAGACGGGTGACAAAACAAACAAAATAACTTATTTAAACAATGCCCCCAATAGGGAGACGATCAGTTGCACAGACACAGACTTAATAACTAGGTATACTAAGCTAAAGTCCCCAATAGGGGGAACGGTCGACAACACAATACAGATTAACTTATCCTAAAGTTTAACGTCCCCAATAGGGGGACGGTCACACACAGACACAACGCAGCCGTTCCTGAGAGAGAGAGAAAAAAAAAAAAAAAAAAAAGGAAAGGAAAAGGGAAATAACAAGGATACAATACAATACAAAAACAATTTCTTTTGTACCAACCGAAAACAACTCTACGTAGAGGCTCTACTTTTGAATTTAGATTTGTTACAACTACACTTTGGTTAGAAATATATTACTAGTAACACAATAATTGATCAAATAATGGTTTTTCCAAAAAAAATTTTTTCCCGCTCTACGTAGAGTCGCTCCCTATCCCACACTTTGGACCTCCCTCTGAGCCATCCGACACAGAAAACCGCGACTTTCTAGGCCCCCCAGAACCTGAGATAATTCAGTTTAAATTTTTTTTGGTTGGGGACTTAGAAAATTTTTACCCTCCCCCCAAAATTGAGGTAGGGGGGAGATACTCCGCCTATGTGCTCGGAGAGGGTCCAAAGGGTTTGTCTTATGTACAAACCGTGGGGTGGGATTAGGGGAGGGGGCCCAGGAAAATTTGGTCAAAAATGCGCTAGGACCCCCCGTTTCCGAGATATAGGGGTTTTTAAGTTTTTTGCGGTTGGTACTGATTCCCTTGACTTAGTTAAAAATTTATATCTCAGGAACGGCTTACCTTAAAAATATAAAATAAAATCTTGTGGCTTCCTGAGGAGTACCGCTATCACCCGGCGCCTTCCAAATAATTTTCCGACTTTCGGTTTGAAGTACAGCCGCTTTGGGGTTTTGGGGTTGTATTACCAAGAACCGCAAAAAGGCGGTTTTTTGGTTGTTTCTCCTTCCCTATGGTACGGAAAATTTCGAAAAAATTCTGGGGAGCAGAGGGGACCGTCCCGATCCCTACACTCCTTCGGGAACCACGTGTTTCACAATACACCACTTTTTTTAAAATAAAAAATTCGTAACTCGGTAACCCCTAAAGATAAAAATCCAAATTTTTGTGCAATTGTTGGTGGGTGTTTTGGCTACGTTTTTCAATAAAAAAAGGGGGGGGGGGGGTTACCGATCTTAATTTCAAGTTATACACTGTTATATTTATCTAATAAGTCACTTTCCCACTTAACTTCCTGTATTTTCTTCCAGGATCGGAATTTTGGGATTCTGTTTTCAGCCCTGGGGAGAGGGCTCCCTGGGCTATCCCTGGAGATGCGTCACTCCTTTTGATCTGCACTGGAAGAGGGACCTCGTGGCCACGTGTTTTTCTTATGAAAATCCGTAACTTCGCCAATTTTCATCGGAAAAATCCGAAACTTGGCTAGGAGGTGGAGGGCATCAACAGCTTTAAAACCACAGTTGAAAAAGTGCACCTCACCGATCTAGATCGGGCGGCGCACGGTACTTTGTGTTCCGGGCGTGTCAATTTTCCGGTTTTTTAATGATAACTTTTTATACAGACGTCTCCGGAGCATGCGGTTTTCACTAACGTCTTCCTTGCGGCTTCCCGCTTCTTTTGATGCCACTCACACTAAGATCCGTTCTCTTGTGTTTTGTCTTGTGCCATAATCTGTTCTCTTGTGTTAGAAACCTGTCGTTTTTATGTAATATTATTCTTAATACTAATGTATTCAATTGTATTAATTACAACCGGTTTTATTATTTTTCTAATTGTTTTCGACATAGGTATATCGGGATGTTATTTTTATATATTAAAAGAACGTTATATAGCATTCTATAACTAACAACACAGTGTACCATATTTTAGGATAACATAGTAAAATAATCATGAGTTCTGTTTTTTTTTTTTTTATGATTACAAGAAAGGGCACAATTATTATTATTATAGTCTTCGAATTCACCGGCTGCCGCAGCCGACGAGAAGCAAGTAAGCAATGCTCCGACGCATCCCATTGCCAACCAATGGGATGCGTCGGAGCATGCCGTCTATCTCGCTTGTTATTCGTTCTCTAGCGTGTGAGTGAGTCAGACGGGAACATTCAAGTATTTCAAGTGAAGGCCATTTTTTATCAGTTATCCATGCGACTCGCGTTACATCGGACGGCTACCTACTTGTGTTATCGTAAACATTTAATTCTTCTCTATCTATACCACTGTGGTTTTGTTCGTAGTTTGTTTGTGGTGTATAATGGCTGAACATTTGTGTATAAGGTGTCGTGAAGTAATTGGAGCAAGACGTAGATACACTTGGGCTTCTCGAGAGGAAGATTTTAATGCTATTGCTCAGATAATAATAGATGAACTTGTGGCAAATGAAGTAAGTATTCTGCTAGGTAATTTTATGGTTTTATTTTATATCTGTAGTATATTGTACTATTAATTATTATTTATTATAAAGAAGAAAGATTTGAATGCTGTATACCTATACGTATGTGTGTAACGAATAAACTCAATACTACTGGACCGATTTCAAAAATTCTTTTTCACTATTAGAAAACTACATTATCCCTTATTAACTTAGGTAATATTTATTAGATATAATGATAAAGATATTATGGATTTTGTTCCGTATTTCAATCACGGGAGCGCGGCGGCGTACCGCGAACCGAAAGTTTAAAATAGAGAGTTATTGGCTGCACAAGAGCAGTCGGGTATTTGTTTTTTTAGTATAGCTTGTGAACCATAACAATTGGATTTACCAAGATCTTTTTTTTTTACAGGCTCCACCCACCGATTACATTTGCCGACCTTGTTGGCAAAGAGCGGAAAGATCGTATCAGGCGATTTTACGTGCTCAACAACGTGAAGAAAATAATAATGACGTCCTAGAGGGCAACGTTGTTAATCAACGGCAAACAATAACTCTACCTGGGTTCAAGCGAACTCCAAACAGCACTAATAACTGTGTTTTTCAATCATGTGTAAATACGTCAACATGTCGGATACCGGAAGAAATCGTTCTTCGCATGTTTTGTCGGTACAATATTATTATTCCGGAAAATGGTCGAGTGTGTGAAGAACACCTTCAAGATAATATGTGGCACTTACTTGTACTGCAAAATAATCTTACAGATGAGTTTACTGCGGACCAAGTAATTTACACTCTGATAATGAATAAAAATCATATCTCAAACGATTTTTTAAACTTTGAGCACTACGAAGCCTTAAGTGCTAATAAATTGCATACGTGGATCGGTCTGACTCATGACCAGTTCTCCGATTTGCTGGAAAACGTAAGCAGCCTGAATCACCTCCGCAACAAGAGGACAATAATCGCAGCAGTATTGGCGAAAATGCGTACAGGCGATTCTAACGCACGTTTAGCTTCAATTTTTAAAATATCTGAATCAAGCTTTTACAGACAACTAAAAATGGGCCTAGAAGCACTTTTAACTGATTTTGTACCATTTCGGGTCGGATTTGATCATATGACGCGAGAGCAAGTGGCGCAGAGGAACCTTATAGTGCCAGAGCGATTATTTGGCTATCCTGATAGTCCGATCGAAGAAAGAAAGGCCATCTCTATACTTGATGGCACTTATATATACTTACAGAAGAGCACTAATTACTTTTTTCAAAGAAAATCTTATAGCAACCATAAGTTTCGAAATCTTTTAAAGCCTTTTTTAAATGTTTCTTGCGATGGAACCATAATAGCGGTAGATGGACCATACGCTGCAACAACCTCCGATGCCCAGATTTTAAATGATGCACTGAATAATGTAGATGGTGTATTTCACTGGTTTTACCAGCCTGGTGACATTTTTATATTAGACCGTGGTTTTAGAGATGCTATAGAAAATCTGGTGTCATGCGGTTATGTGGCACATATGCCAGAAACAAAATACCAAAATGAAACCCAGCTTACTTCTGAACAAGCAAATAAATCTAGGCTTGTCACCATGTGCCGCTGGGTGGTCGAAGTGATTAACGGCCGCTTTAAAAGGGACTTCCGTTTACTCAGAAATGTTCATAATAACAGAGCATTAAGTAATATGTTCGATTATTTTAAGATCGCGGCAGCATTGCTGAACAGCTATCACGTTATAATAGACAATAACGTACACGCACGCGATTTCATTGATATAATTAATGAACGAATAAATATACCAAATCGTTTGGCAGATATTGTTATTACAAATAATTATAACAGAAGAAGAGCTCATTTTGAGCCCATGAAAGCCGAAATGCCTCAATTTAATGACTTTCCCAGAATGACAGAAGAAGAATTGACGCTATTTGCTTTAGGTAGCAATGAATTGAAGCAAGCCCGCAGTTATTATGCTGAACTCGTACATCCAGAAGGGGCATTCACTATAGAACTCGCCCGAAATATCCCTCTGGAAGAAATTCTGGAGATAGCTGGACGAGATCTCTTATTAATTCGAGGCCGTATTCAATCAAGGCATGTCGCATCAAGAACGTATTATGTGTACATTGCAGCTGATCCAACACTTCGTGGAAGACTAGCTATTCCACAATATTATTGCTCATGCCCAATAGGCAAACGGACAATAGGGTGTTGTTCACACACCATGACTATCGTGTGGTATATGGGTTTCGCACGATATGAGAACATACGTGTACCAGCACAAGGCCTGGAAGATGAAATTATAACATTAAATGATGTATAATTAGAAGACTATAATTGTGATGTTTTTTGTAATAAAAAAATACGTGAATCAGTATTTGTCTTTTACTTATATTATCCTAAAATATATTTTTAATTATACATAGAATGCTATATAACGTTGTTTTAATATATAAAAATAACACCCCGATATACATATTAGTTTAGACAAATAATAAAACCAACAACAAACAAATTGTGTTGGATGCGTTCAGATACTGGGCAGAACAACGTCTGTCGGGTTCGCTAGTATTACATAAAAATGACTGGTTTCTAACATGTACAAGAGAACAGATTATGGCTTTCTCGCTATAATGATTTGCTTGAGGAGCTTAACTCTAGCAATATCAATCATTATTTTATGTTTCCTGGCACTTTCAGAAAACAATAAATGTACCAAAATGATGAATCATAGAACTTGTATAACTTCTATATCTTGGATCCTACAACTTTTGCGCCATATTAATTATTGCTCCAAATGGTTAGTTCTAAGAATATGTACTATTTTTTTTAGTTGGCCGGCACTTTCAAAAAAGGCCCAAAAATGTATGAAACCTGAATGATCTCCTTTAAGGAAGTATCTTTAAGGAACTAGGTTTGGTCATCCGAAACTCATTTTAAGGGCACTGGTATTACTGTCTCTGAGTTTCTGACAAAAAGACGACATAAGATTTTCGTAGCAGCTCGCCATCGGTCAGCGTTACAAAGTCTTGGACCCGGGATGGTATTATTGTGGTCTTGGGAGCGGATGGAGTTAGACACCGTGTGACAAGTATGACTGAATTGGATGCAATATCCAGCACCATTTCATGTCCATCTGAAGCACCAGTCGGATCTGAGAATACTGAAGCCGTAAAGTCTTCCAAGCCAACAATTACAAGGCTCAAAAGGACAGTAAAGAAGTAGATTGTATTGTTTGTAACTTCCTTGTAGTAATTACATTATAAGTTTGCTTCGTGCTAATTTGCTGTAGGTAACGTATAATACTGTGTTTTTCGTTGATTTAAAGTTACGTTAAACTGTTTTTCTAATGTATCTATGTCGTACCCACATGATTACTTTTTAATATATAATAATTTACGAAACATCAGTAATAATATAATTATGTGGGTAATGACTGAAGACTGACTACTGACATATGACATTAGCTAGTTATGTTGGCTCAAGGTGTGAGAAAGGTACAAGTAAATGCTTGATCTGCATTCTAGGAATGTAATGTGAATCGCCTAATGTACATTGTATTAGAGTTAAGAATTGATTATAGCATGCGCTTCTGTTCGGCCAATTCAGTAATTAATTAAAATAAGTTCAAAAGTATATTTTTATTTTTTTAATTTAACCACTCGCGCTCCCGTTAACTTGTCTGGCGCAGCCGGTAGAATAGTTTCCGTATAAACTATAGCCTTCATCCCTAAATTAGACGTCAAAATCCGCTAAAGGGTTTGGAGGACTATAAGGAACTATCCTGAACCAAGATAAATAAGACAGTAAGTGAGGAGCCTGGAGCAGATGAAGATGATCGCCGGTTGGTGAGTAGAACTTTTCACCTTCCTTGCATCCTGTTATAAGTAGGATAAAACTTTTCCTTTTATAACTTATTCTGGTTTTCTTAGGTAGGAATATTTGAAAAATATAATTGTGTATTACATTTAAATAATAAGATTAAATTCAATAAATATATACGAAATTAAATTATATTAGAATAAATTTTGAATTTTTAAGTATTAATTAAATAAAATTGATATTTCAATTCAAAATCATTGTAATATCGTAGTTTTAAGTAAAATTTTCATTTTTAATTGTTTAACTTTAAAATTAATTAAGTAACTTAATTTGTTTTATAATATATAGTTAAGAATTAATTTTACTTTGTTCATATTTTCAATTCTATATAAAATATAAGACAAAATGGAACAAATAAATTTGATTCCTAATGAAATTTTAAAGTGAGTTCCTCTTTTTGGTGGCGATAAACGCCAATTAAAGAGAGTTATTTGGAATTTTGTAATAGAATCCAATCCGTACGGTCAATTCTTTTGTCAAAGGTAAATCAAATTTCAAATGAGGACGTTAAGCAAAGTAAAATTATAATTTACAATAATACGGCTTTAAATGTTTTCCTATATAATTTACCGGAGAATATGGTTCGAATTGTTCGATTAAAATCGCCGACATCATTAGAGTCTGCTTTAGAAGAAGTGAATTTCCATGAACAATACAACCAGCGTAGTAAAATTTTACCAAGACAGAATAATTCTTTAAATCAACCTATTTACTTTAAATCTCACAATAATTTTAATCTTCCAAGTAAACCTAATCAGTCAATGCTATTCCACTCAACCAATCAACAACCTCAGCATAAATTTGGAGTGCCGCGATTAGATCAAAGGGTGTTAATGCCTACGGGTTTTAAGCCGAATCTCTCCCAACAAGCATTAACGACCTCTAAAGTACCGTACATACCACCACCTAGAATTAACCCACAGTATGGACATCGACCTGTCCCACAGTTAGGATATCGCCCACCATTTAATAACAATAATTACAAATCCTTGAATCAATTTGGTTATCAACCTAATTTTCATCCAGACGTACAAAGACAGAATGACGTATAAATGAGAACTGTAAATCAAAGTAAACCAAGATTTCCTGTTAATGAAACTTATACTTATAATTATTATGATAATGAAAGCCGTTACGCTTACGATCTTGAGCCATGGTATGTTTCGAAGAACGAATCCCATGAGTGTTACGATCCAGATGTAACTGATAGCAACAAACCAACAGACGAACAAGTCAGCGATAAAAGTCCGTGCGATCTTAGTAAAAAAAGTGAAATAGAAAATTTTTTCATAGAAGCCTCAAACCTACAGAATCGATAGAATTAAATTGCGAAACACAATTAAAATTACCGTATATATATATTCCTGAAATAGATGCAAAGTTTATGATCGACACTGGAAGTACACGTTCTTTTATTAGTCCTGAAAAAGCATATTTTTATTTCAGTAATTTTATATCTTACGAACCCTTTGAAGTGATAAGTACACATGGCACTAGTTCACATAATCAAGTTATTAAAATCCCTTTAATGCCAACATTCAATTGTAACTAATTACAGAAATTTTATGTATATGATGTTGATTCGAAGTATGATGGATTAATTGGTAATGACCTCTTAAAACAGTTAGAAGCAGTAATTGATTTAAAAAATAAAATATTACGAACTAAATTATCAAAAATTCCTATTATATACAGGCTCAGTACATGTTATGTGTTTTAATTGAAACTGTTTAAATGGAATACGATTTCAAGGCCATATACAAAATATTATTTAAATCGGATTACTAGTTTAGTCTCTAGACAGTTCTAAAGTCTTAACTCAGCGACGCGCTCAGAAAACATGATGTATATTTTATAACAACGAATGCACCTAACTACTTGAAATATGAATGGAAAAAGATACACCGTTGCCGCTTTGACAAAATTAAATTATACAAGGTCACGGCTATGTATCAGATTAATAAATTCGTAACATAACAAGAAAGCAAAATAGGTACATAGCGTGCGCTTCACTTCTAGGTGTAAAAGAAATAGAAATAGGTCAAATATTGCTATTGCATCCTTGCAAACGAAAGCGAGACACCAATAAAACAAAAACCTGTTAATTAGTGTGCCGATGCTTATCTCTCGGAATGCACGTTACGCAATTCGGGAGCACACGCGCCACTTTTTTGTCGTAATCTCGCGCCAAAGTTATTAACACAAATTGTTAAGTATGTGTAGTTATTGTGATAGGACACCGAAATTAATAGTAGATTAGTGACAGTACATATTTATTTTATAGTGACAGGACACGAAACTATAAATTTATTTTACTTAATGTTAGTGTTATTTTTGTTGTTTTTTTATGTTTTATAGTGACAGGACACGGATTTTAGTTTTTAATTGTGCTAAAATACTTAACTAGAGTTTAAGACAATGCCTCGCCTTACGTAGACCGCTTCAGAATACACGGACATGGTTTTAATGTACGGGGAATGCCACGGAAACGCGGCCTTAGCTTTACGAACATACCGAGAAAGGTATGGTAAGAGACGCATGTGCCCCAGTAACCCTCGCATTATAGTGCTGGCAGTTCAAAGGTTAAGAGACAATAAATGCATTGTGCCGCAACGCGCCTCGTTGGAGGAAAGAATTTTACAGTATTTCTCTGACAACCCGACATCGAGCCATAAGGTATTAAAACGGAATAAACGCAAACCTTATAAATATTGCAAAACACAAGCGTTGTTGCCGAGGGACTTGCCAGTGCGTAATAATTATTGCGAATGGTTTCTAAATAAAATAAATAGTGAGGTCAATTTCTTATCGAATATACTTTGGAGTGATGAAAGTACTTTCGTTAGCAACAACCACAAATTTAATAACGAAAATAGAAAATAATATTGTCCGTCGGTACGAATTATGTGTACAAGAAAATGGCGGACAGATTGAACATTTAAAAATTTAAAGAATTAAATGGGTGGAAGTGTTTCTTGTGCTCGTATATCGTCAACTTATCTACCTACGGCGACTTATGCCGCCGCGCCGCGACCGACGTAAGCGCACCCGCTCGCGCTCGGGCGGGCGGGGCGGGGCGACACGCGCTCGATAACTCGACGAGCGGCGTTGCCACTTTGATGACTATACCAGAGGTCAGTTATTTACCATTTACAGGCTGTTTGCATTTTATTTCGACTATTTAGCGATTTAATTTGTTCGAAAATATTTTTTTTCGTATTTTTCATAGCATTTATTTTTCTACTGATTTGAAGTGTTTCTAAATAGGAATAATATACGTAGTTTCAATTAGTACACACAGTCCGCATTGACCCTGTATAATGATACAAAATATATTATTGAACTTCCACCGCGTTCCGAATTGAGAGTATCCCTACCAACAAATCAGCATTCTGGTGATGCTGTCCTTAATTATACCGAATTCTGTAAAGGTGTTAGAATGCCAAGTGCGATAGTTAGATGTGTAAACGGGTATGCAAAAACAATAATCCAAAACACTTTAGATGAACCAATGACTCTCACTGTTACATCTCCTTTTAAAGTATCAAAGTATGTGGATGTAGGGCTTACGGTTAATTCTGTAAAACATCGTGATTATTTAGATGAAAATTCATTATTAGTAAGAAATCTAGATAAATTAAGACTTGATCATATGAATGACGAGGAAAATAATAAAATTTTTAATCTTTGTAATGAATATAAAGACATTTTTTATTGCGATAAATTACCCTTGACATTTACTAACGATGTGAAACATTTTGTACGGACAAAAAATGAAGATCCTATATATATAAAGCCCTATAGACAGGCCCCTGTTCAAGCTGAGGAAATTAAAAGACAGGTAGAAAAGCTTTTAGACAACAACGTTGTCCAGGAATCTTATTCTCCCTGGAGTACACCCGTTTACCTTGTACCAAAAAAATGGATGCCTCTGGAGAAGCTAAGTATAGAATGGTATGAAACTATTTTAAACGGATTTAAATCGCGTATATTAATTATTTTTATCATCCCGACGTTTCGAGCACTTTGCAGCGTTCGTGGTCACGGGTAGACTAAGGTGACATTTGTCTATTTGAGATTTTAGAAAATATTATTTACAACTACCGCCAACGGTTTCTTAAATGATATCTTGAATAACGTTCCGGTTGCACGCAGAAGGCACTAACTGTATCTTTTGGTCTGGCAGTCTGTTGGACTTGGGATTTTAAATTTTTAATAAGTGGATCCCAGGTGTTTGAAAGTCTCCAACCATCTTCTCTATTGAAGTTCGGATGTTTTTGAATTTCAATAGCCTCGCGTATCATTCTAGGAATGAATCTGTGTTCTCTAGTGAGGATCTGTGGTTTATCAAATCGGATAAAATGGTTAGGTTTATCCAAGGCATGTTCACAAACTGTAGACTTTGAAGAACGCCTATTATTGACATCTCCTATGTGTTCCTTGACCCTAGTACCGATGCTTCTTTTTGTTTGGCCTATGTAAGATAAACCACACTCACATTCGAGTTTGTATACTCCCGCAGTCTGTAAAGGAATATTACTCTTGATAGGTCTCAAGAACTGGCTCACTTTCTTATGAGGCTTGTAGATGGTTTTAATCGAAGCTCGCTTCAAGATGTTGCCAATTCTGTCTGTAACTCCCTTCACATATGGTAGAAATGCAGGTTGTCGCTCAACTGTGGGTGGCTTGATACGGCTTCTACGATGCTGGCGAGGCACGGGCAGCTTGTTCTGGTGGAGTGCAAGCTTGACGTGTTGTAGCTCGTCCTCTAGGTGTTCAGCATCGCAGAGATGGTGGGCTCTCTGAAACAAAGATTTGCCAACGGTAGCTAACTGACTAGGGTGGTGGTGTGAGTCACCATTGAGGTATTTATTAGTGTGTGTGGGTTTCCTATAAACTGTGTGACTTAATGTGTTGTCAGGATTCTTGATAATAAGAACGTCAAGAAAAGCTAAAACATTATTTGCCTCTAATTCCATAGTAAATTGAATGTTATTATTAATAGAATTAAGATGTTGTAAAAATGCAGACGTCATATCACTAGGTAATATTGTGAAAGTGTCATCTACGTACCGCTTGTAAAACCGAGGTGTGATTGGTCCGGAGTGAAGAGCCCTCTCCTCCAGGTCTTCCATGAATAAATCGGCGACGACGGGGGATTGTTTAAAAAAACGTAATAGAATTATAATAGATGACAAATATATTGAAGCATTCCAAAAGTGTAAGGAGTTGTTGACGAATGCACCACTTCTCCAATATCCCAATTATGAAAAAACTTTTATACTCACTACAGACGCTTCTACCGTAGCTTTAGGGGCATTGTTATCTCAAGGCTCTATAGGGAGTGACCGCCCTATTGCTTATGCTAGTAGAACACTTAGCGATACACAGTCACGATATAGTATAATAGAGCGTGAGTTATTGGCAATAGTTTGGGCTGTCAAATATTTTCGACCGTATTTATATGGCCAAGCATTTAAAATGTATACAGATCACCGCCCATTAGCTTGGTTATACTCTCTTAAAGAGCCAAACAGCAAGCTAACACGTTGGCGGCTGCGGTTACAAGAGTATGATTTCGAAGTAATTTACAAAAAAGGTAAGCAGAATACAAACGCTGACGCTCTTTCGCGTATTAAGCTGAATGCAATAGAATCAGGCGATAACATTTCTTTAGCTGTAAATGTGGATAAAAGAGAAACCCGTCTTCAAAATCCATCAAGTAATAATACTGACGAATCCTTAGAAATAACGGAAAGGAGTAGCACAGATGGTTCTAAAACTATTACTATAACTGACTCCGAAGCGAGTCTGCTAGATCTAAAAATTTATCTGAAAACGAACTTCAAAACAAACTTTCTTCCAATACCAGCACTAAGAGTAGTGAAACAGTCCATTCGAATATAGAATGCGATACGTCTGGTATTCCGATTTTAAATAAGGCTATTGATACTAAACCCAATCAGATATTAGTATTCCCGTGGCTTAAAGATGAAATACAGGTCAAAAACGTATCACGTTCAAAACAGAAAATCTTAGAGGTATTTTTACCTTTAAATAATGTAGAATTAATAAAACAATTCCTTAAGGAATATATACAGCCTAAAATTAAATATCTTATATATTTCGAAAGTCAAGAGCATAGAAAAGATTTTGCAAATATAATTATATCTTTATTTAAAAAGGATACTATAGATATTAAAGAATGTACAGAACGGGTAATTTTTATTGAAAATGAATCGGAACAAAAGGCCATAGTGATGAAATATCACGAAGGCAAAACTTGTCATCGCGGTATAAAAGAAACAATGGCTAGAATTAAACGTAATTATTTGTGAAATAATATGCAAGAAACTGTAACGGTAATTATAAACGCGTGCGAACCTTGTCGTAAAATGAAGTATGATAGAAGACCTGTTATCCCTGTGTTACAATTAACTCAAACACAGGATGCCCCCTTTCAAGAATTATTCATAGATATATTTAGTATTGAAGGAAAATCTTATTTAACATTAGTAGACGCATTTAGCAAACTGGGTCAAGCAATAGAAGTTAGTAATCGATCTGCCCCAGAAGTAGTCCGAGCATTAATTAAATACTTCTCATATTACGGTATACCTAAAAAGATAACTTCTGATCCAGGTTCAGAATTTAATAATGAATTAATAAAAGAATTAGCCGCAATGTATAAAATCGACCTTCATATAACTACTCTTAATAATCCAAATTCTACAGGTATGGTAGAAAGATTTCACTCTACAATTATAGAAATTTATAGATTAGCCAAGTATGAACATAAGTTTACTGACGCTACTTCTGTTATGACTTACTCTATCATGGCATACAATCATACTACTCATAGTGCTATAGGCTTAACACCATTTGAAGTTGTATTCGGTCATACTGATTCTAATAACGCGTTCGATATTGATTTTCAAAAGAGTTATTTGCAACAATTACTTAAGGACCATGTAAAACGCACGAAATATTTGTATAAGTATATTTTTAATAAGTTATGCGAAAATAAAGATAAGGAGAGAAGAAATAGAGTTGATGAGCAGGAAATAGATTTAGGCGTAGGAAAAACTATATTTGCTAAAGTAGTTAATAAGAGGAAAAGTAAAGATAAACCTCCATATCAAAAGGCAATTGTTAGTGGAGAAATTTGCCGTCATGTAGTACTGTAACCATTAGAGAACGAAGAACTAAGGTCCCATTAAAAAATGTAAAACGACCTCCACAGGTGGTGCTTCATCGGCCTGATGATGATGATGAAGAACACCCAATCCCTACGACTTCAAAAGATTGAAAATAACCCTGGTCTCCTGCCTGTTAGACAAGGCCAAGCGTATAAGCAAGAAAATAAGTGGCCAATTATTAAGAAATTAGATTTAAGTACTATATTTTTTCTATTTAGAATTTAATATAAATAGGTATAGTGATTTTAATAAGTTGATTGATACGAATAAACCCTATCTATATGAATTTAGTAACATGACAACACATGTAGAATACTTAAGAGACATTACGGTGGTAAAGGTAAAACAACTTGCTCCAACGAAAAGATTTCGTAGAGGTTTATTTGACCCATTGGGTTCTATTATAAAAGCAATAACCGGTAACTTTGAGGACGCAGTTCGCTATGATAATCTTATTAATAAATTACATGAACAACAAAATTCAATCGGTAATAAAATAACACTGATTTCCAAAATGTTGGATTAATCAATTAACTACGGAAATTTTATATAATAACTCCTTAATTATTAATGAACGCTTAAAACGTGTAGAACAAATGTTAAAGGTCATAGTAACAAAGGAAGAAAATTCAATATATTCCACTTATATTTTGGGCATGTATAGTCTATTTATAAATAATTTTCGTTCAATATATATAACTCTTAATGAAATAGAAACTGCCTTAGCATTTAGTAAAATTTCTGTGTTACACCAATGTATAATTAATTCGACAGAATTGTTCAATATATTTTCTTCTATAGAAAAATTTTATAGCTTAATATACTCTGTAAAGGAAAGTAATTTGGTTATGATAGAGCGAACTATGTCAGTTAAGGCATATGTAAAAGGAAACCAGATAACGTTCATAATGGAAGTGCCTCTTACAGATAATAATACTTACAACTTTTATAAAATTTACTCATTGCCTATTTTTAATGTCGATAAAAATGAAACTTCAATCATTATTCCCGAATATCCCTTCCTTATGGTGAAAGGTTCGAAGTACTTGCCGGTCGTGTCTCCGTGCCAACAAATCTTCGAGGACAGCCGGTTCATATGTAATGAACATAACATCGTCCCCTACTCAACGATAACCTGTATAGAACAGTTGATGCAATTTCATGGTAATATATCTCAATGTCATCGGTGCATTGTTCATGTAGAAGAAATTAAGGCACAGCGTCTCTCTTCTGCTCGTTGGATAATATATTCACAAAATAAAGAAGTCATAACCTATAAATGTGCAAACGATATAACCAAAACTATTATAATGGGAACTTACCTCGTAGAAATTGAACCTGGTTGTGAGATTCTACTTAGAGGTCTACATTTACGTTATCTTCAACATATGATGAATAAATTCGAGTACAAGGTAACGCCAGTTATCAACTTACCCGAGATAAAGAAAAAGGAGATTTCTGTGCCTAGTGACCCGATCGATATTAAAGGAATTAATTTGGATGACATGAAGTATCTTAAGGCCGCTCTAAAGATAAAAAGTTTAAGTGAAAGTGATTGTGAAACAGAGCCAATAATTACAGTGAATAGTGTAAGTGTAGGAACTCTAACTTTATATGTAATTTTAGTAATTATTTGTTTAATTTTAATTTTTAGAAGGGATAAAAATAATTTTTTTACCTCGAAATCTCGAAACCTTCAGAATTCAAATGATCCCGAAGGTTCCGAACTTAAGGAGGGAGGAGTTATGTTGGCTCAAGGTGTGAGAAAGGTACATGTAAATGCTTGATCTGCATTCTAGCAATGTTATGTGAATCGCCTAAGGTACATTGTATTAGAGTTAAGACAATTGATTGTAGCATGCGCTTCTGTTTGGTCAATTCAGTAATTAATTAAAATAAGTTCAAAAGTATATTTTTATTTTTTTAATTTAACCACTCGCGCTCCCGTAAACTTGTCTAGCTTCCTTCTAAATTGTTTGTTTATTTATTTTCTGTACCTCTCTGGGGAGGTATATAATGAGTTCGACTCTATACTGAGGTCCTTCAAATGGGAGGTTCGGTAAGTGTAACTCATCACATTCCGCATAAAAAAAAAATTCCCAAAAATAGTTTTTAAACATTTAAAATATTTAAATATTCGAGCTCCACTGTTCTTGCGTACGCATTACACTATCTAAGGCGCGCGCCGCACAACTTCGGTTTACCTACCAATACGCAATCCGTAAGTTGCATATAAGGTTTGATACTCATGTTTCGAATCATTCATTTAGTGTAACGTAATACTTTTATTTTCTTTTACACAACAACCGCACTAAACTCACTGTATCACTTAACAAAACCTTTAAAAACATAAACACTTTCTGGTGGACACACGAGTGTAAACGCGCGCGAAAGGTAATTTAACAAAATAGCTAGGCGGGTCACTGATCTCAGTCAGCTGTGGTTAGGTCATTGACCTACGGTACCTGCCTAATACGTCTAATTACCTCAGGTATGATTCGAATTTACCGTCACACTTGATCAGGCTTCGGACTGGCAAAGTAATTGTAACAACATCTCGTAAATAAACTTAATTGAATTTATCCCAACAGTTACGTAAGCGAAGGATTTCAAAAATTAATTATGTAACATTAAAATCAAAATGTGTCAAAACAATTTGGCGTGTTTAAAAATTAGAATCATCTCTGTTTACCAAAGTCATTTAATATTTCAGTAAGAAACTGACGAGCGTATAAATAAGAATTATTAAAAACTGTTTTGCGTCATTTCGCTAACATAACATTTTTTATACCTTAAACAAGCCTACTTAAAAACAAAAAAAAAAGTATACGGTCGAATTGAGAACACTTCTTTTTTTGAAGTCGCTTAAAAAAGAAAATTAATCATTCTTCTAATAATTATTAAACAAATACATAAATATCACACGCAATCACAATTACTAGACACTCAAAACTAAATAAAAACAGATCATCTGTCTATGGCATTACAAAGTATTCGAGTCTCAACGTACCATTTAAGATAGAAAACAAACACTTTCTAGTGTACACACAAACCACGAGTCAAATTGTGTGCGAAAGATAAGCGAACAAAATCACTAGGTAAGTCACTGACCTCACTCAGCTGTATGGACCTTCCAAACTACGTACAACTACGACATTACTTAACTTTACCTAAGTATGATTCGAATTTTCCGTCAAACTTCACCAGGCTTGAGATTGGCAAATTAATTGTGACATCATATTAATTAACTTAATAAAATTCATAAAAACATATAACAAAACTGAATAACGTCAAGGCAGGTATTAAAAATTGATCATAGCCTTTAAATAAATAATCTATCACAACAATTAGGTGTGTTTAAATATTGGACTCATCTCTATTTATAATCATTATTATACTAGCCCCCGCCTGCTACAAACGCGTGGTATGTTGATAAAAGTAGATAGAATAGGTAGTTTATGTGTTATTTTGATGTAGAAGCTTTATTATTGTAAAGATTCATTAATATCCATTTAGTACTTTTTGCGTGAAAGAATAACAAACATCGATACATACATACACATTTCACGTTTATAATATTAGTAAGAAAATATTTCAAGTAACGACATAATCCTTTACCTAATTAAGTATTTAAATACTATTTTTTAATAATTATTACATTTAAAAAATGTTCTGCTATTTTATTTAGGGCTTCCACACAAAACCGCGAATTCGCATCGCATCGCAAATATCTGCGAATTCGCACGAACGCACCGCAAGAATTTCTGATCTGCTTCGCATCGCACATTCCTGCGATATTACGTCACCTTTGGTGACGCCATTTTAGTCCGCTCTGAGACAGCTTTAGAGAAAGACGCGCGGCGCCTGCGCCGCCTTCTTTGTTTATAAAAAAATGGCGGAATATAATATAGATTTTTTAATTTCTTTAATTGAGGAGCGTCCCGTCCTTTGGGACACAAGTGATAAACATTATAAAAATAAATTTATTAAGCATGATGCGTGGAAGAGCGTCTGTGAAAGTTTGTTTCCAAATTTCCAAGACAAAGAAAACAGCGAAAAAACAAAACTTGGTAAGTACTTTTATCTCTACAACAATACAATCAATGCATATAAGTATAAATTAAATAGCGTGCGCGCGTGTACGAGGGCTTCCAGAATCTGGCGCGCTATTCGTACTTCTATGAATAAATGTAATTAAGAGCATCGACTAATGTCGTGTTTCTAACCTATTTTGATTTTCTTATAAATGACTGACAATTTTTTTTTATAAATATAATAGGGGGGCAAACGAGCAGATAGTACCTGATGTTAAGTGGTCACTATCGCCCATGGACATCTGCAACACCAGGGATGTTGCGGGTGCGTTGCCGGCCTTTAGTGAAAAGGTGTCTATACACTCGACGCTTGAAAACCCCCAAATTATAGCGCTCAGGGAAAACCTCAGGAGGAAGATCATTCCACAGCTTGCAAGTACGCGGGAAAAAGGACCGTGAAGCCCGCACTGTGGAAGATGACCATGCATCCAGGTGGTGTGGATGATATCGAGTCCTGAGGCGAAGGGTGCGATGGTAAAAGCGAGACGGTGGCACCATGTCAAAGAGTTCGTCAGAACACTCCCCGTTGTACAGACGGTAGAAAACACTCAGAAAGCCAACGTCTCTCCGTACATTTAAAGGTTCTAAACCGTCTGTGAAATTGGGATCGTCGACAATGCGAACTGCCCGGCGTTGGATGGAGTCAAGTGGTTGGAGCTGGTATTGGGGGGCACCTGCCTAAAGGTGGAAACAGTACTCCACATGAGGACGGACCTGAGCTTTGTAAAGCAGAAGTCGATGTCCTGATTTGAAGTACCGCCTCGCCCTGTTAAGAACCCCAAGTTTTTTTGCAGCCAGTTTGGCTTTGCTCTCCAAGTGACCCCGAAATTAGACCTCATTCGTTATGTCGACCCCAAGGATCCCAATACTCTTACTGATGTTTAGAGTCGTGTTCTGAAAACTCGGCGCTATGTTAAAGGGGGTTTTCTTAGCGGTAAATGCGCAGACTTGTGTCTTCAAGGGGTTAAATTGGACAAGGTTACGTCTTCCCCATACGGAGACCTGCTCCAGGGAAGTCTCGATTTCAGACACAAGTTGTATTCTTCGCTCTTCCACTTCCGCCCGAGAAATATTAGCCCGGCCAGTATAAAAAGCATCACCCGTACTGTCATCTATAATATAGCATAGCAACGAACATTGCTGGAATGCAACATGTCGTTAATATGCAGAATGAACAGTGTAGGTGATAGCACTGAGCCTTGGGGTACTCCAGAGTTAATGGGCATTGCTTGATAAGCCGGTTATCTTCTAGGTAACCAAGGAGTTGCGTATTAATTACGCGCTCCATCACCTTAGAAAGTAAGGAGGTAATCGCAATAGGACAGTAGTTGGATGGGTCTGTTACCCTTCTTGGGAATAGGGTGAACAATTGCTACTTTCCACGAAGACGGCACTATACCAGTGGTATAGGAGAGTGAGAATAAGCGCGTTAGAACCGAAGTCAATTCAGGAACACACGTCTTAAGCACGATAGCAGGAATACCATCAGGACCACTGGATTTCTTAACGCCGAGGGAACGAAGAGCACAACGAACAGCGCTTTGAGTAAAGCGGATTTCACGCATCGTGTGCTCACACCGGGGGATGGTTGGCGGTGTTTTTCCCTCATCGTCAAGAGTTGAATTCGACGCAAAGAGAGTGCACAGGAGATCGGCTTTCTCTCTTGCGGAATGTGCCAGCGACCCATCTGGTTCGCGCAAAGATGGAAATGAAGACTTGCAGAAGTTACCTTCGACAGCTTTGGCGAGAGACCAAAAGGCACGGCTTCCAGTTGGAAACCCTAATAGTCTCTCGCCAATCCTGCGAATGTGTTTAAACCTTGCCTTAGCTGTTTGCTTTTTGCAGGACCTGGAGGCAGCATTGAATTTCTTCTTCAGATTAGACGCCACTGGATCCTTTGCGGCTAGAGCCACAATCCAAGCACGATAGATCTCCTGCTTAGAGCTAGAGGCTCTTTTGCAGGAGACATCGAACTAGGGCTGCGACCTTTCACCGACACGGATAACACTACTGGGAATGAAACATTTCATTCCCTGCAGAATGGTATCTGTGACGGCGTCCGCGCAGATCGAGGAATCTTCCAAAGAAAAGCAAAGCCGCCCCCATGGGTAGGATGCGTAAAATTCTCGCAATCCATCCCAATTCGCTGATTTGTAGTGCCACACACGGCGATTTCCAGGTGGTCGGGAGCGGTCGGTGCGCACTACAGGTGCCTCAGAGTGCACCAGACAATGGTCCGACGAGCCTAACGGCGCATCGACGGTCACCCGGTAACCCTCCGGGCGGGTCGTCAGCAGAAGATCCAACAGAGAAGGAGTATGGTCCTCTATGTCGGGTATCCTGGTAAAACCCGACACTAACTGAGAGAAACCATATGCATGGGCAAGGTTGTACACAGCTCTCCCTGCGTGGTCTGTGGAACGCGATCCTAGCCAGTCAACATGTGGGCGATGAAGTCACCCAGGACCACAACCTCCGCACAGGGATACCGCTGAAACACGTATTCTGAAGTCTTCTCGACGTGTCCGAGGAGACGATCGACTTCCGTATTACCGCTATGAGACCTGTATAGGCACGCGTAGATACGTGTGATGCCACCAAAGTCTACGCGCGCCCATAAAATAGACAGGTCTCTGACTCCGACTGACAAGCTGTCGAGCCGTTGACAACAGATATCACCCCTGACATACATACACACGCCGGCCTGCGGTATAAAGGCGTGTTCAAGGCGGTACCCAGGGTAGTGAAGGTACGATGTGCCGTCAGGGGCAGATATCTTTGTCTCAGTAAGAAAAAGTAAGGCCGGCTTAGCCGTCTCAAGGTGGTGGTGGACGGCGTTCAAATTGCTATGAAGACCCCTTATGTTGCAGAAGTCCACATTAAATGTGGAAAGGGGGGGAGCCGCTGACAAACCGTTACTTTTTCTATTTCGAGCCATAAAGTTGAGTGCATAGATTGGGAAAGATAGGATGAGTAAGGTAGCCTCAGCAGTCCCGTGGGCAACCAGTACACCAAGCACAAGACGATTTCGACGACAGAGAGTAGTGTCTCGCTGGCATGGGGGACGGAAGGGCCCACAATCCGACCCGTTGACCAATCGTTGGGTTCTACACCGGTCTCCCACTCCGGCACGGCGATCAGCCAACGGGCTGTATACAGTGGCAGGGACAGCCTCCCAGACCGGGACAGCCTGGGTTCGGGTCCCTTTGGTGCCACCGGGCGGCCAGCGGACAACCGTTTCATCGGATCTCCCTGGACCCCATGACAACGCCACACGAAATGCCGCGCCGCGAATGTAGGACCAGAGGCTGCCGGAGCTATCACACTCAAAAAAGGAAGGGATAGGGTGGGACGTGGGCAGCTGGTTTACATGCCATCGAACCGGAACACATCCGAGGATATTTTGCGGTTCGTCTTTGACATGACAGTGGTCGCGAGCCAGGCGGGGGAGGACCCCCTACCACCAAACATGCTGGGACACTCGCCTCTTACGAGTCGCTAACCCAGCGGCGGAGAGGTATTGTATTCTAAACCCGTCCCCTCACAGGTAAAAAAATCTATCATAACAATTAGGTGTGTTTAAAAATTGGACTCATCTCTATTTATAATAATTATTATACTAGCCTCCGCCTGCTACACTCGAGTGGTATGTTGATAAAAGTAGAGAGAATAGGTAGTCTTTGTGTTATTTTGATGTAGAAGCTTTATTATTGTAAAGATTCATTAAAATCCATTTAGTATTTTTTGCGTGAAAGAATAACAAACATCGATACATACATACACATTTCACGTTTATAATATTAGTAAGAAAATATTTCAAGTAACAACATAATCCTTTACCTAATTAAGTATTAAAATACTATTTTTTAATAATTATTAGATTTAAAAAATGTTCTACTGTTGTATTTATAGTCTATCACAACTAATCTTTCATAAGCTATCTTAAATAACAATCATAATTTTTATACCTTAAACAAGCTTTAAAGTTTAACAGTTTATTAAACAGCCATAAATAGTATACAGATACATATGCCATAGGAAAGTTAAGTTTAAAAGGCGTACTTATCCCTATAAGAGATTTCTTCCAGTACGCCTATGAAAGAAGAAGTGTAGACAGTAAAGATAATAAAGGTAGACAGGCACAGTCGTACAAAATAAAATAGTCAAACAATTTTAACAGAATTACAAAAACAAAATATTATGTAGGTGATATATTTCTAAAATACTTACATATATATATATATATATACATATAAAATATATAAACCAATATATACATACATACATCATACAAATATGCTAATCTCTTTAATTATAATTGCGATGAGAAGATAAGGATAAAAAATGCTCTTTTAATTTCTTTTTGAAGATAAAAATTGATTTACTATTGCGGATCGTGTACGGCAGAGAATTCCATAGTCTTGCTGCGTTGACGGTAAAAGAGTTGGAATAGAAATTAGAAGTGTGGGGTGGGATGCGTAGTAAAAGCTGAACATTGGGACGACACGGAGAGCCAGGGGGATGCAAAAAAGTAAAACGTTCACGAAGGTAACTGGGTAACAATGGATTAAATAATATGTTATATAGGAGACACAGAACATGAGTATCCCTGCGAAGTCGAATTGGAAGCCACTTGAGTTCAGCTCGAAATTTAGAGATATGGTCAAATTTACGCAGACCAAACACAAAACGAATACATAGATTTTGTAGCCTCTCAAGTTTGTTAAGAAGTTCCTCAGTAGCGTCAAGAAAACAGGAATCTGCATAGTCTAAAAGAGGGAGTAAGAGAGATTGAACAAGAAGGGTTTTAGTTTTTGTAGGAAGGAAGTATTGGAGATTTTTAAGGGAATGAAAGGAGAAGTAAATCTTTTTACTAATCTCATCAACATGTTTAGACCAGGACAAGTCACCCGTAATATGAAGACCTAGACTCTTAACAGAATCGGTATAATTGATAGGCACACCGTCATATACCAAGGGAGGAATATTATGTAAGGAGAGACATTTGTGCATATAACGACTACTAACAATCAATGCCTGTGATTTTGCAGGATTAACTACAAGACCAAAGCACTTTGCCCAATTATGTATACGTCCAAGATCTTCATTAATACCAGCGATAGCAGTCGTAGCATCCGTGACACTAAAGTGGCGATACAATTGCAGATCATCAGCATAAAGGTGAAACTTAGAATATATTACCGTTGATATAGTGTTAATGAAGATAGAGAATAAAAGAGGAGAAAGCACACCGCCTTGAGGAACACCCGAATTAAGAGTGCACCAATTTGAGTATAAATCATCCAATTGTATGCACTGCGAGCGTCCTCGAAGATAAGAATCAAACCAGCTACACGAAGAGGAAGACACATTTAATGACCTTAACACACTTAAAAGAATATCAAAATCGACTGAGTTAAAGGCATTACTGAAATCAATCAACACTACTGCGGTAAGTTGGCGATTATCCATGGAGCATCTTATATCTTCTGTAACCTTTAAGAGTGCTGTGACAGTACTGTGTCCCGGTCGAAACCCAGACTGCCAAGGGTTTAAAAGGAAATTAGATGCAAGATAATGTGCCAACTGTTTATGAATGATATGCTCCAGAACTTTCGAAAGGAATGGGAGGATTGAAATTGGGCGGTAATGTGATGGAGAAGTAGGTTTGGATATTTTCGATAAAGGAATGATATGAGCTTTTTTCCATACAGATGGAAAAGTGCATGAGTCTATGGAAAAGTTAAATAAATGAGTGATTATGGGGAGAATCTCAGGAAGAATAGGAAGGATCATTCTGGAGCAGATCAGGTCATCATTTGATTGACAAAATGTGCTCCTTAACGTCATCTTCGTTAACTGGCTGAATAGAGAAAGAAGAACACTGCGGTAATATGGTTTTGGATAAATCCGAAATAGTTTTTGACTTCGTAAGATCATCCAAAACAATAGGGGATGTAGAAAAATGTGAGTTTAATGCATTGAGATCTACTGAATTGTCACCAGAAGCGGAAGACTTGCGAAAGATTTTAGGAAATTCCAGACTTGCTTAGTGTCAGAATTATGTATAGTGTCATGGATGTACCTACGCTTCGCCTCTCTGCATAACTTATTGCATCGATTACGCAGTGTCTTGTACCGGTCCAAGTTACACTCCGTTGGAATTTTTTTAAGTCGAGCTTTTGCTTTGTCCCGTTTGGCCATAAATTCTTTTATACTGGTAGTAATCCAGGGCGCTGGACAGTGTTTAATTTTAATTCTTTTAGTTGGAGCATGTTTATTATATAATTCATTTAATTTCGAATTAAAAATGTCGACTTAACCGTCTATATTGTCCTCACTTAAGCACTGTGCCCAGTCAATACTATCAGCATCACGTTTTAACCTACTTAGGTCTATTTGGTTAAAGCACCGACGAAAGGAGTACAAAGCTTTGCGTTTGGAATGATGGATTTTGTAGGAAATATATATGAGATCATGATAGGAAAAGCAGGATGGTAGCTGACCATGGGTAGCGACATGGTCAGGAAGGGAAACAATAATAAGATCAAGAAGGGAAGGAGACGTATTAGGAAAGTGATGCGTTGCAGACAGAGGAAGAGAGTGTAGGTTTAAGGAAGACAGAATTGAAAGGAGCTTACGCGAACGACTGTCGTTTTTCAACAAACACGTGTTGAAATCGCCCAACAGCAGAAGGTGTTGATATAAAGGATAAAGGTTGTTAAGGAGGTTGTCTAGGGAGGAGAAATAATCTATGTGCATAGAAGGACTGTATAGAACTGATAGTAGGATTTTAGAATGACCAAGGGAAACTTCAAGGAAAAGGAATTCTGCTGATTCGGAATATTGATTGGGAGAGGAAAAAACAATCTTATAAGGAATATCTTTTCGCAAGTAAATTGCTACACCACCTCCACCTTTTCCAGTTCTGTCATTCCTTATCAACTTAAAACCAGGTAAATTAAACTGAATAGATGAAAGGGAAGGTTTAAGGAAGGTTTCTGAAATCAAAATGGCGTCTACTTGACTATTACTGAAGGACTCTGAAAGATCGGAGAAATGTGCAGGAACACTCTGAGCGTTAATATGAACGATATTAAAATTATAAGGAAAAGGCGAAAATATAGAACGTAGTTGGTCACAAAGCAAAAGGTCAGGAGAACCATCACTATCCGCACTAAAAAATTCATTAGAAGAAGAAGAGCAAGAACTGATACTAATATTAAGTTGATCGGCATAATTCATAATTAATATATTAAAAAAAAACAATAAAATACGTAAAAATAGATAAAATACAAAAAGCCTTAATATATGTAGATACTAAAACTTAACTTATTAATTTTATATACAAACTAAACAAAATTGCAATAAAATTTTCTTTACATTTAAAACACACCACTCATAATTAAAAAAAAAAACAATACCTGCACTCAAAGAAAATATATATGAAATAAAAAATTAAAAACCGGTAACAACACACTTTGTGTATAGCATGCTTTATGAAGGCACTGTCACTGTCATGTGTCAAATCACAATATAAACAGTGTCGTATGTCAATTTCATATGTAATGACAATTATTATATATAAAACCAAAGCTATTAAAAAATTAACAAAAATACAAAGCAAGTGATGCAGTAGAACAAAATAATTGAATTACCCTACAAAGTGTGTCTACCTTGAAAAATTAATCGCAATAACCCGGCCAAATAGAGAAGTTACGTGAAGTTGTAAATGTAAACATTGAATGAAAATAACTTAATCAAAGTTACAACTTGCGTCTAACTTTTCTGGGAGATTTCATAAGAGGAGGCTTTTCCTTCTCCTTGACGGCACTCTTGGGAACGGACTGGACGGACAACTCTTGCATTTTTGAAGAAGATGGATACTTTGTCATAATTGCACGGAGATCAGACAAAACTTCTATTTTACGACGCGTTTTGTCAGGAAGCAATACAACAATTTTGCCATCAGATGTCCAGCAGCAATTAATACCAAAATGTTTTCGCGCTTCCATGAAAACTTGATGTTTGGATTTTGTCGGGAATTCCGAAATAGTGATTCCAGAACCTTTAAGTAGAGTTTTTGAACTCCAGACTAGTTGGCGAGTATTGATATTATTAAACCTTATTAAAATAGGCCTAGGTCTACCTTTCTGCACTCCCAGACGATGGCAAACCTGTATTTCATTAGGAGATACTTCGGACAACTCTAATCGGCTGGATAATATGTTGTGAACAGCATTACTCAACTTCTCATTTTTTTCCTCGGCAACACCATGGATAAGGAGAACTTTTCTTCTCATGTAAGCTTCATGACGCTCTAGACCAAGAGTCAACATCTCGACTTGGGACTTCATTAATGTGAGAGTTTTCCATACGAAGGTTTTAAAGTCAAGAAACTCACTCGTCAATGATTTTAAATCTAATGGAGGAGCAGCACACGAAGGGGAAAGTTTCTTTAGCCTGTCCTCATAATTCTGCATGCGAGAATCAAACATCTTCACAATTTCATCAAAGTTTAATGACATTTGAAGTGATTGATCCATTTTTGAAATTATTGCCAATACAATTGCTCTTCAGTGCCAAATAAAGTGTGAATTTATAGGAGTGGTGTAGATGTTTTAATGTAATATTAAATCATTTCATAAAACATATTAAAATAATAATTAAAAATAAAAACTTTAGGAGCTATGTAAAAGATGTGTACACTTGTCAGTCTACCCACAAAAAAAAGCCTACTCAAATAAACAAGCCTATTCAAATAATAAAAAAAGTAATGAAATACTTTTCAAATAAAATTAAATGGTGTCACACGTGATCGGTTGATCACTATACATCTGAAACTTACACAAAATATTTAAAAAAAAAATAGCTCACGAAGTATCCTCACTTAGGTGAATAAATATTTTTATAACACTGAACTATTTTTCACATTATCTATGAAACATATTTATTACGATATCTTTCACAGTAATCATTGTTTAAACATTTTTGTACTTCTAATAACACAATTATTGTCATTAATTCACTGTTTTTACACATTCGAAATTAAAAATTTAACACACGTTATTTCTAACGTCTGGAGATATTGGAAGTTTTTTGCAACTAAAGTTAAAAAAACAAGGAGAAATGCAAGTGGGAGTGAGACGAAGATACTCAACGAAGACTCGAAGGACAAGGCCGCGCTAGTGGCGAAACTGATAACGTAAAACGAATTATCATTATTTAAAAATATTTAATAAATAATTATAAAATACAGAATTACGTATTACGTAAAAATAAATAATGTTAGAAGAATAATAAGGCTACGTCATCGTGGAAGGGATGGCGAGTGGTGGTAAAGCAAACGTGTATAAAAGTCGCTGCGCACTTTAGATGGACGAATTTTGCCTGGTGACAACAAGTGTAAGGGGAAACTCTGCCTGTTTGGAAAGTTGTAAAAGTCTTATTAAAATTGTTAGGGTGTTAGAATTCTTTAATTTTTTATTTTTGTTAAAATTCTTTGAAAATAAATGACTTTGATTTGTTTTTTTTATTTAAATACTACTGGTCTCTAAGATCAGAAGTGGGATACTAAATTCACGTGACCTAATTCGCTTTGCATTCCTGAAATAAGGCATTTTTGACTTTCCAAGTTACGTTTAAAAGTCGATTTAACTTACGTACCCACGTGTTACGTAAGAAATGTACAATCTGAGAGATTGCGTGGTAAGGCATACGACGTTAAAACTCCGGTGAGTACGTTCTAATTTTTATTTGCTTACTACCTACATAGTGATTCTGATTATAATTGCGAATTATGATTGCAAATACATTTGCGAACTTGTTTAAAAATTGCGAGCTATTTTGCTGTTTATGTTTACTGAACTACCCGCATATAGTGTTTTTTTTCCTTTCTCTTATTTCTTCTTTGCGTTTTGTGTGCTTAATTGTTTTTCATAATTAACTTCATTCCCTTTAAAGAAAATGCCTAACCGTAATCGTAGAAGTAGAAGTCGCACAAGAAACCGTGACTCGCGTCCTAGGCGCAGAGCTACACATACTAGTGACAGTGATTCTAGTTCAAGGCACCGAAAATCTCGTTCTAGACGCATATCAAAACAACCTGAGCCCTCAAATAACGTGATGAATCAAATTTTAAATCGTTTAACAGCATTAGAAGGACAACATCACTCCTTGCCGCCGCAGTCCCACGAAATGGGCTCCGGTGCGCCTGCACTAGGGTGTTAGAATTCTTTAATTTTTTTATTTTTGTTAAAATTCTTGTAAAATAAATGATTTTGATTTTTTTTTTATTTAAATTTCGCTTCTAGTCTCGTAAGATGTTAGCAGACAGAAGAAATTTTTATGACGGTAGCTTGCTATCGCTATAAAAGGAAGACGTCAGCCATTCGGGCATCACTTTGCTATTGAACTTCAGACTGCGCGGAAGCTCTGCCTGGCTTTCATTTTGCTAAATTCATTATTTTTGTAATTAAAATTAGTCTAGAACGTATTTTGGTTGTAAACTCGTTAACTCATGAAATTAAATGTTTACTTTTGTTTTATAATCTTTTTTTTTAAGTCTACCTACATCTTATTTCTAACATCAGAAGCGGGATTGAATGCCAAATCCGTTCAAATTAGTCATCCGTATTTTAATGAAATGTTGTTGGTTTGAGTTTTAACGATCGGGCAGAGTTTGAATTATAGCGTCTGAAAGTGAAATAAGCAAAAGAGGAGGAAGACGTGGTATACGGCCTTCCCCTTCCGTTTCTACTAATCACTTAGAGGGTTTTAAAATTATTACAGACACGATTGAGACGAAGAACGATCACGGCCAAGCTACGAGCCGCGAGCTGCTTTCGAGGTCTACGTGGATCCTGGCTACACGTTGGCGCTGCAGAGCGTGACACGTGTGCAGCATTCTTTGAAATTGAAACTAATGCCATGTCATGTGTGAGGGATGTCACAAAAAACAAGTTCGTACACGCAGATTATTTATTGTTCCTGTTATAATTTCGAACAGAGTTTCCACTTAAACAACACACTGAGTCGAGGTACAAAACGAACTAACTAGTCTTCTCATTTGCAAATCCTTAAATAAACATTTAATCAGTATCCCACTTGAAAAAAAAATACAACTACGCACAATATTTTATAATAGGAATAATATACATTACAATATTAAAACATTTAGTTATCCCTGGTAAGTTATTTTGGTAAGGACATATAAAGTGTAACAAAATAATATTTTATATAATTATACTGTTTATATTATACTAATTATATTTATATAGCGGTACGCGGGTTAGGCTTGGGACCGGATGTCGCTAACACATGTGTGTTGTGGGTACGCTCCCTGTGTTGTTGAAAGTGAGCGCCTCTGCCAAATACGTTGGTACGCTACATATGTTACTTTCATGCGAGCGCCTCTGCCATGAGTTACCTACAACACACTCGACATCGACCTACGTGGGGTTGACGCCTGTCTTTCGAGGGCGAACGCGCTGACGCATTGGTGCCACCGAGAGTGGATAAGAGCAACACTGCTGAACGTCTATTAGAAACCATAAGTTTTTTGCTGGTGAGATCAATCCAATTTTTCACTAATCTAGTCCTAGTGTTCATGATGTCGACAAGTATTGTGTTAAAGTAGTAGAGTGTATGAGCGAAATACATTTAGTTAGGGTCAGGTATGACCGAGCGAGTAAATAGAAGTAGATATGTTGGCCAATTCCTTGTTTGTGAACAAAATCATTGATTTGACCTTGAGACATTTTTGATTTACAAATACGTGATCTGTTCCCAAATTTAAAGCCAAATTTAAGACTTTGTATTAAACAATGACACGATCAAGTGGCATCGGTGATGACCGATTGAAGGCCTGTGTAAAGCTTGTCACAGTCGTTGTCTAGGTATCGGGGTGACCCGTTAGACATCGATGTAAACGCCTGTTGTGAGCAAATTATGCTTAAAAGGTATTCGGGTGCGTGGGAAGAGACCTGTGTAAAGTCTATGTTGACTGACTTGCCTTCTTGGTTATACTGGAATTGTGTAATAGTGCGTTGTTCGGTACAAGGTCAAATTTATTGCTTTTAAAGGATTTGAATTCAATTACGAAATAAATTAATGTGTCCATATGGTGGTTCCAGGTAATTGTGAAAACCAAATGCTGTTTCTGATTGTTTTTACTACAGGACTGTCTGCGTGGTGAGGTGCTGTCAGGAGAGGCCGTGTTAGCAGACAGAAGAAATTTTTATGACGGTAGCTTGCTATCGCTATAAAAGGAAGACGTCAGCCATTCGAGCATCACTTTGCTGTTGAACTTCAGACTGCGCGGAAGCTCTGCCTGGCTTTCATTTTGCTAAATTCATTATTTTTGTAATTAAAATTAGTTTAGAACGTATTTTGGTTGTAAATTCGTTAACTCATGAAATTAAATGTTTACTTTTGTTTTATCTTTTTTTTTAAGTCTACCTACATCTTATTTCTAACAATAAAATATTACTCAACAGTAGTACGGCTCAATGTTAAACACGTCATTCGTTTTATTCAAAAGTATTTTTTAATACCTTAGTACATTAATATTATTGAACTTCGCTAGTTTACGCAATATTATGAATTCTCATTTTTCGCATGACCTCTGCAACTTACGTATTATTTTAGTTATTGAATTCTAAATTGTTTGTTTTTGTTACTAAACCCTTATCATCAACCACATATTAGCTTTCTTTATAAAAAATTATGAAACCGTACTTCAGCGAAAACTGAATGAACTATGGGTTAGGTTTGTTAAAAAAAAAATTACGTACTTCATTTACTAGTTACTGATCGTGGAAAGAGGTAGGTACTATAAAGTCTCGAGTTGAATTAATTTACAATTTCAAAATAATTCGATTTTAAGTAAGTTCAAATCTACCAAAGAGAAATTTTGTTCTCTGTATCTTACATTCTTTTATTCTCTTTAAAGGTCATGTCACGGAAAGTGTCCTTTAATGTCGCTTAATGTGAGGTCGAAGCATCAAGTTTCAAGGTCACTACTATTAGCCGTGATTTTCGCAATCAAAAAAATACAATTAAAATAATAAGTCGATATTTGACTTATTATTATTATTTACTAATAATGTAAGAACATATTATTAACAGTACAACTTCAAAGAAAGATAATAGAATTGAATACACTTAATGTACGTAAACTAAAATTATTTTGTTTTTAATTATTATTATTATTATTTACAACTTTTTAATAATAACAAGAATCTATTATAAGACAAATAATTTTTCTACTTAAGCACTTACGTATTATATCCTTTTTATAAAATTTTAAGAGTTCATTCATCAGATTGTTTTATTGTGTTTTAGTAAATAAAAGTTATTCCATAAGTAAAATTGAATTTGAAATTTTATTTGATTAATACACGACAATAATAAATATTATTGTTGATGTTGTTGTATGTAGGTACATATGAGTATTATGAAAACAATGTTGTAAACGTCCAATGGCGCTATTTCACGGTTCAATAATACGGTTAAGTAATAAAACGATAAAACATCGTCATTTTATCATTTATAAATAAATGTATTACTGTTGAAATATTATAAAAGTATGAAAATAAAACAGTTTAGTAAGAAAATTAATCATATTTTATACGGAAGCGTGGAATGCACATTAAAAAATCTGTTTTAGGTAGCTAGGAATATTATTTTAATTTGCTAAACAAAAATAATTTTATTGTTCTGTTTTGGCATCGTTAGGCCGGGTGGGGCGTGTGGGACAGAGAGGCCCCGGGATCGCACGTCGCGCGTAGGCATGGTTATTAGAATTATTAGTATTTCGTTAGCCCTTAGAAATTGCGTTACAATGAATTGCTCGCGCAACTACAAGTTGATATTGCTTTGTTTTTTTTTCATTTGTTAAGTGTGTAGGTTAGGTTATACACTCGTTTAATATTAAACAACTGTACCGTTATTCGAAGCCTAATTATATATATATGAGATATGCCATCGCTTCCGTTCCATTTTTTTTATCTCTTTTCTCCTTTGTTTTATCCTTTTCTGTCCTTTTTCTTTCAATTTTACCACCACCACCCCAGTGGCGCCATCTATAATATAAGGTAAGCGCCATAAGGTAATCTCTTTGAATATAATAATACTCACTTTGAATAAAAATACCGTTAGAAACGTCTTCTTAAAGTGTATTTATGATTAATTAAACGGATTTTTCCGTTCGTAATATTTTTATTAATATACCGTCATACATCATAAAAATAAATATAAATTCTTTTTAGACTATGAGTGAGGCAATCAATCCAGTAAATTCAGATATAAATAAATCAGATGCATGCCGAAAGAGAAGGCGTGAAAAACATCATGATGATTCGAGCTCATCATCTTCTAGTAGTAGTTCGATAAGTAGTAGTTCAAGTGATACTTCGAATTCAAAGCGGCGTCGCCGGAATAAGTCTAAAAGACATCGCAAAGATAAGAAATTAGATAGATTGTTTAAAGAGGTCAATTATCTTAAGAATCGATTGAATAATAATGAACATAAAGATGATTATTGTAGTTATCAAACACCTAGCTATATTGATGACAATGTAAGTCGTCAGCTATACGAAGACAATGATTGTAGTGATCCAGAACCCCAATTTTCATTATCGATTAGTACTAAATTAAAAGATCCCGAAATTTTACAAACACCCTCATCTTATCTAGAAATATTAAAAAATGTGCAATGTTTTGGCAATTCTCAATGGCGAAATGTTAGGTATTCGGATGTGCAGAAAAATTATCGTCATTTCCCAGGTTTTTCTGAATTAGAAGCAAATGAAGAATTAAAACTATATGATAATAACCGACTTCTTATAAATGCCGACAAAGCATACGGTTCCTTGAGCTTCGCTCTTATTAAACAAAAAGATGTGCTTGAGAAGGAGCTTCGAAGTTTTTTATCATGGGTAAAAACGTCCCCAGATTTATCATTTAATGAAATTAACAATAAAATTGAAGATATTTTTGTTACTGGTGATTTCTCCAAAATTTCTAACGATGCCCTTCAGTTGGTCTGCGGCCACAGGGCAGAGATTATCCAACAACGCAGAGAGGCAATTTTAGCTTCAGTTAAGGACCCGTTACATAAAAGCACATTGCGCAGCATTCCACCGTCGTGTCAAAATCTTTTTGAAGCTGAAAAATTGTCAACAATATTGGATAAAGCAGGTGGTGTACGTAAAGTGTTTTGGCAACGTACAAAAGATCGCGCTTCTGTACCACAGACCGATCAAAATATTATACCTCGTATAACACCACAGCAAAATTCATTCGCTTCAGTCTCGAGAAGAGGTGGATATAGTCAAGTATCAAGGGCTATCCCTAACAAGCCCTTTCGGGCCAGGGGAAGGCAAATTAATACCCGACGTCAAGGTGAGTCAACATTCGAATATCGCTACGATCGTAAAAACTCTCCCCCTTCCCACCGGGATCGGAGAGGTAGATCAAGAAAGTTTTGACTCACCGAGTCACTTTCGAGCTGGACAACTGACCAAATACCAACTACGATGGGCGAAAATGGGAGCTCCGCCTTACATTTTGACCATTATTTCCGGCTACCATATCCCATTTATCAAAAAGCCCCCACTCTTTACACCAGACCTAAGAAGTTCCGGCCATGCGACTCCGGTTTCTTTGCAAATGACACAAATTATACAGAAGATGATAGCCGAAAACGTTCTATCTGCAGTGCAACCGTCACCCAGCTTCCTGTCACGTATGTTTCTGGTACCAAAAGGAGACGGGACAATGAGGCCCATATTCAATCTCAAAACACTAAATCAGTATGTTCTGGCAACGCCATTCAATCTGATAAACATTCACAAAATACCAGGGTTCCTACAGCCGAACGACTGGCTAGTGAAAATAGATCTTTCACAAGCTTATTTTCACCTACCGATACACAGAGCACACAAGCGTTTTCTACGCCTCTTGTATCAACAGCAAATTTTCGAAATGAACTGCCTGCCCTTCGGGTTGAGTTCCGCGCCGAAAACATTTGCGGCCCTAAGCAATTGGATGGCTCAATTTCTGCGTCAAAAAGGGATACGTCTTATAGTATACCTAGACGACTACTTAATTGCCAACAGAGACTTGTCAACCTTAAAACAACATGTGGCAATAACGATAAATTTTCTAGAGTATCTGGGATGGATGATAAATTACGAAAAGTCTGTTTTGGTTCCCAGAAAGACTATAGAATACTTAGGCATTATATGGGACCCGTGGCTAAATCGAAAAATGCTTCCAAGAGAGAAACAGGTAAAATTACATTCGTCAATAATCAATGTAATAAGAAAACCAAAAACGAATATAAAAGAAATTCAAAGCCTTATTGGACAAATGAATTTTGCCAGCTTCATCATTGCGCTGGGCAGGCTAAATTATCGACAGCTTCAGAAATTAGCAATAACACATCTCAGGCGGGAAGTAAAGAGTTTCAAACTGAACGACGAATCACTGACAGAACTTTATTGGTGGCTCCAACACCTTCGAGATTGCTCCGTAATTCACGAGCCTCATCCGACCCACTACATGGTCACCGACGCTTCAGATCAAGGCTGGGGAGCGAGGATAAACGATGTAAATCTGTCCGGTGTGTGGTCGAAAACGGAAGAGAAGTTGCATTGCAATCACAAAGAATTACTAGCCATACTCAGAGCCTTCGAAGAGTACAGTCCGAGCCTACGTTACGCATCTGTTCATTTACAATGCGACAACAAAACAGCGGTTGCATACGTACGCAACGAAGGCGGAACGAAATCGCAATCCCTTCTGGATCTGACGTACAAAATATTTCATCTTTTACACAATCTGGATATAAGCCTGACGATCCATCATATTCCCGGCATATACAACGCGGAGGCAGATCGACTGTCGCGACTACGGACCCATCCGGAATGGCATCTTCTACCTCAAGGGACTTCCCCTGTATTTGCACGATGGGGGACTCCTGTAATCGACCTGTTTGCGTCGAATCTCACACGCGTAGTAAAGAGATACTGCTCTCTGAATTGCCGGGACGATCAAGCGGAATTTTACAATGCATTATCCCAAGTATGGACATATCCGTTGGCATGGGTGTTCCCTCCTCCATTTTTGATACCCAAAGTATTACAACACCTGCATCAATGTCAGGGTATATTCCTCATTGTAGCACCGAGATGGGAAAAGGTATTTTGGAGGGCCGATCTAAAAAGTCGAGCAATATCAGCTCCTTGGACAATACGGAACCTTCCACAAGTGTTGATAGACATATCGACAGGCCTTCCTCCCCAGAATGTATCGAAGATGGTGTTGGAAGTATGGAAATGTGGGGGTGGAATGAACAATTAAAGGGATGGTCACCCGAACAAAGAAAAGTTTTAATGGATAGTTGGCGTCCGTCAACTCTAAAGTCTTACAAAACTGCATGGTCACGATGGGTAAAATGGGCTAAGGATAATACTGCAATTGTTAACAAACCTACAGGATCAGATTTAGCACGATTTTTGTGTGATCTACACAATAAAGAAAAGTTTTCTTATAGCACAATATTGTCACATAAATCCGTTGTGTCAACGTTATGCGACTTGGAATCATCAGAGCGTCTTAGTAACCACCCGCTAGTGAAACGAATGTTAAAATCCATTTCACTATCAAAACCTTCCACACCAAAACCACCGATTTGGGATGTTGAGATAGTTTTCAATCATATCTCCATGTTAAACACGGAAACAGAGAGCCTATATGAAATATCTAAAATTACTGCAGCTATTCTTTTATTGTACTCTGGAAGACGGATACATGATTTAACTTTATTAAGAATTAATTCTAATGATTGTGTTTTATCAGATGATTATGTTATTTTGTGGCCAGCATTCGGTTCAAAAACAGACTCCATTAATTACCGCCAATCGGGTTGGAGATTAAATATAAATAAAGATAATAAAAATTTAGATCCTGTTCATTGGATTAACCATTTAATCGTGATTGGGCGCGATAGAAGAAAAACTTCTAATAGCGAAAATCTTTTTATTTCAACCTGTGGTAAGCCTAGACCTGCCACTAGGTCTATAATTGGTGGTTGGATCAAAAATCTCCTTAAAGAAGCTGGTGTCATGGCATCGGCTGGTAGTTTTAGAGCCGCGTTAGCCTCTAAAAGTTGGCTCGAAAATAGCCCCATCGAAGATATTCTTGCGCGAGGCAATTGGAGATCAGAAAAAACTTTTAAGCGTTTCTATTGCCGACAAATTCTTCCTAAAACAAGAGTTTCTGAACACCCAATACAGAATTTGTTTACGCCAGTAACAACATGACTGTTATATGAGCTAATTATTGTCATTAATAATTTGTTATTATTGTGTTTATTAATTTTGTTAAAAGTCAAAAAGAAAATTATAAATTTATAATACTTTCAGTATAAATATTATTTAATTTTATTCTTACTTTAATACCTTTCTTCAAAATAAAATTTAATATTTATAATATAAATTTTCTTTCACTTTTTACTAATGTTATTTCCTATAGTCACATTACGTCGACCACCACCACCAGGCGATAACAAACACGTCTCATATATATATAATTAGGCTTCGAATAACGGTACAGTTGTTTAATAACGACGTTTTACCTACAAATAAAACGTATATTAAACATACTTACCTTATTCGAAGCCTAATACTTTAATTCTGCCTGGTGGCAAACAACAGACGTAATGACGAGTAAAGTCGGTACGAGGTCATCCTGTCGGACTGATGTCCGCTCGGGTACGGGTTTTTAGGCGGAGCCTATTGCCCGGGCTGGTCCTCACCGGCGCTCTACGCGCCGCGGTCCTGAGTTTTGGCCGAGGCCGAGGTCTTTGACCTTATGGTAATCTAATTATTTTTTTTTTTTTTTTTTTTTTTTTTTTTTTTTTTTTTTTTTTTTTTTTTTTTTTTTTTTTTTTTATAGGCTGTCTAATTTTCGTGGTTATCTAGTAATACATTATCATATAATGTATTTGTGTGTAAGTTGTCTAGTCCAGGTGGTAATCGTCATGTCCGGGTAAATTCGCCTCCCCTGCGTCATCCAGATCGTCGCTGTCGATGCCTGCGTTGGCCAAGCTCGGCTGCGGCGGCCGTAGGAGCTCGCGAGGTAGAGGACGCCCCTCTGGTGGTCGAGCATGTAGTGGTGCTATACCGTGGAGGTGTCCGTGCGCACTTGTGTCCGCGCGAGCGAACATAGTGCGCGCTAAGTGACGAACGAACTCCTCCACGGTGGGCGTCCTGGTGTCTCTGTGCAGTACGTCGTTTCTGACGTACCTCGGAGCTCCTGTGATTAAACGCAGGCATCGGTTCTGCTGGACTTGCAATTTCCTAGCCTGGCTCGCTGAGACGGTCGGAACCATGCGCAGCCTCCGATCGATGTGGCACCCCAGATACCTCACTGAGGTCTTCCACTCTACTTCCTGGCCTCGGAGAGTGAGCTGACGTAGCGTTCGCCGGGCGTAGCCGGTCAGTAGAGCGGCCGTCTTCCCAACGTTGACGGCCATCCTCCACTTGTCCAGCCACTCCGGTAGCAAGTCCAGCAGTCTCTGCATTCTATTGGTAGCGACGATCTGGTGGTGTGCTGACGCGAAGTACGCGCTGTCGTCCGCGTAGAGGGCCAACAGCACGTCTTCTTCGCCCTCGCGCAGGTGGTCGCGGAGGGTGGGGATGTCGTCCGTATACGCCGCGTATAGGCGCGGCGATATACAGCTGCCCTGGGGTACTCCGGCGCGGATGGGGCGCGGCTGGGATTCCGCGCCCTCTACCGAGACGTAGAAGCTACGGCCTTCTAAGAAAGACGCCACTATACGCACAAGCGCAGGCGGCATCTCAGTGGCTATCAGTTTCGCCAGCAGCCCGGCGTGCCACACCCTGTCGAAGGCCTTCTCCATGTCGAGAAAGACCCCGACGGTGCAGTGCCCTCTGTTGAGCTGACTGGCGAGCTCGTTGAGGATGCGCGCCAGCTGGAGCGTCGTGGAGTGGTCGCTGCGAAAACCGTACTGCTCTTCGCGCAGTGGCAGGTATCGGTTTATCCTTCGCAGCAACAGACGCTCGAACAGCTTGGCGATGTGCGATAGTAGCGTTATAGGCCGGTAGCTTGCAGGGAGACGTCGGTCCTTACCCGGCTTGGGTAGGACTATGATCTTCCCTGTTTTCCACGTCTCGGGAAAGTGTCCTGTCCGGAGTATCCCGTTGAATAGCCTCGTGAGCGCTACGAGGCATCCGTTGGGCAGCTGCATCAACGCGGCGTTCGTAATCCCGTCCGGGCCGGGCGCCTTTCGCTTAGGAAGGCGATAGACGGCTCTCCGCAGCTCTGACGGGGTGATAAAGTCTACACCCCGGAGCGGCGGAGTCGGGCCCGACAGGAAGGCGGCAACTTGCTCTTGAACGGCCGCGTGATGACGGACGACATTGGCGTTTGTCACATTCGGTGGGTTGGGAGTAAATTGTTTCTCCATATACTCCGCCAGGATCTCTGCTCTATCACTGGCGGAGTATCTTCTGTTACCCGCTCTATCTAGTAGCGGGTAAACAGGGTTGTCTTGTCCGGTGAGTCGCTTGCAGAGGCTGAATAGGTTCGTGTCGCGCTCGGTTGCTCTATCGACGGTGTCTTCCCAGCGGTCACCGTCGAGAGCCACGAGCGCACGCGATACCCTCTCTGCAAGTTTGTTTACGTCGCGCTTCACCCTCGGGCAACGGGAACGTGCCCAGAGCTTCCGCAACTGGCGCTTCCTCCTTATGAGCTCGCGGAGTGAGCTCGGTAGCGGGTCCCTGTAGAGCTGAGACGGGCCACTTGTAGTTGTGGCCGCGTCTTTTGCTTCGACGATTGCTGCGGAGATTTTCTTGTTGACGTACTCGACGTCGGCAACCGTCGAGACAGGGACTGTGAGCTCGAACTCCGCGAGTGCGGAGGTGTAGCGCTCCCAGTCGACACGTCTTCTCGGTGGTCTGGGGATGGCGAATGACCGCTCTAGGGTGAGCGCGACGAGTATAGGCAGGTGCGATGTGTTGAGGTCGTATACAACCTCGACATCTATCGGTTGTCTCAGTCCTTTATGCAGCACGACGTCCAGTACGTCAGGGATATGTTCCGGATTCGGCGGTATATGGGTCGGCGCTCCTGGACCCAATATAGCGAATCCCTGACGTTCGCTGTCCTCAAGCAGTTTCCTTCCGGTATGGGTGATGATACGCGAGCCCCAGGCTTGGTGCTTCGCGTTAAGGTCACCCACTACTAGTGTAGGAGACTGCGAGCTAAAGAGCGTCTGTACATCGGTGCTGCAATATGTAGATCCGGGTGGTTTGTAGGCGGCGTAGAGTAGAACTTCGTTGTCTCCTGAGTTTATACGCACCCCCTGTGTTCGTATTATTTCAAAGGGTGCGTGCTCCAGTTCTTCGTGTACGATGTCCCTCCGCACCAGGGCTGCCGTTCCCCGATAGGGGAAGCCCCGGGGTGAGACTTCGTCGCGCCGGTACACGAAGAAGTTGGGGACTCGAAGCTCTATTTCGCCCGTGAGTTTCGTCTCGCCCAGGAGGATTACATGTACATCCTGCGACTGGGCGAGTTGAGTCAACTCACGGACGTGTCCTCGTACGCCGCCTGGGTTCCAGTATAAGATTCTCAGCTGGAATGTAGCCTAGATAATGAGGCTATTCCAGCTGAGATAGCCGGTACGATATCCTGGCCTTGTGTATAGGCCAGTAGTATGGCCGTCAGTGCCTCCATGAATACCCGTATAATTGTAGTGGTATCCGGGCTCTGGGTAGTCGTCGTGAGCCTCTGTTGCCGGTCCGGTTGTTCCTCCGTGGGCCTGGCGATTTTCGCTGCCACGCTCGGCTGTCTAGGCTGCGGTGTTGACGCCGCAGCGGGTTCCGAGCGTGCCGGCCGCGCCGCTCTTTTTCTTTTCCTCTTCTGATTTTTCTTTTTGTTTTTGTTGGCATTCTTGCTTGTCGGCACTTGCCCGCGTGCCGTAGGAGGATTGGCAGGGGGGGCGAGTGTAGTGCCGACCTCTGGGCGGTCTTCTCTTGGAGGGTCGGTCCTAAGTTGGCGAGCTGAGGGCGTGCTGGGTGCGAGCTGTGTCTGAGCTTGCACTAGCTGCGCTGGCTCCGCCGTTAATTGTTTAGGCGGCCTTGCGTCCTCCGGTTGCTTTCCTTTTCCTTGTGGATACGGAGGGCGGGGGGGGCGCCCCTCCCCTTCCCCTCCTCGCTGTTTGATTGGTACTGAGGGGCGGGGGGGGGCGGTTGTTATGCCCCTTTTTCGTGTTTCCCTTTTGAAGTAGGTGCACCTGCGATCCTTGGCTGTGTGCGCCTTTCCGCAGTTGGCGCACGTCGGCGGTTCCTCGAGTGGCCTCGGACAGTCCCTTGCTAGATGTTCGCCGGCGCAGCGAACACATTTTTGTTGTCTATGGCAATTTGCCGAGGCGTGACCGAAAGCCTGGCATCGGTGGCATTGCGGAGGTGCCTTATTACCGCGCCAGGCTTCGATTATTAGCCCCGGCATATATAATAATTCGTTTACTTTGTACAACTGACTCTTTTCTTCCTGGTTCATGTGAGCCAGTTGTACGAAGTAGGTACATCCTTGCCTTCCTCTTGAGAAAGGGATGGCTTTAGCCCTTTCCGCCGGGAAGCCCTTTTCTTTAAGGGCCTCGATAACTTCCTCCGGTGGAGTGTCGAGTGGCAATCCTCTGATGGCTATTTTGGTCGGGAGGTCCGATTCCGGGCTGTAACAAAACCAGGATATGGATGTGTCCTGTTTCATTGCATCCGTCAGATGTTTTTGAATTACCCGGAACTCTTCCTGCGTTCCGGGTAGAAATCTAACTCCCTTGCCGAAGGGGCGCGCGTTCGGGGCTCGTCCTAGCTTAATTCTTATTGTGTTGAAGTGGTGTGTCCAATTAGGTAGTCGCTCCACCGTTATCGGTGGATATGCCGATTTCTTATTGGGTGCGTCACTTGTTGCTGGTGTTTCTATTTGAGTCTTGCTTCTGGGGGACGCCGGTGCGGCCGCTGCGGTCGCGTAGGTCCGCTCAGTTGGGCCTGCTTGGGGCGATTGCGGTCTCGGTGGTGAAGGGCCTTCCATAGAGGAGGGCAGTGCCGCGTAACTGGTCGAGTCACGCGGCCAGGTGTCCTGTGAGGACGAGGGTCCCGTCGTAGTTAAGACTTGACGTCCCCTGTCCTCCTCCATGGATGGTGATTTCGGAGGGGCCGTGTGGATGGTCCCAGACATGGTTGTTTCCAGTGTCGATTTAGGTGCTGGTGACGGTTTACGTACCGTCTTAGGACGCTTCTCCCTGTCCTCGGCGCTTTCCGGTGACGAGTCGACTGGTCTCGACCGCTTGGCCGTTTCTGCGCAAACCGTATACTCAGATACGGTTGCTGCGAAGTCGGCGTCCGCTGGTCTCCTGTCTGACTCGCTCCTTCCTTGTTCCGGTTTTTCCATTTGTGCTGTTGGGGTTTGCGTGACGGGCGTGATGACGTTCGTGACGATATCACGTCGCACTACCGTCCGCGGTATCCCCGATCTAGCTCCTTTCTTCCGTTGTTCCAGTGGGGGAGGGGGTTCCCCCTTGTCGGCCATATTCGGTACTGCTCGCTACCCTAATGCGAGTGCAGTATTCGACACCCTCAGCGCGTGCAACCCAGCCGGGTGAGACCCCTGAGGGAGGCCCAGCTAAGCGCCCGCGAGCAGGTGTCTAGTACTACACTCACAGGCAATCAGGGGTGGCGGTTTTCCACGTGTAGCTTTTCCTGAGTAGCTATTATGTATATATAATGGCGCTCAGGAAAAATAAGTGCTTGAAAATTTCTTCGCGGGCAGCGCTGCTCCGCACAGCTCGCTCACCGGCCGCTTCCTCAAGCTGCGTCGAGATGACACAGCGAGTACAACTGGCACCGGGGGTCTGTGCAGGGCGTGGTGATGTTAAACGAAGTCTTCTCAAGCGTATGCGCAAATTCTCTTCATACTAGTACGCGATTAGTAGTAAATCGAAAAGATTTTTTTTTTTTACATGTAAAGTCAGCGCCATTAACTTGTTAACTCAGATGGCGCCACTGGGGTGGTGGTGGTAAAATTGAAAGAAAAAGGACAGAAAAGGATAAAACAAAGGAGAAAAGAGATAAAAAAATGGAACGGAAGCGATGGCATATCTCATATATATATAATTAGGCTTCGAATAAGGTAAGTATGTTTAATATACGTTTTATTTGTAGGTAAAACGTCGTTATTACACGCGTTGTCATCATACTGTCTAATTTTTAATAATTCAAATAATCATAATAGTTTTTTTTAAGAGATATTACTGTAAATAGGGATTATTTAAAATTTTAAGCATGCCGAATTGTTGTGACAATGTCGTTAATTTCTAATGTTTTAATTGACTTTAAATTCGTGAAAATAGTGACAATATGTTATTATAAATTACGATTTTTATAAACACGTATAGGCTATGACAAATATCATGCAAAATATTAATACAGTGGGTATAACAAATGACATCAAAATTATGCTTTGATAAAAATTGTGAATAAAATATTCAATTGGTTTTACCTAATTAGATTTATTTTGTTTATTTGTTTCGAAGGATACTGCGTGATGCCATAGACAGATGATCTGTTTTTATTTAGTTTTGAGTGTCTAGTGATTGTGATCGCGTGTAATATTTATGTACTTGTTTAATAATTATAGAAGAATGATTAATTTTCTTTTTTTGTTAAATACAAAGTAGGCTTGTTTAAGGTATAAAAAAAGTTATGTTAGCGAAATGCCACAAAACAGTTTTTAATAATTCTTATTTATACGCTCGTCAGTTTGTTACTGAAATATTAAATGACTTTGGTAAACAGAGATGATTCTAATTTTTAAACACGCCAAATTGTTTTGACACATTTTGATTTTAATGTTACGTGATTATTTTTGAAATCCTTCGCTTACGTAACTGTTGGGATAAATTCAATTAAGTTTATTTACGAGATGTTGTTACAATTACTTTGCCAGACCGAAGCCTGATCAAGTGTGACGGTAAATTCGAATCATACATGAGGTAATTAGACGTATTTCCGTAGGTCAATGACCTAACATCAGCTGACTTAGATCAGTGACCCGCCTACCTATTTTGTTAAATTATCTTTCGCTCGCGTTTACACTCGTGTCCACCGAAAGTGTTTATGTTTTTAAAGGTTTTGTTAAGTGAATTACGTCGTTCGCAGCCGAAGGACTTAAAAAAAACCGAATGTACTTTAAAAGTGAATTTATTTTAATTCACAAACTTATTTATTAATACTAACTTCATTTATTTAGACTACAGAATGCTTTGAGAACTAATTATTAATTATTTATATTATAATATTATTTATGTTAATACTTTTCTTAATTCTAAGAGACACAGAAATTATGAGAAAGATCGGTGTGGTCCGTTGTTGGGCGACGTGATGTTGCGCAAGGGTTGCTGGTACCGGGCCGTCGTCGGTGGTCTCGGCGAATGCGATGTCGTAATGTACCTCCATAGGGTAGTCGCATACATAACACCTCCTCCCGTAGATCAGCGACTATTTGAAAGCGTTGAGTGCAAATGTCGCTGGCACCGATGTCTCGTTCCTGGCTTGCACAGGTTCTTCAGCAAAGTTGTTATGAGTCCCGTTATCTTTTTTAACCGATTCGTTCCTTGTTACATGGTGAATGTACCGCTTAGTGAGTATAGCAATACTAAGTGCCAGTGCGCTGAACAAAAGTATGTAGAATGGAATAGTTGTATGATAAATACTTCCATGGGGATGATCTAGTTTTGTAGGTTGCTCATTTAGGACCCTGTCTACAATGCTGCGTAGCCCCGGTGTATTTATATTTTTCAGTTTCAGGTGAGGGATTGTAATGGTTTTTGTAGTTGTATAATGTTCTGGAATTTCAGTTATTTTCAGCGGCTGTCTTTTGAGTTTATTTTGAATATTAGCAATAGTGAAATTGTCAGTGCGTAGTGAACACGTCTGCGGAATCGTGGCTAGATAACTTCCGAATAGGGTAGTAAATTCATGGCTGCTGCATTCTAACTCAACCTTCATTGGGCGTGGGAAGATAAGAGTGTAGTACTGATCATCTAGTTGTTCCATTGTTTCTTCGACTAGCGTAATTTTAACGGGCCGGCAGGATCTATCCATAGATTGACTGGTGATGAGGGTCTGGACGCACTCTAACTTTTCTCGGGCCTGAAGTCGGATGTTTTCTTCGCAGAGATATTGCTGATTAAACTTCGGGCATTCAGCCTCCATGTACATGAAAGCTTTACCATCAGTTGCTATGAGAGGGTATGGTGGGATAAAGGTATATTGGTCTTTGTTAGGAACAATTGAGAGTTTAAATAATTTGAATTGTCTAGGAGATACAATCGGGAATTTAAAAATTATTACTATTCGCTTTCCTACATAATAATAACCGGGTCTGATAATACTATAATAATCTCTAAGATCTGCCTCTATTAACTCTTTGGAGTTATAAATCTGTCTTAGTTTATCTAAAATATCTTCTAAACTACTAGTACTTAACATGCTATGATGGGTGCTCGATGCACGCACAAATGTTAATATATCTTCTAATCTACTTAATTCTAGTGTTGCCCAAATTCAGTCTTGGTCTTGCAGTCTTGGTCTTGTTCTTGCGTTTTTGCAAGACCAAGACCAAGAACAAGACCGCGTATTTTTAGCAAGACCAAGACCAAGACTGACCGTGCAAGACTTGAGCGAGAACAAGACATAGCCTGCAAGACTCTTGCGTCTTGCAGCTAGGACTTAGCGCTATTTCACTGAGTAGTTAGGTGTAACAGTTCGGTGTATAGGTAGGTACGCTTAGGAATTCTATGAGACGCAAAAAACTGTATCAAAAAATATGAAAAACTGGACCTATGCGCATTACGACTAATACCATAAACATATCTATTAAAATATCTATTAAAATCAAACTGAGTGCATGCATAGTTATGTTTTAACCATCGGCACTTTGATAATGCGGCATCAAAGGTTTTGTACTTACTTCTCAAAGAAATTTGCCGCTTTTCGGAAGTACATGGTTATGATACACGCGCCGGCGGCTTCTTTTGAAATCTAAAACAATCGTTGCCGCCACGCCGAAATCATAACATTTGACACTATTTGATTGCCGCCATAGGGCGTAGGTATACTCATGCAAAATAATTTCGAATTTTAAGAGTACCTACAGGTGTTCCAAAGAATAAATAAGTTTCAGAGTGCTTAGAATGAAAATGAATACATTATACTGATCACGCAAGTAGTATTATGATTAGGATAAAATGGTAAGGATAGGTAGTAGATGTCATATTAATTCATTCTAGTAAGTATATATTATAATATTGATTACTTATATGGTTTTAAACTAATTACTTAGGTACTATTATTGTACATTTAGTCATTATATTTCTTAAGTTTTTAAAAGAAAAAATAGCAAAAAAGTGTTCAAATATCACCCGTTTAATAAATATTGTAGCCGCTTTTAAATATACTTGAAACGTGTAAAAAAATTCTACAAAACTAATAAAATAATATAAAAAGCGTAGGTACTTATCTACTAATAAAATAAAAAGCCTGCGATAAGAGTTTTGTATTACTTATCAGCCCGAATATCTCTGAGAGAGATGATGAGAGTAAGTATTTACTAGCTGTGCCCGCGACTTCGTCCACGAGGAATAGTAACTTTGGAGGTATAGTGACGTTCAGAACTTATTTATTTATTTTAAAACTTCTGTCATCAAACATACAAACGAACTCTTTAGCTTTATAATATTAGTATAGATGTACGCCAAAACATTCACTTATATGTAAAGAATAGTGATTGGCACTAATTCTTTACATATATTTTATTCACGCGTCGCGTCTGTAACTTCCATGAAAACGACATATAGGTCAGTTGATTTTTCGAATTTCTTATCAAATCTTCAGTTATTTATTAATCTGCTTGATCTTTACTATGGCTATGTTAATTCAAGCTCACAATGTTCCAAGTTCCAATTCTAATACGTTTTTCTAACATTTAAAGTAAACTTTAATAAATAGTAATAGACTAATAGGTAATTGCAAGACTTGCAAGACTCTTGCTGCAAGACCAAGACCAAGACCAAGACCGGGAGCGCAAGACCAAGACCAAGACCAAGACCAGGTGTATGGGCGCAAGACCAAGACCAAGACTGGCTAAGTCTCGTCTTGTTCTTGCATTTGGGCAACACTACTTAATTCTAACATTAAATCTTCCGCATTCTTACTAATAAGTATCAATAATTGGGCAAACTTTGCAAATTTAATCAGAGTATTGTTTGCGTAGGCGTCATGTTCTAACAGTAACTCTAATGTGCTATTAATCTTAACTTGTAATCGTACAGAAAATCGTACAGAACGTACGATATTCGTAAAGAGTGAATTATGTTTCATCATCCATTCTTTATTTAAACTAATATGGTCATTAAATTCGGATACTAACTTTTCATTGTTACTTTCTAAGATTTCTAACGCACTATTATACTTTTCAGCATCTGTTTGATCCAGGTTACCAGTTATACTTTTGATAATAGAGCCAATACCATTAATTAAGCCTCGTTTAATTCGATGGGGTTCCAAACTTTTAATCTGAGACCGTATTTTAGTTAATCTGTTAGATATGTCGCAGCGTCAGTTAATTTAATACTTTGATTATAACAATTTAGCTTTATAGTTCAATTGTAGATGGCGCTCGTAAGGTCAATCACTATTTGGTGTTTAAAATGAGTGGGGGAGGGTAGACAATAATTATGGTGATTAGGCGCGACATGAGACGTTGGACTTTAAAAAGACTCCATCCGATTGATCGTGACTAATTGTTATTACTATTGTAATTGCGAAATAGCGTTAAATCAATATACGATAATCAAGCCATCTATTCGTTGTATTATTTGGTGAATATTTTTGACGAAGATGGTCACCCTGAACCAAACAATCCCGCTGTTTCCCCGACATCAGAATTGGGATGTGACCCACATTGCAGGCTGCAGCCTGCCACAAATAGTAACGAGGATAAATGGAAATTGTTATTGGAACAGCAAAATCAAAATTTCCTCGCTCTAATTCAAGCTATGAAAGCATCGTCATCAAGCGGCCATGTGCATCTCCCTACGTTTGATCCCGAGAAGACTAGTGTAGATGCACGTGCTTGGCTATCAACCGCAGATATGTGTATGGCTGATCAACCGCTATCTGGAGCACCACTAATGATAGCTTTAAGCAAAGCATTAAAAGGACAGGCGTCGGCTTGGCTATCCCAGGTGTTTTTCCCTGGTATGACGTGGAAGGATTTTCAAGAGGTTTTCACCGCCCGCTATGATACGTCAGAGACGGCTGCTTCAACGCTCATTAATCTTTACAACAGCAAGCCAAAAGAAGGTGAATGCCTTGCAACTTATGCTGCCACTCAGTTGAATATTTTAATGTCACGTTGGAAAAAGCTTAATACAGAGCAGATTGCTATTTCTACTGTGATGGCAAACATAGCTCAAATAGAACCACGTGTCAACCGTGTTGCTTTCACCACTCAAATTGAAACGCGATCAAAAATGCAACAAGAACTAAAAGCTTTATCTTATATGAAGAGAAAAGCTTTACCAACTAGCAACTTTGACAATGACCCCTCGGATCCAAAGCAACGCAAGCTTATGACGACAACGACTCTGAAGTGTGCACATTGTGGCAAATTGGGCCACCATATTTCTGTGTGCCGTTTTAGGAAGGATAACCGTTCCACCGGGGTACCCCAAGGAGAAGTAAAGAAGGCCACGACATCTACAAAAACTATTGCTTCGGACATAATTTGCTACAACTGCCGGGGCACGGGACACTACGCATCGAGATGTCCTCGAGCTACCAACACAGATGCAAGGACAACTGCCTCCTCCTCGACTGTCAAGCCGGTAGAGCGGCGCATAGATGTCTGCGCCATCAGAGCGCCTATGGGCACCTTGGAACACTCGGGTGAGTTCTTTTCATTTCGTTTCGACTCAGGGGCAGAGTGCTCACTTATTAAGGAAACAATATCATTGAAATTTTGTGGTGAACGAATTTCTAGTTTGGTTAGAATGACTGGTATTGGGCAAGCTAGCGTTTATAGTACCTCGCAAATTAAGACTGTAGTTAATATTGATAATAACGTAATTAATATCTTGTTTCACGTCTTACCAGATCAATTTTTGTTACATGATATTATGATTGGGCAAGAAGTGTTAGCTCAAGGATTAGAAATTCATGTCACCCTGGACAAAGTGACGTTTTGTAAAACTTCAGTTATTAATGCCTGCACTGCATTATCTAGTGATCTTAATTTTGAAAATATCGTCACAGATATCCCCTCGCAGTTTAAGCCTAAATTAGTTAATATTTTAACTCAATATAAAGATTACTTTGTTTGTGGCACTCCGTCTGGTTTTGCTAATACTGACCCTGTAGAGATTCGCCTTATTGACCCATGCAAAACAGTTGATCGGCGCCCTTATCGTCTGAGCCCACTTGAACGTAGCATTGTACGAGATAAAGTGGACGAGTTGCTCGCGTGTAATGTTATACGTCCAAGCACGTCCCCGTTCGCCAACCCTATACTCTTAGTTAAAAAAAAGACGGCACAGATCGTTTGTGCGTCGACTATCGAGAGCTAAATGACAATACCGTACCTGATCGTTTTCCTTTACCACTTATTTCCGATCAAATTGATCGCCTTCACGGTTGTTATTATTTTACCACATTAGATATGGCAAGTGGTTTTCATTTACTGCCTCTTCACCCGGATTCCGTGGAGAAGACTGCGTTTGTGACTCCCGATGGTCATTACGAATATTTGACCATGCCTTTTGGTCTTCGTAATGCACCCTCCGTGTTCCAACGAGCTGTTACTAAGGCTTTAGGTACTCTTGTCAATTCCTACGCTGTCGTGTATATGGATGATATTCTTGTAATAGGAAACGACAATGTTGAAGAGTCCCTAGAGAGAATCCGTGTAGTTTTACAAACTTTAACTGAAAAAGGTTTCATTTTTAATTTGAAAAAGTGTTCATTTATGAAAGAACAGGTGGAATACCTTGGTTATGTAGTAAGTCAGGGTGAGGTTCGTCCAAATCCTAAAAAGATCGAGTCCCTAGTAACTCTGCCTCCTCCTAAAAGTGTCACCCAGTTACGCCAATTTATTGGATTGGCCTCCTATTTTAGGAAATTCATCCCTAGCTTTGCACAAATGATGGCCCCACTTCACGCTCTGACTAGTACTGGTAAGAGTAATATCGAGTGGAAGACTGAACATGAACGCATTAGACAAGATGTCATTCGAATTTTGACTAATGAACCCGTTCTTATGATCTTCGATCCTAATTGTCCGATTGAGCTTCATACCGATGCTAGTGCTGTTGGGTATGGTGCTATATTGCTTCAGATTAGGGAATGCAAACGATTTGTCGTTGCTTACTTTAGTAAGCGTACCACGGCCGCTGAGTCGAAATATCACTCCTATGAGTTAGAGACTTTAGCGGTTGTGAACTCTATTAAACACTTTCGACATTACTTACACGGCAATAAGTTCACGGTAGTGACCGATTGTAATTCCTTAAAGTCTTCTCGCAATAAAGCTGACTTAACCCCGCGTGTTCATAGATGGTGGGCTTTTTTACAAGCTTTTGATTTCAATATCGTATATGCAAACGGAAAACGAATGTGTCATGCCGATTTCTTATCAAGAAATCCCCTCCCATCTATACCTGTGAACAAAGTAGAGCAAAGGCGAGTAGATATTACCACCCTTTCTGAAAACTGGTTACAGGCAGAACAGTAACGTGATCCAGAAATCACAAAGTTAGTTGACAATCTCAAGGATTGTAAACTCGATGAAAATGTCGCTAAAACTTATGAAATAAGGTCTGGAGTATTGTATCGCAAGGTGCAGCGTAACAATCGATCTCGTTGGCTAGCAATTGTCCCCAGAGCTTTACGTTGGTCTCTTATTAACTCAGTTCATGAATCTCTCATGCACGTCGGTTGGGAGAAAACGTTGGAGAAGGTATTTGATTTGTATTGGTTTGACCATATGTCCAAATTCGTTCGCAAATTCGTTGACAACTGTGTAACTTGTAAGGTGTCAAAGTCCCAGTCTGGCAAGGTTCAAGCAGAAATGCACCCCATACCTAAAACCCCTATACCATGGCACACTTTGCACATTGATGCCACTGGTAAACTCAGTGGTAAGAACGACAGAAAGGAATGTGTGTTCGTGTTAATAGACGCCTTCACTAAATTTGTCATGTTACATCATACCCTACGTATTGACTCAGCGAGTAGTATTAGAGCTTTAAGGACTAGTATTTCTGTGTTTGGTGCCCCGAAGCGTCTCATTGCCGATCAAGGCCGCTGCTTTGCTAGTGTGGATTTCAAGGAATTCTGTCAATCCCATTGTATCGATTTGCATCTTGTAGCTACAGGAAGTTCCCGTGCTAACGGTCAAGTCGAACGGGTAATGAGTACGCTTAAAAATATGCTTACTGCTGTTGAAACAAGTAGAGAAAAATCATGGCAGGATTCTCTCCCGGAGGTTCAGTTAGCACTTAACTGCACTATTAATAGAGTCACTAGGTCGAGTCCTCTCGAGTTATTGATAAGCAAGGTAGCTAGGCCCATAGAGCTTTTATTTTCTAATGATGACGAGCCTGAGGTGAATATCGAGGCAATCCGTGAACAAGCTATCGCTAATATGAACAGTAGGGGAGCATGTCGGTCACCTCCACGTGGTGCTCCCTGGAAACGTGTGGACGGCAGCCCCGTAGCGGTTCTGCTGCGAGGCTGCCGTCGACACGGCTGACGACCGACAGAGGCGGGGGGGAGTATATTGGGGACGCACGTTGTTCCGCTCTGCTTAAGCAGACTGAAACTTCGCTCCAATATACGTATCCTAATCCTAAGGTCTAGCGTGCCGAGGGGATGAATGGTCGGAGGGCATCCGGCCCCAAGCGCTAACAATAAAGCGATATGGAATGTACCAAAAGTATAATTCCCCAGGTGGGCAGCGGCAATAGCTGTCAATCCCACCCGGAGCATGTCTCCGGCAAGCGCCCCGACTCGAAATCTGGGGGGGGCGCACATACCGCTGAACCGCACGCTTCCAGCGTCAAGAGCCGAGGAGGCTCCACTCATTCTCGCAGCCTGGAGTCGATGGCTGCAAGAACCGACAACGCGCAGGCGAGGCCCGACGGCCGAAAACGACTGTGCGTCAGACAGGGGGAATCCCAGGGGTCAGAGTCGGCCAGTGACGTCTTGCCGCCTCCGAAGGTGCCCAAGGCACGGTCGGGGAGAGGCAGACCGCGGTCCGCAAAGACCAAACCTAGGATTAAAATCCAGCTGAAGGATTCGGGGGAGGGAGGAAGGGAGAAGGAGCTGGCGCGAGACGAGCGTGGGCGGTTTCTTCGCCCGGACACGCCCGGCTCCAACATCGCCGGCGACGATGAGGTGGAGGGGAGTGGCTGCGACTCGGACATGAGTTGTTCGAGTCTCAGCCTCTCCTCTTGTGCTGGGCCTAGCAGGGCTACAGACGGGGATACCGGGGACGAGCGCCCAGACCCCTCCGCGGCTTCGGCAGCCGCGCGTGAGGGGGGGAGCCTCCCTGGACCCGAAGTCCTGCAGGCGAAGATGCAGGCACGTCCCATGGATGAACTTGGTGCCGGCATCGCCAGCAATCTGGCGGCCATACAAAAGGTTGCAGACAGCTCCCGTAAGATGAAAGGGAGCCTCGTCTGCCACCTGCGCGAGGCCACGCGCAATACTCAGGCGGCGGTCGCTGAGCTCCTGCGGCGCCAATCAAAAGGCGCCGACGTGGAGAGGCTCGAACGGGAGAACTCCCAACTTCGAGCCGAACTCGCGACCGTCACTCAGCGGCTGGAGCAGCTGACGGCACAATTTAACGCCTTTCAGGCGAAACAGGTTGTTGTGCCGTCGGCTCCATCCAGTGACGTGGCGACACCCAAGCGCGCGACGCCGGCAGTGAATACTGCTACGGCGTCTGCAGCGCGAGTCCCTGTCGCGCCCAGGAAGCGTGCCCCTGCCGCACAGGCCGGGCGCGCTCCTGTGGGGGCTGCGGCGACGTCGAGGGCTTCTGTTGCTCCACGCGCTCCTGCTCAACTGACGAGCAGTGAAGCCGGGCTCATGGAGCACATCGGAGCCCTCATAGAGGAGAAGCTGGCCGCCTTCAGGGCGGAGCTCTTCCCTGACAGGGCATATAGGCCCGCATTGACGGGGAGAGCTGCGCCTATTCGGCCAGTGGAGGCCCCTTTGACGGAGCCTCCTCCGCCCGGGAAGCGGAGAAGTCGCCTCCTTTCCCTCCTCCTCTCGTCCGACGGCTTCTGCCGAATCTTGGGCGACGGTCGCGGCCAGGAAAGCGCAACCTGGATCGCGGCCGAAGGCGTCTTCCCAGCCTGCGGCAAAAAAGCCTGCGGCTAAGAAGGCGCCTAAGAGAAGGCTCCCAAAGGTGCCGGCGACCGCGGCAGTCGCCATAACGGTCGTCCAAGGCGCGACGACGACCTATGCCGAGGTCATGCGAGCTGCCCGTACGCGGGTTCAGCCCCCTGACCTCGGTATCGAGACGGTCGAGCAGAAGAGGGCCGCCACTGGCGGGATCCTGTTGAACATCGGGGGTCCAGACAGTGACGCCAAAGCCGACCGTCTCGCAGCGCGGATGCGTGAGGTCCTCAAGGACCTCAATGTGAGGGTGACTCGCCCAATTAAAACGGGCGAGCTACGTGTGCTCGATCTGGACGACGCCATGACACCTGAGGAGGTGGCGTCGGCCATCGCAGAGGCGAGTGGGTGTTCGACGGAGAATGTCACTGTTGGCAGTATCCGTCGGTCACCCATGACGCTCGGCACGGCACATGTGAGGTGCCCTCTCGCCGCCGTGCGCAAGCTGGCGACGACCTCACGCATCCGCGTGGGATGGGGCTCCGCTAGGGTCGAGGTGCTGGAAGCAAGGCCGCTATATTGCTTCCGGTGCCTCGAGAAGGGCCACGTTGGGCAGACGTGTCCGAATGGAGCAGACCGGAGCGACCGGTGCTTCGCCTGTGGAGAGCGCGGCCACAGAGCGAGCCAATGCACGGCTAAGTCGCTTCGGTGCCCCTTGTGCTCAGATGTGGGTCGCCCGTCGGCCCATCGTCTGGGCGCAAAGACATGCTGTCAGACGGCGGGTGGGAGGAAGAAGGGTAAAAAGACCACTCCTTCCACCCCGGCTCATACGACCGCCGGGGCTCCCGCCTCAGCACCGGATTCTGCTCCGCAGGAGGCCATGGACGTATCCCATTCGCGGGAGTAAGGGTGCTGCAGGCGAACTTGAACCACTGCCGCGGTGCTCAGCAACTTCTAATGCAGACCATTGCGGATTGGTCCATAGGCCTCGCGGTCGTGGCGGAGCCCTATCGCGTCCCCGACCACCCTCGCTGGTTTGGGGATGCCGCTGGCACCGTGGCCGTCCATTGGGCGGGCGGTGCAGGGGTCCCACCCTGTTCCTTGCTCGAAGCGGGGCAGGGATTCGTGGCCGTTCGGTGGGGCCCCTTGGCCATTGTGGGGTGCTACGTTTCTCCCAACAGGTCACTCGCCTACTACGAGTTGTACCTGGACGGGCTGGCGGACTGCGTTCGCAGATGCCCACTCCGTCCGCTGATCGTCCTGGGGGACTTCAATGCCCACGCCAGGGCTTGGGGTAACTCTAGGGACGATCCGAAGGGAGTGACGCTTCTCGACTGGGCGGCTAGTTTGGACCTTCGGCTTATAAACGTTGGGTCGGAGAGCACTTGCGTGCGGTGGCAGGGGGAGTCGGTCGTGGACCTTACATGGGCGACTCCTCCTGCGATTCGCATGCTCTCGGGATAGCGTGTCGCTGAGGAGGTGGTCACACTGTCCGACCACCGCCACATCTATTTCGATGTGGCTATCCGCCATCCCGACCGATCCAGCCGTCGTCAGGGAGACACCCTGTCGCGACGTTGGGCCCTCAAGCGGCTAAACCGAGATCATCTCGAAGCCGCTGCCATCGTCGCGGCATGGCCACAAAACGCCGAGGAGATTTCGCCCGACCCCGAGGGTGAAGAGGCGAGAAACTCCAGAGGAGAGAGACGAAGCCTAGAGGGCTTTCCAGGAGGCCAAGAAGGCGTTGCGAGACGCCATCTCGGACGCCGGCGCTCGGTCCTGGAATGAGCTCCTCGAGAGACTCGACAGGGATCCGTGGGGGCGCCCATACCGCATGGTACTGGGCAAGTTACGCCCGTGGATGCCCCCGTTGACGGAGACCTTAGATCCGGATCTACTGAGAAGAGTGATAGATTCGCTCTTCCCGGTGATCCGGTCAGGTCCCCTGTATCCCTCGCTACCGCCGGTCATTTGGACCGACGAGTTGAGGGTTACAGAGCAGGAGTTCGACCGAGCACTTGGTCGCCTGAGTGCCCGGAACACAGCGCCCGGTCCCGATGGGATTCCGGGACGGACGTGGGTGTTGGCTTCGGCTCACTTGGGGGACAGGCTGAGGCGGCTGTTCGACAGCTGTCTCCGTAACGCCACGTTCCCCAAGGCCTGGAAGGAGGCAAGTCTGGTCCTCTTGAGGAAAGACGGCAGAGACGCGGACTCTCCCTCTGCGTATCGTCCCATATACCTGCTGGACGAGGCTGGCAAGCTCTTCGAGCGGATTGTCGCTTCTCGTCTCCCTGGTGTACCACCGTGTGCCTCTCTACCTGCAGGCAATTGTCGGGAGCTACTTGCGCGACAGGTACATTGTGTACGTGGGCCAGGACGGTACGAGGACCCGGAGAGAAGTGTGCTGCGGGGTTCCGCAGGGATCGGTCCTAGGACCACTCCTGTGGAATCTCGCGTACGACGCGGTTCTGCGTGTCGAACTCCCCGCAGGCGTCAGCGTGATCTGCTACGCAGATGACACGCTGGTGCTGGCATGCGGGTTGAGCTTCGAGATGACCAGACGGCGAGCCGAGCTCGGAGTCGAACTCGTCGTCGCGAAAATCTGCGAACTGGGTCTTGGGATGGCGCCGCATAAGACGGAGGCGCTATGGTTCCACAAGTGGCCGGTGGGCCGGGAACCACCCCGTTCGCAGATCATTCGCGTAGGTGACTCAAACGTCCAGGTGTCCAGGTACATGAAATACCTGGGCCTTGTCCTGGACGGTCGCTGGAGCTTTGAAGAGCACTTCAAGCTCCTGGTCCCCCGGATCGAGAAGGTAGTGGGTGCGTTGCACAGACTGCTGCCTAATCTCGGGGGACCGAGGGAGTAGGTTCGCCGCCTCTATGCTGGTGTCGTGCGATCGATGGCCCTCTATGGGGCACCCGTTTGGTCACACCGACTGACGGGCACCCGCCGCTGCAAGACTAAGATCCTGAGTCTGCAGCGGAGAGTGGCCATCCGCATGGTGCGGGGATATCGCACGATATCCTTTGAGGCGGCGACCCTTCTGGCGTGCTTTCCGCCGTTGGACATCCTGGCGGAGAGGGACGCGAGGGTCTACGACCAGACTCGCGCCCTCCGTCAAAGCGGCGGAAGTGCGTCCTACCCTGCCAGCGTCCTCGAAGCGCTCAGGCGGCAGGAGCAGAGAAGGGCACACACGACGTGGTGCGCCCATCTCCGCGAAGACCGGTACGCGCACAAACGCGTCGTGAGTGCTATCCTGCCAGCCTTCGAGGCCTGGATGCGGCGGAAGCGACGAGTCACCTTCCGACTTACACAGGTACTGACTGGTCACGGTTGCTTTGGAGAGTACCTGTGTAGGATCGGATGCGAGGCGACGGCGGTTTGCCACCACTGCGGGGCGGACCAAAACGATGCCCAACACACGCTGGAGTCGTGTCCCGCGTGGACCGCGGAAAGGCAAGTCTTGGTCCAGCAAATCGGGCGAAATCTCTCCCTGCGAGCAGTCGTGTCGGCGATGCTACGCAATCGGCGTGGGAGGCCGTAGTCAACTTCTGCGAGACCGTCATGGTCCAGAAGGAGACTGCGGGGCGGGCTCGGGAGAGGGCCATTTAAGGGTCCTTATCGTGTTGTCGAAGTTTTAGAAGGTGATAGGTATGTACTTAAGGCACTTAATGGCAACCGTACATACAAGTACGCCCATGACAGACTGCGCAAAATGCCCAATAATGAAATCCCTGAAGGATTATTTGATGTCAGTGAATCGGATAGTGACGAGACTGAGTCAAATCCTTGATTATTTGTTACTAGTTAATAGGTTATTCGTACAATCACATGTGCCGCTGGTTAAGAGATGCCGCTGGTAAAGTGATGCCGCTGGTTAGGCGATGCCGCTGGTTAAGCGATGCCGCTGGTTAAGCGATGCCGCTGGTTAAGCGATGCCGCTGGTTAAGCGATGCCGCTGGTTAGGCGATGCCGCTGGTTAAGCGATGTTTATAACTGACCTAATTGGTCAGGCATGGCCGAGATAAAGGAAATGTACCTTAGATTATTTCTATTTCAGATCCACCACACGAGGACGTGTGAGGCGCAGGACGGCCGTGTCGCAGCGTCAGTTAATTTAATACTTTGATTATAACAATTTAGCTTTATAGTTCAATTGTAGATGGCGCTCGTAAGGTCAATCACTATTTGATGTTAAAAATGAGTAGGGGAGGGTAGACAATAATTATGGCGATTAGGCGCGACATGAGACGTTGGACTTTAAAAAGACTCCATCCGATTGATCGTGACTAATTGTTATTACTATTGTAATTGCGAAATAGCGTTAAATCAATATACGATAATCAAGCCATCTATTCGTTGTATTATTTGGTGAATATGTTTGACGAAGATGGTCACCCTGAACCAAACAATCCCGCTGTTTCCCCGACAGATATATAATCAATTTGTAATTCATAAAGAGCGTAAATATCTTTATCCAGAGTAGTTCTAAAATGGTTTAGCTGTGAATCAATTAAATCAAGATGACATTCGAACTCATTTAGTTCTATGTATTGAATAAAGGAATGATAGTGGGTTATGAGTTTGGGATTTCCAAGATAAAAAGGGAGGAGTCCTGGTCCATTTTCTAGGTGTTCAAGTTTTATGTCCAGAGCCAACGTCAGCTGAAGAGTTAGTAAGGTCAGTACCAGTCGAGCCCTGTAACAATTTCTTAGTCTTTGTCACTCGTTTAAGTCTAGATTTGGCTATGGGACTTTTCTTCTTAGAAACGTAGATATGAATAGGCAAGTCAGCAAGTACTGTGTCATAGGTATACTTGGTAGTTAATTTTTGTCTACTAGCAGCGGGGTTCTTTATGAAGACTTGTTGTTCAGTTGAGTATTCAACTTCAGGTTCCCTATTTTCGTTCCTATTACTCATTATGTTGGTTCGTTCAGTATGAGTATGATCGTTTATTAAGTTATAGGCCGTCTTCATTTTATCGCGATGATTAATAATGTACTGTTGTAATAGATGTTTAGTCAGGTCTAAGTCTAAAGGGTCTCTAGGGTCGAAATGTCCTCTAATTATGTCATGGGGTCTGCACTTTGTAAAACTGTGAACTGAACTATTGTAAGCTAATATCGCATAGGGCATTTAATTGGTGACAGATTCCTCTTTATTACGTAATCTTAATATGCGTAAGTGTTCTAGCAAAGTAGAGTGAAAACGTTCTATAAGTCCGTTATCGTTAGGTGAATGAGGTAGAGTTTTATGATGATTCACTTTATGTAACCTAGTAAATTCACTAAATAGTTGATTTGTGAACTCAGTCCCATTGTCAGTTATGATAGTCAAAGGAAGTCCATGATGTGTGCTATAAGTTAAAAGGGCTTGAAGGATACTAACTGCAGTACCATCTCCTAAATAGTAGGCTTGTCCATATTTAGAGAAAGAGTCGACAAAGGTTAAATATTTTCATTATGTACAGTGAATAAATCTAGGTGGACTAATTCAAATGGTTTTGTAGCTGGGAGTACGATCTTGAATATAGGTCTAATGGGGTTCCTGTCGTATTTAGTCTGTCCGCACACTACACACTCATTTATGTATATATTTAGAAATTTCGTCTTTAATTCTAGGCCAATAGTATTTCCTAGACAAGGCTAAATAGCACTCGTTAATACCTCGGTGGTTTGTCTTTCCATCGTGATAGTGTTTAATTATTTCCTGTTGTTTAAGATAATCTTTTACGTCTTCTAGCTCTACCTTTGCTAAGACTAAATTCATAGAAGTACGGAAATTATTTTGAATTATAGGTAAAACAGAATACATACCTAATGGAGGGGTAATTCTAAGAGCTGTCTTAATTTTTGGATTACCAAATTCTTTTATTACGTCTACAACATCTTGTTCCAGATTAGATTCTGATACCTGTACTAATGTCCTGGTGTGAGTTTCAAAAGGTTTTCTCGTTGTCGGTTTACGTTTCATGTCACCTACTATAGTTATATGTATTTGTCTATGAAATTTATTAAGTGGTTCTTCAGTGATGGGAATTTCAAGGATAGGGTTTTCAGCACTAGTGTGGGCAGTTATTGTGGTAGAACCCGAAGGAGAGGCCGGTCTTTTAGATACGTTAACTATTACTGACTCAGTCGTTTCATTATTAATCTCTATTCGAGATAGAGCGTCGGCGTTGGTGTTAGATTTGCTGGATTTGTATACTATAGTATAGTTATATTCAGCAAGTTTCAGTCTCCATCTAGTCAGTCGGGAGTTGGGTTCCTTAACATTCATTAGCCATTGTAAGGGTTTATGATCGGTTATTATTTTAAATTTTCGTCCAAATAGGTAAGGTCTAAAGTATTTTGTAGCCCAAACTATAGCTAAGAGTTCCTTTTCTATCGGGGCATAGTTAATTTCACTGTCATTGAGAGTTCGCGAGGCATAACAAATAGGTTTGTTGGAACCTATAGGTCCTTGTGATAGTATAGCGCCTATTGCTACATTGGATGCGTCTGTTGTCAAATTGAATTCTTTGTCGAAGTCAGGGTATTGTAATATTGGGTCCGTTAGTCAATACGGTCTTACACTTTTCGAAACATTTTCGAAATATAGTCACTGTCTAGAGTAATTTTACAGCCTTTTTTCAAACATTTATTCATCGGTTTAGTAATTTTCGCGAAGTCTGGGATAAATTTTCTATAATATCCTATCAGTCCCAAAAACTGTTTAATTTCCTTACTAGTCTTAGGGATGGGGTACTTTTGGATTGCACATATTTTGTCTGGGTTAGGTTTTATTCCATCTCTAGTAATTATATGCCCGAGATATGCGGTTTCCAGCTTCAGAAATTCAGATTTATCCATCTGGATTTTAAAATTGGATTCACGCAACCTGCTAAAGACTTTTTCTAAGTTAATCATATGCTCTTGTAGAGAGGTGCTGAATACTATTATATCGTCTAAGTAGACAAGGCAAATCTCGTTTTGCAAGCCTCTGAGGACATTATCCATGACTCTCTGGAAAGTAGAAGGAGATTTCTTAAGTCCTATAGGCATTCGAAGAAATTCGAAGTGCCCATGCTCAACATTGAAGGCAGTCTTGGGTATGTCGTCAGGTTTCATTTCAACTTGATAGAAACCGGATGCCAGGTCTAGCGTAGAATAGTATTGGCACCTTCCTAACTTGTCTAAGACGTCAGATATGTTTGGTATTGGGTATTTATCATCTATAGTCTTTTCGTTCAATTTTCGGAAATCTATTACTAGTCTCCATTTTTGTCTCCCCGAAGCGTCTGGTTTTTTAGGTACCACCCAGATAGGTGAACTCCAGGCAGAGTCAGATGGTCGTATTATTCCTTGTTCAAGCATTTTTGCAATTTGGTCCCTAACTTCTTGTCTATGAATAAATGGATACCGGTAACTTTTTGTATAAACAAGAATCTCGTCAGTAGTCTTAATGTTGTGTTTGATTTTATTTGTGAATGTAAGTGGTTCACCCTCAATGTAAAACACGTCAGCAAATTTCGAACAAAGAGTTTGTAGATTAAGCTTTTCTTCACTATTTAAGTGATCAGTCCTAAGTCGGTTCAGTACGTCTTTAATGCGTGTATCTAGGGGTTCTGGAAGGGTGCAATCGATGTCATAACATTCTATCGATAAGGGTTGTTCAAAAGTCAGTGCGATATCGTAGTCAGTGGGGTTCTCTATTTCTACAAAACCAGAATTATCCGTAACGGTCGTGATACACTCGCGAATAATACAGTTACATATTATTTGTTCAGACACGTATACGTCACCAGGTGGATAGGTACGTTAACTATTTTCTGAGAATGCGCGGGGATAGTTTCATGCAAATTGATGGTTCGATATTTGTATTTTAATAATGGAATATTCGTATAATCTGTCACTAGTATATTATGTTTAAGATCTATTATACTATTTTTTAACAAATCTAGTCCTACTAGACCGTCGAAATAGGTATGAAATTTAAATATGAAGTACTTTACGTTCTTTTGTTCATTAAATTCTGCAAATTGTGGAATTGTGATAGAGTGTTCATGATACGAGGTAACTCGAGAGTTTGTTACCTCAAAGGGGTCGTAGTTAAGTGGAACACAAGAAAAATATTGCTTAATTACGTCAGGGCTTAAAAAAGATTGATTAGCCCCGGTGTCCACCAATAATTTAAGAGGGGGGTCCGCGATCTGTATATATCTCAACTCCTATTTAGATTGCAGGTTCAATTCTATTTTTGTCCTGTATTGGAACGCCCTTTGTGAAAATCCTGCTCTCCTAAAGATGATTGCGGTTCAATTTCTGTAAGAGGGGGTTGTTCTATTTGTGATGAGCTGGATTCGTTAGTGTAGTCGAATATTTGTGTTATAATAATAGTCATAGTCATAGTCGTGGGATGAGTAATAGTACTCATTGGGGTCATAGTCATAATCTAAGTCAGGATTTTGGTCATTGTAGTCGTATGTCTCATTATAATTCATTTCCCTAGATTTGAAGTAGTTAGAAGGGGGTGGATTGCCAATCTTTGTCCAATCATGTCCTTTAATCGCGGGTGGAAAAGGCTTAGCTACGTAATGGCTAACGCCACTCATAGGTTTAGGTCCCAGGTTTTGTTAAGACTGGGGTGGTCTACTTTCTATCCTAAAACTACTATTCTGCGCGTTATAATTGCACGGAACATCTGCTGCGTGCGAGACGGCATATTGTAAGGTAAGCGCTGTTGGGGGTGACTTACTTGGTAAGCAGGCCGTTGAGGTACACCATTCTGGATGTAAGGTTTCCAAGGTTGCATTGGTGTTTGGAAGGGCAAAGGCTTCCGCCAGTTCGTATTTGGCAATGTTAACACATTGGGGTTATGCAAGATAAATGGTGTAGACACAGGTACTTTATGTGAATTATTGGCATGCAAATTAAAGTTTTTTCTATCGCTATTACTGCTCCGACGCTGTAGGTACATGACATTGATTTCTTCCTGTACAAATTCCAGAGCCTTTTCAATGGATTCGGGCCTCATATACCGAGTGTGTGAGCCAAGAGGTTCGTTCAAACCTCTAATAAAAGATTTTAGGGTGAGTTTCCGGTAAAGATCACGTTTTGCTTCTATGGTAGTAGGTATATTTTCATGTAATGAAATATATGTCATTATAGTACTGAAAAGTGTCTGGCATTTGTCATAAAATTCCTGAGGAGTATCGCTTCCCTGAGAGAGTAACGAAAGGTCATTATATAGGGCTGTCTCATCCCTTTGATCAGCAAAATTATTAATTAACGCATTCCTAATTCCTGCCCAACTATCAGGAATCCCATTCGAGTTAATCGTCCTGGCGGCAGGGCCAGTAATTTTATTTAAAATCCCGTTAGTTAAACATAAATTACTAAACTCGTAACCGGGTTCATTTTTTAAATACTGTATTACTATTTGGTCACATATTTTGATAAATCGGGTAAGAACATTGGGGTTCCCGTCGAATTCGGGGACCGGGCGGAGCGCCTTATAAATAACATCAGGATCTACAGACATTTAAATTATTTCTACTTCACTGTTATCTATTTTTCTACTAAAATCTAAGCTAGTATTTCGCGAGATCTGCCTTTGTGAGGCAGATTTTTCACCGTTTTTTCTAGGGTGGAAAATTTTGGATAGGATAACACTAGATTATAGAGGAAGCAACGTTTAAGTAAAGTTTCAAAGTACTTACATTTGGTTTTCTCTGGTACTGATTTTCGAGAACGTCCCTGGCCACGAACACTCGTAGATTCAAGATGCCCAGTTGTGGGACTAGATAGTCTCTTGGATAGCTTGCGACGCGTAGCGGTATCAATGTGAGATAACCTTTATCGCGGAACTATTACGCACTGAGCATCCTACCGACTGCGCCAATTACGTCGTTCGCATCCGAAGGACTTAAAAAAAACCGAATATACTTTAAAAGTGAATTTATTTTAATTCACAAACTTATTTATTAATACTAACTTCATTTAATTAGACTACTTCATGTGTTGAGGTTGTAACACAGAATGCTCTGAGAACTAATTATTAATTATTTATATTATAATATTATTTATGTTAATACTTTTCTTAATTCTAAGAGACACAGAAATTATGAGAAAGATCGGTGTGGTCCGTTGTTGGGCGACGTGATGTTGCGCAAGGGTTGCTGGTACCGGGCCGTCGTCGGTGGTCTCGGCGAATGCGATGTCGTAATGTACCTCCATAGGGTGGTCGCATACATAACAAGTGATACAGTGAATTTAGTGTAGTTGTTGTGTAAAAGAAAATTAAAGTATTACGATACACTAAATGGTAAACAGTGGAGCTCGAATATTTAGGATTTTTTTTATGCGGAATGTGATGAGTTACACTTACCGAATCTCCCATTTGAAGGAACTCAGTATAGTATTACACTATCTAAGGCGCACGCCGCACAACTTTGGTTTACACTTACCTCGTAATGAGTAAAAGTGGTCGACCACTAAGTAAACTGCATATAAGGTTTGATACTCATGTTTCGAGTCATCCATTTAGTGTATCGTAATACTTTAATTTTCTTTTACACAACAACCGCACTAAACTCACTGTATCACTCAACAAAACCTTTAAAAACATAAACACTTTCTGGTGGACACACGAGTGTAAACGCACGCGAAAGATAATGAAACAAAATAGCTAGGCGGGTCACTGATCTCAGTCAGCTGTGGTTAGATCATTGACCTACGGAAATACGTCTAGTTACCTCAGGTATGATTCGAATTTACCGTCACACTTCATCAGGGTTCGGACTGGCAAAGTAATTGTAACAACATCTCCTAAATAAACTTAATTGAATTTATCCCAACAGTTACGTAAGCGAAGGATTTCAAAAATTAATCACGTAACATTAAAATCAAAATGTGTCAAAACAATTTGGCGTGTTTAAAAATTAGAATCATCTCTGTTTACCAAAGTCATTTAATATTTCAGTAACAAACTGACGAGCGTATAAATAAGAATTATTAAAAACTGTGTTGCGACATTTCGCTAAAATAACATTTTTTTAATACCTTAAGCAAGCCTACTTAAAAACAAGAAAAGAAAATTAATCATTCTTCTAATAATTATTAAACAAGTACATAAATATCACACGCGATTACAATCACTAGACACTCAAAACTAAATAAAAATAGATCATATCTCTATGGAATCACGAAGTATCCTTCGAAACAAATAAACAAAATAAATCAAATTAGGTAACACCAATTGAATATTTTATTCACAATTTTTATCAAAGCATAATTTTGATGTCATTTGTTATACCCACTGTATTAATATTTTGCACGATATTTGTCATAGCCTATACGTGTTTATAAAAATCGTAATTTATAATAACATATTTTCACTATTTTCACGAATTTAAAGTCAATTAAAACTTTAGAAATCAACGACTTTGTCACAACAATTCGGCATGTTTAAAAATTTAAATAATCCCTTATTTACAGTAATATCTCTTTTTAAAAAAAAAACTATTATGATTATTTGAGTTTATAAAATTTAATTAATAGAAATTAGACAGTATGATGACAACTCGTATAATATTAAACAAGTGTATAACCTAACCTACACACTTAACAAATGAAAAAAAAAAACAAAGCAATATCAACTTGTAGTTGCGCGAGCAATTCATTGTAACGCAATTTCTAAGGGCTAACGAAATACTAATAATTCTAATTACCACGCCGACGCGCGACGTGCGATCCCGGGACCTCTCTGTCCCACCCCCTGCACCCTGCCTAACGATGAAGGAGAAAGACTATTGCGCAGCGGCGATGGCCGTACCGCCCGTACCCCGCGCCCCACTTCCCATATCTCTGTTATTTTTTATACGTGCCAAAACAGAACAATAAAATTATTTTTGTTTAGCAAATTAGAATAATATTCCTAGCTACCTAAAACAGATTTTTTTTTAATCTGCATTCCACACTTTCGTATAAAATATGATTAATTTTCTTACTAAACTGTTTTATTTTCGTACTTTTATAATATTTCAACAGTAATACATTTATTTATAAATAATAAAATGACGATGTTTTATCGTTTTATTATTCAACCGTATTATTGAACCGTGAAATAGCGCCATCGGACGTTTATAACATTGTTTTCATAATACTCATATTAGGTACATACAACAACATCAACACTAATATTTATTATTGTCGAGTAATTATCAAATAAAATTTCCAATTCAATTTTACTTATGGAATAATTTTAATTTACTAAAACACAATAAAATATTCTGATGAATGAACTCTTAAAATTTTATAAAAGGGATAAAATACGTAAGTGCTTAAGTAGAAAAATTATTTGTCTTATAATAGATTCTCGTTATTATTAAAAAGTTGTAAATAATAATAATTAAAAACAAAATAATTTTAGTTTGTGTTCAGCCACAAGTTCATAAAAAATTGTTACGTAAATTAAGTGTATTCAATCCTATTATCTTTCTTTGAAGTTGTATTGTTAATAATATGTTATTACATTATTAGTAGATAATAATAAGTCAAATATCGACTTATTATTTCAATTGTATTTTTTTAATTGCGAAAATCACGGCTAATAGTAGTGACCTTGAAACTTGATGCTTCGACCTCACATTAAGCGACATTAAAGGACACTTTCCGTGACATTACCTTTAAAGAGAATAAGAGAATGTAAGATACAGAGAACAAAATTTCTTTTTACAGATATACAGAGAACAAAGACTTTATAGTACCTACCTCTTTCCACGTTCAGTAACTAGTAAATGAAGTAGGTAATATTTTTTTTTTAACAAACCTAACCCATAGTTCATTCAGTTTTCGCTGAAGTACGGTTTCATCATTTTTTATAAAGAAAGCTAATATGTGGTTTATGATAAGGGTTTAGTAACAAAAACAAACAATTTAGAATTCAATAACTAAAATAATACGTAAGTTGCAGAGGTCATGCGAAAAATGAGAATTCATAATATTGTGTAAACTAGCGAAGTTCAATAATATTAATGTACTAAGGTATTTTTAAATAATACTTTTGAAAAAACGAATTACATGTTTAACACTCCGCCGTACTACTGTTGAGTAATATTTTATTTATTTTTACGTAATACGTAATTCTTTATTTTATAATTATGTATTAAATATTTTTAAATAATGATAATTCGTTTTAAGTTATCTATCAGTTTCGCCGCTAGCGCGGCCTTGTCCTTCGAGTCTTCGTTGAGTATCTTCGTCTCACTCCCACTTGCATTTCTCCTTGTTTTTTTTTAACTTTAGTTGCAAAAAACTTCCGGTATCTCCAGACGTTAGAAATTACGCGTGTTAAATTTTTAGTTTCAAATGTGTAAAAACAGTGAATTAATGACAATAATTGTGTTATTAGAAGTACAAAAATGTTTAAACAATGATTACTGTGAAAGATATCGTAATAAATATGTTTAATAGATACTGTGAAAAATAGTTCAGTGTTATAAAAATATCTATTCACCTAAGGATACTTGGTGAGCTATTGTTTTTAAATATTTTGTGTACGTTTCAGATGTATAGTGTCATTTAATTTTATTAGAAAAGTATTTCATTACTTTTTTTATTATTTGAATAGGCTTGTTTAAGGTATAAAAATTATGATTGTTATTTAAGATAGCTTATGAAACATTAGTTGTGATAGACTATAAATACAATAGTAGAAAATTTTTTAAATCTAATTATTAAAAAATAGTATTTTAATACTTAATTAGGTAAAGGATTATGTTGTTACTTGAAATATTTTCTTACTAATATTATAAACGTGAAATGTGTATGTATGTATCGATGTTTGTTATTCTTTCACGCAAAAAGTTTTAAATGGATTTTAATGAATCTTTACAATAATAAAGCTTCTACATCAAAATAACACATAGACTACCTATTCAGGCGGAGGCTAGTATAATAATTATTATAAATAGAGATGAGTCCAATTTTTAAACACACCTAATTGTTGTGATAGTTTATTTATTTAAATGCTAAGATCAATTTCTAGTACCTCCCTTGACGTTATTCAGTTTTGTTATATGTTTTTATGAATTTCATTAAGTTAAATAACATGATGCCACAATTAATTTGCCAATCTCAAGCCTGGTGAAGTTTGACGGAAAATTCGAATCATACTTAGGTAAAGTTAAGTAATGTCGTAGTTGTACGTAGTTTGGAAGGTCCATACAGCTGAGTGAGGTCAGTGACTTACCTAGTGATTTTGTTCGCTTATCTTTCGCACACAATTTGACTCGTGGTTTGTGTGTACACTCGAAAGTGTTTGTTTTCTTTCTTAAATGGTACGTTGAGACTCGAATACTTCGTAATGCCATAGACAGATGATCTATTTTTATTTAGTTTTGAGTGTCTAGTGATTGTGATCGCGTGTGATATTTATGTACTTGTTTAATAATTATTAGAAGAATGATTAATTTTCTTTTTTTGTTTTTAAGTAGGCTTGTTTAAGGTATTAAAAAATGTTATGTTAGCGAAATGTCGCAACACAGTTTTTAATAATTCTTATTTATACGCTTGTCAGTTTGTTACTGAAGTATTAAATGACTTTGGTAAACAGAGGTGATTCTAATTTTTAAACACGCCAAATTGTTTTGACGCATTTTGATTTTAATGTTACGTGATTAATTTTTGAAATCCTTCGTTTACGTAACTGTTGGGATAAATTCAATTAAGTTTATTTACGAGATGTTGTCACAATTACTTTGCCAGTCCGAAGCCTGATCAAGTGTGACGGAAAATTCGAATCATACCTGAGGTAATTAGACGTATTAGGTAGGTACCGTAGGTCAATGACCTAACCACAGCTGACTGAGATCAGTGACCCGCCTAGCTATTTTGTTAAATTATCTTTCGCGCGCGTTTACACTCGTGTGTCCATCAGAAAGTGTTTATGTTTTTAAAGGTTTTGTTAAGTGATACAGTGAGTTAAGCGCGGTTGTTGTGTAAAAGAAAATTAAAGTATTACGATACACTAAATGGATGATTCGAAACATGAGTATCAAACCTTATATGCAACTTACGGATTGCGTATTGGTAGGTGCTATGGACTCGACCACTTTTACTCATTACGAGGTAAGTGTAAACCGAAGTTGTGCGGCGCGCGCCTTAGTTAGTGTAATGCGTGCGCACGAACAGTGGAGCTCGAATATTTAAATATTTTAAATGTTTAAAAACTATTTTTGGGAATTTTTTTTATGCGTAATGTGATGAGTTACACTTACCGAACCTCCTATTTGAAGGACCGCAGTATAGAGTCGAACTCCTTATATACGTATAATAAAAATAGATATTACTAACAGTAAAAACTACGCAAAAACTAAACGCCAAAAACAACACTATTCTCATGTATAAGCTGGCTGTAAGAACAATTTAATTATATAAAAACAATATATATCTTGTATCAATACTGTAAAACACATAGACAGAAAACAACGAAGCAAACAAAAAAAATAGCAATGTAAGATGACAAAAGTAATAAATCAAGATTAAATAAACATTAGCATAAAAATATAATAAGTGAAGTAACAACAAAACGCAGCGCCCACAGAGGTAGACGCTTCAATGACAGATCAGTAATGCAGTTGATAGTAAACAGTGTCACAATCAGGTGAATGTTATTATTAAAAATACCTTAATATTCGAAAATGTGTGAAGTTTACAGAAAAAAAAAATAATGACCAATAATTGAACGCAATGAAGCTAACAAGTTATTATGGACAAAAGAATTTAAGTGTACCCTACATTACGATATAAAAATATTACATTAGTTATACACAGTAAAATAAAAAGTATAAAACAATAATAAGAAACAGTTCTTATCACTGCACTGTGTTTTTTTTTTGGATGCTTACGTATCAGCTGATTTAGATCGTAATTTGACACAACCTTCACTCGAGACTTGTCTGGAAGAGCAATGATTATAACTCCGTCTGCAGACCAACATTTTCGTATCCCGAAATGATTACGAGCGGCTACAAAAATCTCTTGACGTGACTTTGTTAAGAACTCCGTTAGTTTTATTGTGGTACCTTTTAAGGATGTTTTGGTTCGCCAAACACTGGAACGGAGTTGCATGGTCGAAAAACGCACTAGAACAGGCCGAGCTGAGTTTTTTTTGGGACCTAATCTATGGCAGGCTTCGAGTAACTCAGGCTTTACATCTGTGATTCGCATTTGTTCTGTCAACACAGCCATTGTCTTCTGTGTCACATATTCATCCACATTTTCTGCAATGCCATGAAAAAGTAGGACTTTTCTACGAGACTGTGTTTCCAAACGATCAAGGCCAAGTACAAGGAGCTCAATCTGGGACTTGAGGATGCCTAGAGATTTCCAGACAAATGTTTTAAAAGTTTGAAATTCACCAGCCAAGGCCTTCACTGTCGGATTGGAAGCAGACGAAGTAGTCTGTGGCAAGTTTTTTTCAAAGTCGCCCATCCTGTTGTTAAATAATGTGCTCAGCTGTGGTATCCATAGTATTGTGATGTGATTATATGAGGATAATATGTGAGAAAGTGACAGCCAACTTATACAAGAGTACAATAAACTTATAACATGTATAGTTGTATTAATTTTAATTAAATTAAATATAGAGCTGTTTAATTTCGTGTTTATATTTTCGTATCTACCCGCCGAAAAAAAACTATGGAATAACTTTTTTTTTTTGGGCGGTAGGTGCATAATAAAGTAGACGTGTTTTCTTATGCTCTCTGCAAATATTTTATTTTAAAAATAGATAACATCTGGTAAAATGTGCTAAGCGTTCATCATACCTGTCAGCTGTGATTCTTTTATCTAATCCAAGTATAAAAACACATATTACTAATAACACTTTTTTTGGGGGGTAGGTGCAAATAAATCAACACGTCTTTTTATTGAGCTCTGCTATATTTAATTCTAAAAATTATATCATCATTATCTAACACTAATAATGCTCTAGAAATTATCGTACCTACCAGCAGGAATTTTCACATGATTCCCATAAGCTACATAACCTAAATTTTTCACTTTCCCACGTCTTCTATTCATCGCACATTTTACAAATTTAGAATGGAATCTATAAAGCACTCAATCGAAGAACTGACTAAACACTTCAATTCACGAATGACTGAATTCCAACAAAATCTTCAGACATCCATTCCAGCAACTAGCCCGACATCAAATATTGCAGCGCAATTTAGCACATTTCGCACTTTTGTTCTCTCAGCGCTTGAGGCTTTTCAGATGCAAGTTGCACTATTATCTAAGCAACAAGATCAGTTTGAGATGCGTAGTAGAAGAAAGATTCTTTTAGTACATGGCATACCAGAGGAGAAGAAAGAAAACACAACGTCCATTGTAGTTAAGGCTTTGTCCGGACACTTGCAAATACCAGATCTTACATCAATGTTATAAGCCGCTGTCATCGTCTTGGAAAACCAGTAAGTGAGAAGCCCCGAGCTATTCTTTTGAAACTTAAGGATTTGTCTCTTAGAAACCAAATCTGGTTTTCTAAAATTAAACTCAAAAATACCGGTGTTACAATATCCGAGTTTCTAACCAAGGAGCGCCATGAAGCTTTCTTGTCGGCAAGGCAACGCTTCGGAATCTCTAAGTGCTGGACCAAGGATGGTGTTATTATCATCTCTGGTCCTGATGGAATGCGTCACCGGATTTCTTCGAAGGCTGAACTGGATAGCATTTCTGGTGAAACCCAAGTCCAAGGAACAGCTGCAACTTCTTTGTCCTCTAACACTGCTTCTGAGCTGAATTATAAGCATTCTAAAGTCGCTCAAGTTAGTAGGCCCAAGAGATTGGTGAAAAAGTAAAGTAATTCTTTATCTTTTACACTTATGATCAATATTATTTATTCTTTTTTTTTTCGTATTTTACATACGCGAGTATAAAACTTTAATAGTTTATATAATGTTTTTCAACAAAACACTAATATACCCGTAAAATATTTATTTTTAGTTACTAGTTAGTAGTTTTGATATTGATAATTACTTGTAGTGGTTTGGATTCTAGTCAATTTGTCCACTATGTCAGTTATATGGGTATGTGTAGTTTTGTTTTATTTCATACATTTATTAACTTGAGAAATGAGGTGCTTGCCTTTCTTAATTTTTTTGATTAAGTTTTTTTTTTTATAATAATTATTATTATTTTTATTTATATTTAATTAGGATTCGTCGTTCGGGCCTTGACTAGAGTAGACGTGCCATTAATTTTACTCATAAAATACTAAATCAGAGCAGTTCAATTTTAAAAAGTGTAATCTTATGAATAAAGTTCAATTAACAAAACACCAGTGATCGTATTTAGTTCGTTTTAGCTACACGAACAAACTTTAAAAACTATACATCGGGAGTGACGTATTCGCGACGGCAACGGAGGGGCCCTCTTCACCACCTCGGGGGACACGAACAGACTGTTATTTTTCGACCCTCTCGCACATCGACTCGATCACTCTTGTGCGTCGTGTGTAATATAATTACCTACAATGAGCTTACTATCACCAACAAGCGCAGCAAAAAGCGGTGGATCACAACCAGACTTGTCAAAGCTAAGTAATATGGAGATGGATTCCACAATAACTTACCGAAAAAGAAAAAACCCTTATGAACACGACTGTAAGTGTAGTAATGAACTAAAAGAATTGCGTTCCGAGTTAAGCCGTATGACTTTATTACTGGAAAAATATACTGAAGCCAATCAAAAAACTATGACGAAAATGCAAGATGATATTATTGAAGTTAAATCCCAAATGGCCGAAATGAAAACAACTTCTGAAAAGTCAACGAGGTTAATTCGAGATAATATTACAAAAATTAAGGAACAAATATGTGGAATGAATTCTAAATCGTTAAATATCACTATAGAACAGGGTAACATTAAAACACAAATAGCTGCACTTGAGACAAAGATGATTGCGAGTGAAAGCAAAATTGAAACCATAGAATCAAAAATTAACAAGTATTCACCAATGTCATTCTCTAGGAGAGCGCCAGAAGCGCATTTAAATGAAGAGCTGATACGTGAAATTCAAGAACGTAATGACAGGGAACGAAATATCATCATTGTTGGGTTTCCTGAGCAAACCTCAGGTAACGCCGCAGAACGAGCTTCAAAAGATATGGCCAATGTTATTCAGATAACTCGCTCTATAACTTCCGACATTCCGTCACCAGTAAAGGAAACCCGTATCGGCAAATATAGTAACACAAAAACGAGAAAAGTGAAAGTTTGTTTTGAAAGAAAATTTCCTCCAAAACAGCTTCTACGTAATAAAGGGAAACTACCAGAATCCATCAAAATGTTCTCGGATCAAACGCCAGCCCAACAAAAGTACTTATACGATTTAAAACAAGAATTGGCTCGACGTGTTAATGATGGAGAAGCAGACCTGACTATAAAATATATAAACGGAATACCCAACATCATTAAAGTGGACTCAAAAAACTCTCAACAATAAATACACCCATGAACACAATCGCAAGCGATAAAAACACATACCAGCTAATTGACAATTATGGTGAATGGAAATGCTCTAAATGTCGCTTAACGTTTCTCTATTTGAACGTCCGAAGTATTTGCAAAAAAGGTAAGTTTGACGAACTGCAATGCATGCTCAAATCTTTGCCTACACAAATTCATGTAATCCTACTTACCGAAACATGGATCGATAGCGACGCACAAGCAGCTGAGTTCCAACTATCCAACTACACCCACTACTACAATTTTAGAACAGATATAAAAGGAGGAGGAGTCTCTGCTTATGTACACAACAACTTGTCACATTCCATATCCGAATCAGAATACCTGGATGGAAATAATTACTTATGGATAAGACTCGAGAATTATTCAGTGGAAATAGGCATTATATATAACCCAGGTCACACAAATTATCAAAATTTTCTGGAAACCTTAAACAATCAACTTCAAAAAAGAAACAGGGCTATAGTTTTTGGAGATTTTAATATAGATTTACTAACGAACGACAGAAAGATCAAACAATATAAATCACTATTAAACGAAGCTGGTTATACAATTCTAAATAAAATTACTAAAAAATACTGTACAAGAGACTCTTCAACAAGTAAATCGATATTAGATCATATCAGTACTAATTTAAGGAATGACAATTTTCACATAGCAATTATGGAATCAGCAATGTCTGATCACAAGCAAATTTGTGTTGAATTAAAAAAAGTCAGACGCCCATCAATACAAAAAACCCGATATGAAGCTATTGACTATGACACATTATACACCATGAGTAAGGAAATTTCAAACACGAACAATGATTATAACTACCTACTACTTGAAAACACTATTAAACAGTACATCAGTAAAAGCAAAATTATGAAGACCAAAACATTAAATCCGCCACAAAAGGATTGGATCTGCAAAAATATAATTGATGGCATAAATCATAGAAATCGAATATGGAGCGAACTGAAGAACAACCCACATGACGAAACCTTAGAAAATCTTTAAAAAAAAAGCGAACCGACTTAACACATTTAATTAGAAACACTAAAGATGCATATTACTATAAGAAATTTACACAATTAACCAAAAAACCCAAAAAAATGTGGGAATTAGTTAATAATTTGGCTTATAATAAAATTAAAGAAAACTGTGTGCCTTCAAAACTCATAATACAATCTAAACATATAACTGATATCAAAGAAATTTGTGAAGAATTTAATAAATATTTTGCAACGATAGGGCCCCTCTTAGCAAACGAAATATCAAAATGCTACCACGATAACAATGAACATGTGTTACCTCAGGCCATTACCGACTCAAAATTAATAACTTTACAGCCATGTATTGCCACTGAAATACTAAAAATTATAAATCATCTTGACTCAAATACTAGTGCAGGCTCAGACGGAATAACAACTAAAGCAATTAAATGCATAAAAGATACTGTTACAATAAATTGTTAAAACAAGGACAATTTCCAGACTCGCTTAAAATTGCTAGAATTACACCTATTTATAAGTCGGGGGCTAAGACGGACCCTGGTAATTATAGACCAATATCCGTTTTACCCGTTTTCTCCAAAATATTTGAAAAAAATCTGTTTAATCGCTTAGAACAATATCTAAAAAGTGTTGATTTTATTTCTGAACATCAGTATGGTTTCAGACCTAAAAGCAACACTCTGTCGGCAACAATCGACCTTGTAACTAAAATTAAAACCAATATTGATGAAAATAATATAGCTCTGGGCATATTCGTAAATTTGAAAACAGCTTTTGATACCGTTAGCCACAACCTGCTTTTAAAAAAGTTAAATTGTATCGGTGTCGATGGCACTGCTCTCCAAATGTTCAAATTTTCCCTCACAAATAGATTTCAAGTTGTTAATATTAACAGTACTTATAGCTCGAAACGCCCAATCACATGTGGAGTGCCACAGGGCTCAATACTAGGACCCTTGCATTTTTGACGTATATAAATAATATTGACGATATAGGCTTACATGGCCATATATCTTTATACGCAGACGACACATGTCTGTTTTATTTTGGCTCATCTATAAAACAAATAATGACAAATGCTCAAGAAGACTTAAATAAATTATTTACCTGGTTCCAATATAATCTGCTAACGATAAATATACAAAAGACATGTTACGTAATTTTTAAATCAAAAAACAAAATGATTCCTCCTCATGATCCATTAAAAATTAATAACATTATTATCCAGGAAAAAACTTGCGAAACATACTTAGGTCTAAGAATGGATAATTGTCTGACGTGGAATACACAGATTGAGCACCTACGAACAAAACTGTCATCCCTATCCCTGTATTCCACGACAGATACGCTTTACTATTTATAATTCCTTGGTCAAACCGCACTTGCTTTATTTAATTGAAATACGGGGCAGCGCCGCTAAAACAAAACTAGCTAATCTTCAAGTACTACAAAACAAAATTCTCAAAATATTATTCCATTACAATTTTTTAACGCCAACCACACAATTATATAAAGAAACTAAATTAATGACCATAAAACAATTATATATATTTAAAATATGTATTCTTGTCAGGAAAATTTTAAATAGCTCACTCCATACCAGCTTATCATTTACGATGCTAAAGAACACGACTAAACGTACGCTGCGCTCGCGCCGCGCTAGTTTCTTAGTTTTACCCAAGACAAGAACAAAACTAGGCAAAAAAATGTTTACATATGAGGGCGCACAGTATTATAATAAATTGCCGTCTACTTTAAAATCTGTAAACTCATTTAATGTATTCAAAACTAAACTATCGGAATATATTATACAAAACTACCCACTTGAAAATTGAATACATTAAATGAGTAAAACAACTCGTTATCGTAATAATATCTTAAGAACGACATTTAATATTGCTTGAATTTTTTTTTTTTTTTTTGTTTCCATGTAAGTGACTTTGTGTCTTTTTTGGAAGATAAAGATCTCTAAACCTAATTTTTAGTTTATTTTTTTTTCTTTTTCTTTTTATCTTAAAAATGTTTTAATAAGTAAATAATGTAGCTTATACTGATAGTATAACCTTTTAATGGTAATACTTGTTTACTGCCGGTTGGTAGTTAAATGTTATATTGCATTTATATAGAATATTTTGTTTTAGGTTATAACTTTTATTCATAATAATATTTTTATTTAATTATTTTATTATACGTATATATTTGTTGTATGTATGTCTGTACATGGAAGATATATGAAAAAAAATCTTACTGGGGGCCTTTACCAACGCAATAGAACCCAAAACAAAGATTTTTAGAATTCTTATCTGTTTGTCTGTTTGTCTGTTTATCTGTGCGTTTGTGCACGCTAATCTCAGAAACGGCTTATCCGATTTAGATGCGGTTTTCACTAATATATTGTAGTAAGCTTCACTTAACATTTAGGGTTTGTTTCATGTCAATCGGTTCATAAATAAAAAAGTTATGTCAATTTAAGGGTTCACGTCGAACATTATTTTGTACTTTTCACTAAATGCATGAAAGTATATACAGTACTTATATCAAAAAATACATTTTTAAATTTTTGTCTATCTGTTTGTTCCGACTAATCTTTAAAACGGCTGAACGAATTTTGATGGTACTTTTACTTGCAGTTAGCAAATGTTATAAGGAGTGACATAGGCTGACTTCTATTTTAGATATTTTAAATCGATACGTACAAAAAAAATCTAACGGGTCGCTGTCTGCACATGACAGATATATAAAAAAAAATAATATTGGGGGCCTTTACCTACGCAATAGAACCCAAAACAATAATTGTTAGATATTTGTTTGTTTATCTGTAAGTTTGTGCCCGTTAATCTCAGAAACGGCTTATCCGATTTAGATGTGGTTTTCATTAATATATTGCAGTAAGCTTCACTTAACATTTAGTATTTTTTTCATTTCAATCGGTTCATAAATAAAAAAGTTATGTAAATTTAAGTGTTCACATCGAACATTATTTTGTATTTTTCACTAAATGCATGAAAGTATATACAGTACTTACATAAAAAAATCCAATTTTTTAATTTTTGTCTGTCTGTCTGTTTCTTACAACTAATCTCTGAAACAGCTGAATGAAATTCGATGGGACTTTCACTTGCAGTTAGGGAATGTCCATTAATTACGTGAGGCCCAGAGGAGAGAGAGGGTATGGAAGAAAAGAAATCACGAAATATCACAAAGTCAAAAAAGTTCTTAAAAACATTACGTGATTAATGAACAGCCCACATACCTAGCTAATATTATAAGGATTAACTTAGGCTACTTTTATTAAAAAATATATATTTATTTTAATGAATAAGTAAAAAAGAGATAATTCTCTAAATATTTTGTTATTGCGTAATCGCGATAACAAAATATTGTAGAACACAATAAAATTGTGAACAATTTCTGATTTAAAAAGGGAAGGTTATACATATATACAAATAACTAAAATTGATGTGTCCGTTTGTAATTTTAAATAAATGCATATGAAAGTATACACGGTACTGACAACAATATTACCAACTTTAAAATTTTTGTCTGTCTATCTGTTTCACTCACTTAGTTTGTTACGGTTAATATCGAAAACAGCTGGACCGATTTTGACGAAACTTTCACTGAAAAGAAAGCTAATGTAATAAGGAACAAAATCGAAACCAATGAAATAGTGAACAACATCTAATTCAAATAGGGAAGATATATGTATATAATATAAATATAATAATTTGGAAAATAATATATTTACTCGGTAATTTTTTTACTGGATATGATAGACCAAATCCAAAAAATTAAAGGAGTAACAAAGCTGATTTTAATAAAAACTAAAACTATGTCATTAGTTTTTTGAAAAATAAGTTCTCCTAGCCCGAAAAGAACACGTTGATTTTGGAAAAAATTAACATTCTGTATGATTGCATCATCTGATACTGTCACATATCATAAAAATCAACTTCAGAGAATAGTAACAGTATATAGTTAACTGCAACAAAAAATCTATCAAATTCATACATTAATTAAATCTTTAGTAATTCTTCAAAAAAACGATCATACCTAAAAGTGAAATTTTAAAATTATAACGGGATGTTGTAACGCTAATAGCGGGTGAGTACAATAGTCGAGTCTAGTGAAATGAAGATTTTCAATAAATTGATTCATCTTTTTAGGAATTATCTAAATCTACTTAGGTAACGGAGTAGGATAGGGGGACCAAAAAAAAAACGTCACATTCTATCAACTTTGTATAGCTCACATAGAAAAATAGACAAACATAAAAGAAGTTACTGTGAGTTTTTCATTTTATATATGTATTTTTGATTGTATTCTTTACACTCTTCCTTACTTTAGTAGGTGACTAGCATTTTGATGCAAATAAACAAATCGTTCGAAGTAATGCAGACTTTTTTTCTAAACTTACCGGGAGCCATGACTTAACCCACATACATATTTGATTATGTATATTTGATATATATAGAATCGATTACTTAACTTCTAATTCATGTATAGATTTAATGTTTTTTTGTTAAAAAATAAATCTTTTCCTTTAATTTGTCTCTTACTATTACATTCCGAAAGTTGATTCTTACAAGTGACACTGGTGGTGCAATAATACAGAATGTATTCTTTTTTCTTTAAATTAGTGGGTTTAATTCCTGGCCAGGAGAATCATGAAATCAAAAAAACTTATGATGCAGTTTTAGATTTCTCAAAATCGGTCACGAGACTCCTTTAAGTATTTTTCGCGATTCCTTAAAGTTCCGGATAAGCCCAGTTAAAAAAGTCACCCGATATATAATACAAGTAGAACCTCAACGGGAACATACTGTTATACAGTCGAAATTTTAAACACTAGCATAAAACACTTTTCTTAAACATTTATAGTGAAAACCGTGGAGGAATACCGTATCTGAGTTAGTGTCTGCTTATAAATATTACCAGAAAGTTCCCAAATCCAAAGTAAAAAGCACCTTTCTTGAGCAGCACCGCAGACTATCATAACCTTGCTTTGCTGGAGACATGCCAAGCATTCTGTAATCCACGCGAACGAAGTCGCGGGCACAGCTAGTATTAACTAAAAATGAATGACGACGATCGTAGTGATAGTAATACTGATGACGGCGTTTCCTTCCACAGCGTATCATCTGCAACAGATGACAGCTTCCATAGTACCTCTTTATCCCTTGATTCTCTCCTAGATTCTACCTTTTCTACTTTTTCTAAAAATTTCAATGTTCTTCACATAAACGCACAAAGCATTATCGCACATTATCAAGACCTATTAATAAGTTTTAATGTTAATAATATTCATGCGATTTTGATATCTGAAACATTTCTTAAGCCCTGTTTGCCTTCTACATCATATGCTCTGCCAGGATTTCACCTCATTCGGAATGACAGAATAGGCAAGGGTGGTGGGGGGGTTGCTATCTATCTGCGCAGCCACATTCCGTTTTCTATTCTCGATAAATCTCCTTCAGAGTACTCAGAATCTGCTGAACATATTTTTGTGGAGGCTTTATTTGGTAACCTTAAAGTGTTACTTGGTGTTTATTACACTCCATCTATGCATATTAACTATTTCGATAGATTTGAGGATTTATTAGAGAGATATACTGTAAACTTTGATCACACGATTATTATGGGAGATTTTAATACCTGTTTGATAAGAAACGATAACCGTGCAAACCGGCTCAAAGTGGTAATTAACAGTGCCATCTTAGTCTTCTTTCAACTAATGCAACACATTTTTTTCCAAACTGCGTACCTTCCCGATTAGACCTAATGATTGTGTCAGCAACAGAAAGAGTACATCTACATGGTCAATTTTCGGCTGAAGCTTTTTCGTATCATGACTTGGTATACTTGTCTTACAAAATCCGTCCACCCAAACTCAAACCCACAGTCGTGATGCGTCGAAGCTTTAAGCAATTCAATAATGACAACTTTCTTCGTGATTTGAATCAAATTGACTGGAACAGTGTCCTTAGCGCCCCAACCATCAGTGACAAGCTTAATATTTTCAATTCACTCTTAATTGAGCTCTTTGATACTCATGCTCCTTTGCGGCCAATTAAACTTAAACACCTCCCTGCTCCGTGGTTAACTGAAAATATTAAGGTGTTTATGGTTAAGCGAAACATTGCCAAGTCGAAATTCAAACAGAACCCTACAGAAGATAATTTAAACAGATACAAAAGACTGCGGAACCGATGTAACAGAGTCTGTAGAGATGCTCAACGTAGTTTTATTCAGAAATCATTAGATAGTAAAAGTACCTCTAATGTTTGGAAGTTCCTTAATTTTTTAGGTATTGGAAGACAGCGCGAGAATGTCTGTAAAAATATTGACCTTGACACACTTAACAATCATTTCACAACTGTTGCTACCTTAAGTCATAATGTTAAAGTCAATATTTTAAACGAAATTTCTTTAAGGTCTAAACTCAATATTACACCATTTAATCTTCATCCTGTTACTATGGAAGATGTAAATAAACATGTTCTGGCTATCAAGTCAGATGCCACTGGTTGTGATGGAGTTAGCCGAAAAATGATTATGTTAATAATAAACACTGTTCTTCCTATTCTTTGTCACATTTACAACTATTGCCTTTCCTTTAGCATTTTTCCTAAAGTATGGCGGCTGGCCTATGTCGTTCCCATTCCTAAGATTTCCAATCCTTCATCACATACACACAGTTTTGAGGGTAGGAGTGTAAATGACAAGTCACGTTTTTTTTTAATCAGCTGTAATTAAAAATTAAAATAAATATTTATATGTAAAATATGTACCTGTGACAGCCCTATTCCTGCCAGCTACTATATATTATTGCACAAAAACAATCATCTACTCACTTGTAATAATATTCACTAACGCAACATCAATGCACAATTCAACGCATTCCGATCCTTTGTGCTAGCGGCGCTGGAGAATCTTCAACTACAGGTGGAGCTGTTATCCAGGCAATCCGATGACATGGACATGCGGTCAAGAAAGAAGATCCTACTTGTGCATGGAGTTCCTGAAGCAAAAAATGAAAATATTACCGAGAATCTTATTAAGGTATTGTCAAATCGGCTGCAGCTTCCTGAACTGACTTCTGATAGCATCCGTACTTCTCGTCGCTTAGGCCGATCTAGCTCTGAACGTCCTAGAGCCATTCTGGTCAAGTTTAAGGAAACTTCACTCCGAGATAAGGTTTGGTTTTCAAAGAAATGCTTGAAAGGCTCTGGAGTGACCTTGTCGGAGTTCTTGACTAAGTGTCGGCATGAGGCTTTCCTGACTACTCGGCAACGCTTTGGCATTAACAACTCTTGGACGAGAGACGGTGTTGTTGTTGTTGTGGGGTCTGACGGGTCGAAGCATCGAATTTTTTCACTTGCTGACTTGAACGCGGTTCCCAGTTCCAACAAAGACACGGAAGTGCCTTCCACAGCCAGTGCTATTGTTCAAGCTTCCAAGGACAACAAGTGGTCTCAATTAAGAACAAGGAGGAACGTGAAAAAATGATTTAAGTAACTTTCTTAAGTCTGTTATACTCTTTGTTATTTAGATTCCGTAGTTTATTTATAATTTCACTTTTTCTTATAATTTTAGTCTGTTAATATTAGATTTTTTAAACTGTTTTAACTTAATTTTACGACTACTTATTATTTATTTGTTACCCACTTTTAGTTTTACTTAATGTTGTCAGAATGACATCAAAGATTATATAAAGTGACATTTCCACGTGACATTGGCGAAATAACATGTGTCTAATTGGCACAACTAAAAGCCATTAACCAAATAATTGAATTGAATAAAGTGACATGTTAAATTGTTTTATGTCAAACGTCACTCTGCCTAATCAGTAACCATTGACAATTATTTTTACTTTAATTTTTTTTTCTAGTGGGTCACATAAGAATTGTTTAATAAATATTAGATACTTTAGTTTTTTTTTTTTTTAATCTTATTAGGAATATATTGTCTTGATAAATTGATTTATTTTTGTTTTGTTTGGTTTAGTTGTATAACAATTTGTGCAATTAGTTCATTAAATTATTTTACGTCGATTTCTGAAGTCTGCTGGCGGTTTGGTTATGTTCAATTTTATTTTTATTTTATTATTATTATTATTTTAATTTTTTTTTATATTATTATTATATATTTTATTTATTCTTATTATACATATTTTTATTTTGAATGTCGTCCCCCAATGATAGTATTGACAGGAATTTATTTTTATTTTTGTCGTCAAATAACTCTTCTATTAGCGAAGATAGTTATCACAGTACGTCCCCTGAACCTCTTAATGTCACTCTTGACACCTACTCCTTAGACCTACAGAAGCATTTTAACGTCATTCACATAAATGCACAAAGTATTTCGGCCCATTATCCCGATATGCTTGCGTCTTTCGATTCCAAAAGCATCCATGCTATTCTAGTTTCTGAATCCTAGCTTAAACCATCGCTTCCTTCTACTTCTTTCTCTCTTCCAGGCTTTCATCTCATTCGCAATGACCGCATCAACAGAGGTGGTGGTGGCGTAGCTATTTATCTTAGGTCCAACATTCCTTTTACTATAAATAGCACGTCAAGCCAATCCCCCTCTGCGGGTGCGGCAGAGCACATACTTATTGAAGTTATCTTGTCGCATACAAAAATCCTTCTTGGTGTCTTTTATAGCCCATCTCTCCTTAACGATTATTTTGACTCATTTGAAACAACTTTGTAAAATTTTGTGCCCGTTTATGATCATACCATAATTATGGGTGACTTTAACACCTGCTTGCTGAAAAACGATGCCCGGGCTAAAAGATTTCAGTCGGTAGTAGAAGCCTGCAATATGCATATTATGCCTCTAACCGCCACCCATAATTTTCCAAATTCTACTCCGTCCCTACTTGATTTAATTTTGGTTTCTTCCTTAGATCATGTGTTTAAGTATGGTCAGTGCTCAGCTGATGCATTTTCATACCATGATCTCATCTATCTTTCTTATAAAATACGTCCTCCAAAAGCGAAGCTGAGAGTACTTCTGCAGCGTAATTTTGGTGGAATGGATAATGACCGTCTCTGTATTGATGCTGGTAAGATTGATTGGTCAGTAGTAACTGATGCGTCCACAATAGATGAAAAAATAGAAAATTTAAACTCGCTTTTAATAGAGCTTTACGATAGACATGCTCCTGTCAGACCGGTTAAAATCAAACATCTTCCTGCACCATGGCTATGTGATAACTTAAAAGCTATGATCTCCAAGAAAGCACTCTATAAAGCACGGTTGAAGTTAGATCAATCTGAGGCCAATCGTACAAAGTACAACAAATTTCGTAATCGCTGCAATACAATGTGTAGAGATGCACAACGACGTCACGTTCACAAATCTGTCGAAAACGGCGACACAACTAGAACATGGAAATTTTTAAAATTACTTGGAGTTGGTAAAAACTCCCAAATTTCTTCTTCTAGTAAAATGGATAATGAAAATCTTAATAAACACTTTTCTGCTGCTAACGTAATGGATAGTACTGTTAAAAAATCTACGCTTGATACTCTTTCTTTAATGTCAACTCCTAAATTTCCACCGTTTATACTAAATCAATTTACTGAATGTGATGTTAAAAAGAACATATTGTCTATCACATCCAATGCTGTCGGCACCGATAGTATTAGCCGTAGTATGATATTACCTATCATTGACATCATTATCCCTGTTTTAACTTATATCCTAAATCATTCCGTTAATACCTGTGAATTCACTGATGCATGGAAAAATGCTCAAATTATCCCATTACCAAAAAAGACTAACCCCAGCACTTGTTCCGACTTTCGCCCAATTTCCATTCTACCTTTCCTTTCGAAAGTTCTAGAGAAGCTAGTCCATCACCAACTTAGTCTATTCCTGAATCAATTCCATATCCTAAATCCCTTACAATCCGGTTTCCGTCCCGGTCATAGTACAGTTACTGCGCTGGTGAAAGTAACCGACGACATTCGATGGGGTATGGATAATAACCTAACAGTTATGACTTTACTGGACTTTAGCAATGCTTTTAACACTGTCGACTTTGATATACTGTTAGGTCGGCTACGTTCTGTTAACATATCTACATCAGTTATTGATTGGTTTCGCAGTTACCTACGAGGGCGCCGGCAACGTGTCCGTATTGATGAGATAGTCTCGTCTTGGAGTGTTGTAAAATCCGGCGTACCTCAAGGCGGCGTCTTGTCACCTTTACTCTTTTCATTATTTATTAATTCTATAACATCTAAAATCACTTCTCTCTTTCACATGTATGCAGACGATATACAGATTTATCGGCATTCCACTCTAGAGAACCTACCTCTTGCTATTTCTGCCATTAATAATGACTTGGAAGAGATCTGCCACTGGAGTAAGTCTCAAGGTGAACCCCTCTAAGTCTCAGGCCATTATTATTGGTAGTCAGAGCTTGGTTTCGAGAGTGGTTTGGTCTGATTTACCTAACATAAAATTTAATAATTCCGTAATACCTTATAGTCCAAACGTTAAAAATCTTGGTATACATTTAGATAATACTCTATCGTGGAACTGTCATATTAAAGAACTAAGTCGGAAAACTATTGGCTCCATTAAATCTCTACAGCGTCTGCGTTATTTCCTTCCTATTCCAACCAAAATTACGTTAGCACAATCTTTACTCCTATCTATTCTCGACTACGCTGACGCAAGCTATCTTAATTTAACCGAGGACCAACTAAATAAACTTGAGCGACTCCAAAATATTGCTATACGTTTCATATTTGGCTTGCGCAAATATGACCATGTTTCCAACTTTCGATCTAAACTCAAGTGGTTATCTATTCGCTCTCGCCGGAATCTGCATGTTCTCTCGCTTCTTTATTGCGTCTTGTTTAATGTTAATGCCCCGACTTATTTAAAGGAAAAATTTGAGTTCCTAGGACTACATAATAAAGGGTTGAGATCGGCTGAAAATCTCACATTGAGGATACCTGTGCATAACACAAAGTTTTTCAAAATGTCCTTTACCGTACAGGCTATCCAATTGTGGAATGCTTTACCCATTAACATTAAGCAAGCGCAAACACTATTGTGTTTTAAGAGGTTGGTAAAAGAGCACTATCTGGCTATGGAAACTTAGTCACTATATGTTCTTGTATAGTATTTATGTTTTATTTGTTAATCTTATTTTGTGTTTTTTACTTACTGTGATTTATTTAACTTTTGTGTTTACATAATTCTAGTAACGTAAATATTCGAGACGACTTATACATATATTATTATATTCATTTATATTTATATGTGTAATTGTTCATTTATATTTATTAGTATATATATTTATGTATATATGTCTATTTATATATGTATTAGTGTATGTATAAGACACCACCTACCTTTCCGCTGCACAATTTCCCCAAATCAAAGGTTGTCTGGCAGAAATCGCTACTTAGCGATAAGACCGCCTTTTTGTACATTTTAATTTATTATTTTGTTCCGTGTAATATTTACTGTTTGTGGTTTACAATAAAGTATATTCTATCTATCTATCTACACACTATAGGCCAATTTCCATACTCCCTTTCTTGTCTAAGGTCCTTGAACGAATTGTTCATCAACAACTTTCTCTACACCTCTCTAATAATAACATCCTCAGCCCATTCTAATCTAGCTTCCGTCCTGGGCACAGCACTGTGACGGCTCTTGTTAAAATATGTGATGACATTAGGTATGGAATCAATAATCAAAATGTAACTATTATTGCTTTATTAGATTTCTCCAATGCTTTTAACACCGTTGATTTTGATATTATTTTAGCAATTCTTAAAAATTTAAATTTTTCCCTACATGCTATTAACTGGTTTCGTTCGTACCTTTTAGATCGTAAGCAATGCATTTGTGTTGCCGATAAACTCTCTACATGCAGTCGTCTCAGTGCTGGAGTTCCCCAGGGCGGAATACTATCTCCTCTCCTATTCTCCATTTTTATTAACTCTTTAACTGAATTGCTTTCACTTCCTTTTCATTTGTATGCTGATGATTTACAAATTTATTTAACAACTCCTGTGAATGATATTGTTAAAGCAATTGATCACATCCATCACGAACTTAATGTCATAAGTTCCTGGTGTAAATCGTTTGGACTGTCAATAAATCCTATTAAGTCTCAAATTTCTATAATTGGCAGTTCTAAACAGATTAATAAAATCAACTTTTCCTCCCTTCCTCCTGTTTGTTTTGATGGGTCAAAATTGGAATTTCAAAACACCATAAAAAATCTGGGCATTATTCTTGACAGCACACTCTCTTGGAAATTTCAAGTTGCTGAGGTTAGCCGTAAAATCTTTGCTGCAATCGGCACTCTGAGAAAGTGGAAAAATTTCTTGCCCATCAAAACAAAAATATCTCTAGCTCACACTCTTCTTTTTCCTATCTTTGACTATTCAGACACCTGCTATCTTGACCTATCCGAAACTCTCCTTGACAAAATTGAACGATTACAAAATATGATCATAAGATTTATATTTGGCCTGCGGAAATATGATCATATTTCTGAATATCGAGCGCGGCTTAATTGGCTGAAAGTAAGAGAACGCCGTAATCTGCATGTGCTATCTCTCCTCTATTCTGTTCTCTTCCATCCTACTACTCCTATCTACTTAAAAGAGCGCTTTACTTTTCTTGGCTCTGATTCCCTTACTCCGCTTCACCTTCGTTCTCAAACCGACAACAAGCTGCTATTTCCTGTAAGTCATAGCCAGTGTTACAGTGAATCTTTTACTGTTAAAGCTGTGAAACTGTGGAATGCGCTTCCGCGTGATATACGTCAGTCTCAGTCAATTGCTATATTTAAGCGTCGTGTAAAAATGTATTATGTATGTATGTAAATTTATTATATAATATAATAGATATATAAGAGTATATTAGATTTGTATTCTTTTGTAAATTAGTTTATTTGCACTAATCCTGCATATCATATATAATATGTTTCCTATGCATACAGGGTTGTCTGTAAGAAATCACTACCAGTGATAAGACCGCCTTTGCACTCTATTGTAATGTCTTACTATATTTTCTTTTTATTGTATTTCTTTTTCTTGTGTGTGCAATAAAGAATAAATAAATAATAAATTAAACAACAGACATTTAAAGTTCAGTTAACTGCCACAATCACTATTATCTTAACCGAAGATCAGATTAATAATGGACTCTATTAAGCACTCAATTGCACAACTAACTGAACATTTCAACACTAACATGGCTGAATTTCAACAAAATTTGAATACTATGCCAGCTGCAAGTCCTACTTCCAATATAGTCTCCCAGTTTAATGCTTTCCGGAGTTTTGTCTTAACTGCTCTGGAAGGACTTCAGCTGCAAGTCGAGCTCCTTTCCAAGGAATGTGATCAAATTGAAATGAGAAGTAGACGGAAAATGCTCCTGATGCATGGGGTTCCGGAAGCCAACAAAGAAAATTTATCGGCTACAGTCAGTCAGCTGCTGTCTAAACACCACAAGTTGCCAGAGTTATCAGTGGATTCTATTAGTTGCTGCCATCGCTTGGGTTCTTCGGTTACTGAGAAACCTAGGGTCATCCTTATCAAGTTCCTGGACCCTACCATGCGTAATAAAGTGTGGTATGCGAAAACCAGCCTGAAGAACACTGGGGTTACACTGTCTGAGTTCCTAACAAAGGAACGTCATGATGTATTTGTGGCCGCCAGACAGCGTCTTGGTATCAACAAATGTTGGACTAGAGACGGCAATATAGTTATTATCGGGCCAGATGGTAAGCGTTATCAAATTACGTCTATGGCAGAGCTGAATATGTATTCCACTGCTTCGGTGCCTCAACAAGTTTCAGCTAGGACTGCAACCTCATCCAACACCAATACTCAAGTGACCAAGAATTCGCAGGGAATCCGACCAATGAACTTAAAGAAGTAACTATTTGTTTTAATTTCTATTTGTTATAATTGTTGTCTTTTATATGGTTCCTTTAGTTACTCAATGTTTTCTGAATATAAACAACTATATGTTTTGTTTTCACTTTGTAGGTAGTTTTTATAATATTTATTTTTGTTTTTTTTTTTTTAAGTCCATGTTGTGTTTTATTAATATAGTTTAGTAGATACTGGTTATACCAATGCGATAACTTACAGTAACAGTAACTTGCCTTGTCAGCCGTTACTGGCTGACAGAATGAATGAATGCTATAAAAATAGTTATTATTATTTTTTTTTGTTTTGTTACTAGATACTATTATATATATATATATATATATATATATATATATATATATATATATATATATATATATATATATATATATATATATATATATATATATATATATATATATATCAATATTTTATACATATTATATATCTATATATTTTTGTATTTATTAGATATTATTTTTATATTTATTAATATTTATTATTTACTTACAATATGAGTGACTCTAATGATTTAATTTGGTCTGACGACGACTTTATATCTGCTTCATCAAGTGATAGTTTTCATAGTATGCCTATGTCATTACATACTCATTTGGATTCCACTTTTTGTATGGTTCCTAAAAATTTTAATGTTGTCCACCTCAACGCACAAAGCATTCCTGCGCATTATACTGATTTGTTAACATCACTTGATCTTAAAAACTTGCATGCTATTCTGATATCTGAAACATTCCTTAAGCCTTGCCTTCCTTCTACCTCTTTCTCCTTGCCAGGATTTCATCTTATACGCAATGACAGGACGGGAAAAGGTGGCGGCGGTGTGGCAATTTATCTTCGTAGTCATATTCCTTTTTCCATTTTAGATAAATCCCCATCGCCATACTCAGAATCTGCTGAACATATTTTTCTTGAACTCTTATTTGGTCCATTAAAAGTCCTCTTAGGAGTATTTTATAGCCCTTCCCTTCATACAAATTATTTCCAATGTTTTGAGCACTTACTTGAGAAATATGTTCCTGCTGTTAATCACACCATTATTATGGGTGATTTTAACACGTGTTTAAATAAAAATGACTCACGTGCTCAACGCCTTCGTAATATTGTGAATAGCGCTAATTTAAATATACTCCCTTCCAATCCTACCCACTTTTTCCCAAATTGCTCTCCTTCTCTATTAGATTTAACAATTGTTTCCTCGTTTGATCATGCTATGCTGTATGGCCAATACCCCGCTGAAGCGTTTTCATACCATGACCTTTTGTATCTGTCATATAAAGTCCGACCGCCTAAATCAAAACCTACCATTGTCATGAAACGAAGCTTCAAGAACTTTGACAATTGATTAATTGGGATGCTGCATTAAATGCTCCATCTATGGATGATAAACTTGAATTACATATTTAACTCTCTCCTCTCAGATCACTTTGATATTCATGCTCTATTAAGACCGATTAAGTTAAAGCACCTTCCAGCACCATGGTTAACACCAGATATCAAAGTTATCATGGCAAGACGCTGCTAAGTCGAGATATAAACGGAGACCGACAGACAATAATCTCCTGAAATATAAACGGCTGCGTAATCATTGCAGTAAAGTCTGTAGGGATGCTCAAAGAAATTATATACACAATTCTGTTAGCATCAAGAACACCGGCAAGGTATGGCGTTTTTTGAATGCGATGGGTATTGCCCGTCAGTCACTAGATGTAAGAAATGTTGACGCTGAAGCGCTGAATAAGCACTTCGCGGCGGCTACCATGGACAATGCGAATAAATGTCACACCCTGAATTCCATAACCACACGTCCTAAGCCTAATTTTTCTCCTTTCTCTTTTACTCTAGTGACTTCTGAGGATATCAGGAAGAGTATTCATGGTATTCAATCAGGCGCCGCTGGATGTGACGGTATCAGTCGCAAAATGATACTCCTGTCTTTAGATACCATTCTTCCTGTTCTATGCCACCTATATAATTTCTCTTTAAATTCAGGTATTTTTCCCAATAGTTGGCAACTAGCTCATATCCTACCCATTCCCAAAATCTCTAATCCTACTTTGTCAGCTCATTACCGTCCTATATCTATCCTTCCTTTCCTTTCTAAGGTTCTTGTCGCACGGGCATTATTGTCCATAGGCAGCTTTCCAACTTTCTCTCAATAAACAATATTTTAAGCCCATTTCAATTGGGATTTCGCCGGGGCATAGCACCACAACAGCTTTGACCAAAGTCTGTGATGACATTCGCTTTGGGATTGATAAGAAAGAAATTACTATTATAGCTCTTTTTGATTTTTCCAATGCCTTTAATACTGTTGACCATGACATTCTCTTAACTATTCTTGATTCTTTAAATTTCTCTTCCAGTGCTGTTTCTTGGTTTCAGTCTTATCTTTCAAATCGTCAACAGCGTATTTTTGTTGACGGTAAGTTTTCCTCCTGTTGCTATCTCAAGGCGGGTATCCCACAAGGTGGTGTTCTGTCCCCTCTCCTTTTCTCAATCTTTATAAATTCTGTCGCTAAACATCTTTCTGTTTCTTTTCACCTTTATGCTGATGATTTACAGGTTTATTTGACGACTCCTGTTGAGATCATCGCTAATGCTATCGATCTTATGAATAACCTTAAATCGATTAGTGAGTGGAGCAAGTCATATGGATTATCGTTAAATACCAGTAAATCACAGTTAGCTATAGTTGGCAATCCAAAACAGCTTGTGAAACTTAATCAAGTTAATGTTCCTTCCGTAGTGTTTGATGATACAACTTTGATCAACAATAACATTGTTACTAACTTAGGTCTTATAATAGATGATAAATTTTCTTGGGCAGCGCAAGTGTCAAATCTAAGTCGGAAAATGTTTGCAGCTTTCGGCTCGTTAAGAAGGTGGAAGAAGTTGTTGCCAATCAAAACTAAAATTTCTCTTTCTAATGCACTTCTTCTTCCCATCCTAGACTACGCAGATGCTTGCTACTTAGGTCTATCCGAGGAGCTACTTGATAAGCTTGAAAGGTTGCAAAACATGTGTATACGTTTCATTTTTGGATTGAAAAAGTTCGACCACATCTCCGAATATCGTACCCGACTTAGATGGCTTACAGTCAGACAAAGACGTAATTTGCATGCCCTTTCTCTCCTTTACACTATTCTTTTCTTTCCCCAAACTCCAATTAACCTCAAAGAACGTTTTTCCTTTCTTGGCTCTAATTCTTCTCTTCATCTTAATCTTCGTTCTCTATCGGACAACAAACTAGAGCTGCCTCTTAGCCGCACACACTGTTATAATGAGTCTTTTACTGTCAAATCGATTAAATTATGGAATGCGCTCCAACATGACATTAGGATGTCACAGTCCTTAAATATATTTAAAAGTCGAGTCAAACATCATTATATGTCTTCGTAACTACTTATTTTTATATTTATATGTATGTATGTAGGTATGTATGTACATATATGTGTATTTATGTAGATATATATGTATGTGTATATATAAAGAATTCGACTCTATACTGCGGTCCTTCAAATGGGAGGTTCGGTAAGTGTAACTCATCACATTCCGCATAAAAAAAAAATCCCAAAAATAGTTTTTAAACATTTAAAATATTTAAATATTCGAGCTCCACTGTTCGTGCGCACGCATTACACTATCTAAGGCGCGCGCCGCACAACTTCGGTTTACACTTACCTCGTAATGAGTAAAAGTGGTCGAGTCCATAGCACCTACCAATACGCAATCCGTAAGTTGCATATAAGGTTTGATACTCATGTTTCGAGTCATCCATTTAGTGTATCGTAATACTTTAATTTTCTTTTACACAACAACCGCACTTAACTCACTGTATCACTTAACAAAACCTTTAAAAACATAAACACTTTCTGGTGGACACACGAGTGTAAACGCGCGTGTTAGAATTTACATAAAATTATTGATATTAAGGGTACTAGATAAAAGGAAATTATAATTAAAATTACTTGAAAATAAATATAGCTAATTAAATAATATAGTTTGGAAATATTTTATTTAGAAAGTAAAATGGGATATGAAAAGAAAACATTTAAACAAATAATAAAATCGTATATTCTCTTTCTCATTATCATTATTCAATATAACATAATATTACGATATTTAGGCTTTGTAACTACTAAAATTACCACCGATTCGGAAAATTGATTCTAGTGAGAAGAACCGGCAAGAAACTCACTAGTTATTCTTTTCAATAACCATTTATACACAATTGACATATTTAAATTTACGAAGTACAAGTATAGGATATGAAATGACATACTGCAAATACACATAATAAATACAGTTTAACAAATTATTACACAATTACAACAGAAAAGCAACATAGTAACAGTATACTTAACTTTCATAGCTCCAGCTCCGTAGTCAATGATCAACTAACTCGTAATTGCAAACTACCCTCTTTTATATATTTTTCATAACGGAACACGCCATGTTTTGACCAATCACAGACGAGCTAACGTTATAGTCATATTTTTAAACGATATTTTTAAACTAATTCTAATACGGCCATACTGACATGACTGACTTCGTCCTCGAAGTACAACATATTTAATTTAAATTCCAAAATAGCATTGATACATATTTATAGTATTCAATGTAGCCAAATGCAAAAGTTATGTAAACTAAACGAATTTTAAAAATAGAATTTATTGTTACCTTACAATACAATAAATCGCATAAGTAAATCAAACAAAACAACGAACTTAAAACTATAAAAATTGGGACTTCAAATCTTAACAAATTTGTTATTTGCACCTTTTCTGTAAGTTTGTATTACATTTTTGTATAGATATAATATTTTATATCACTAAAATATACATTTTTTCTAAAATTGTAAAATTAAAATCTTTCTAAATTGTAAAATGGAAATCTTTCAAAATTGTAAAATTAAAATCTTTCTAAATTGTAAAATTAAAATCTTTCTAAATTGTAAAATTAAAGTCATTCTAAATTGTAAAATTAAAATCTTTCTAAATTGTTAAATTAAAATCTTTCTAAAATTGTAAAATTAAAATCTTTCTAAAATTGTAAAATTAAAATCTTTCTAAAATTGTAAAATTAAAATCTTTCTAAAATTGTAAAATTAAGATCTTTCTAAAATTGTAAAATTAAAATCTATCTAAATTGTAAAATTAAAATCTTTCTAAAATTGTAAAATTAAAATATTTCTAAATTGTAAAATGGAAATCTTTCAAAATTGTAAAATTAAAATCTTTCTAAATTGTAAAATTAAAATCTTTCTAAGTTGTAAAATTAAAATCTTTCTAAAATTGTAAAATTAAAATCTTTCTAAATTGTAAAATTAAAATCTTTCTAAATTGTAAAATTAAAATCTCTACAAATTGTAAAATTAAAAACTTTTTACAAATCCTAAAATAAAATAATTCTAAAATTTGAAATGTTGAAATCTATTCTCCAATCCGAAATATTTTCAAGTTTGAAAAACAAATTTAAAATTAAAATCTTAAGTTTAAAATTCAAATAAGTGTTTAAAACTAAAATTAATTTTTCATATTAAATTCAGATCCATTTTTAAAATCTAAATTAATTTTGCAAATTCAAGTATAGTTTCCAAATTTAAATCTATTTTTCAAACCTAAATACATTTCAATACAGTTCAGCAAGATACATAGACATGCCAATCACATTCACCCGCTGCTTATGAGATAACTGGCACTGTTGGAACCATTGCCTGATTCGCGGGAGGGGCGATGGCGAGGAGCGGCGGCGGGGCGATTAGAACCGACGCCACCGACCGACCGCGGCCCACTTCCCGTTCGGCCACCACCGTCGACTCGTCCTTATATTCGCTCTCATTAGTAACTCTGTTAAAACGGTGAATAAACCAGCTAGAAATACAGTCTACTTTTATTACGTCCCAGGACCCTAACAATGGTCCTTTAAGGATCGCCGTTTAAAAGGAACTGCTACTCAAGAATTCTCGAAGAATCGACATTTGCAAAGAAAGCCAGCGGAGTTGTGAGCAGCGGTCTTAAGCAGATACCTGGAACCTTCGTATCCTCATCATTTCGGATTCCAAAAAGCAGCCGCCACACGACACGTCAAAGGTCATTTCACGGACGGTCAGCGCGACGGACTTTGGACCTCAGCCATTCGGTCAAGTCATAGCATTGGAATATAAAGAAAGAAAAGTGAGTTCGTTCCAATTATTCCTTTACTTCTTATCCAGAGTTTAAATACATAATACTCCTTTTTTTCCTTTCCTTTAGGCAAAATAATTTTGCTGCATATTTGCTAATTTTATTTCACTAAACTTAAGTGGTAAAAATCATTTATTAAAAATAATATTTTTTTTTCATGGCTTGTTCAATTTTTCAAATAATAAAATAATATTATTTTTAACTTAATTCTACTACATAACAACCGGTTTCGGCCGGCGCTCGGCTTGTAGCTTATCAACAGCGCGTGCGCACCTGATTCCTTTGTTCTCGACTTGTTTACTACGTACTTTGCATTTTATTGCTTTTTAAATACTTTACGTATTTTTTCACTATAAATATTTTTTACATTACTTTTTTTCTCCTTTTTAACTTTTTTCTTTGCTTAGCTAATTATGGCTGACGAAAAAATCGAAAAGTTAATACGAAAACGCAGTTCTATGAAATCTAAGCTTACTATTTTTAACAATTATTTAAATACTATTCCCAGTAAAAACAATCTGAACTCATCACAACTGCTAGACTTAGAAAGTCGATTTAAAAAATTTGACGCATTATACTTAGATTTCGATAAATTACAGTGCGATATTGAGGCACTTGCGGAGGATCCCGACGAAGAGGTCAAGGAGCGAGAAACCTCTGAGAACTACTACTATATGCTGGTGACTACGGCGCGCGCATTGCTTGGTGAGCGGCCGGCGCAACACCAAGGACTGGATGGTTCCGTATCAGGCTTCCTGGATCCTCAAACAGGTGCAGTTAAACCTAATTGCGTTAGATTGCCCAAAATTGATTTGCCCACCTTTCACGGTAACTATCAGCACTGGCTTGAGTTTAGAGACACATTCATTTCATTAATTCATGAAAGGCATGACATTGATAACATCAACAAATTACATTATCTCCGTGCATCGCTTAAAGGTAGTGCTTTGCTTGTAATCGACAACTTAGATTTTAAATCCGAAAATTATGAATCGGCCTGGAGTTTATTATGTAGTAGGTATGATAATAAACGGTTACTCGTTAATAATCACGTAAGAGAACTTTTTAACGTGGAACCTATGCGTGGCGAATCCTGTTCATCGATTCGTCGTCTTGTAGATATCACTAACAAAAATCTACGAGCATTAGCAACTTTAGATCAACCAACTGAGCATTGGGACACGCTTATAATTCATATGATGTCCGAAAAGCTCGATAGTATAACTCGCAGGGTATGGGAAGAATATAGAAATACTTTGATTGATCCTCCGTCACTTGAAAAATTTATTTATTTTCTTAGTAGCAGGGCGGATTTGTTAGAGACTTTACAAGAAAATAAAAATAAAATACACATTAAGGAATCTTATAAATCTAATTCTAACTTACTTATAGCTACAAATAATAAACAAACAAATCAAAGTAAATCTAAATACAATAATAATATAAACAAAAAAATAATTTCATGTCCTTTATGTAACCAAAATCATTTTCTTTTTGCATGTGAGTCATTTAAATCTCTTACTATTGAAAATCGTATACAAAAGGCTAATGAATCTAAAGTTTGTCTTAATTGCTTACGCCCCGGGCACGCAGAAAATTATTGCAAGCTTTCTTCATGTAAATACTGCAAGAAAAAGCACAATACGCTTCTTCATTTGCATGAACCACAAAAATATATTGAACCCGCTATTCCATCTGTCAGTATTAATAATTTAGCTAATTCAAATAATACGAAACAGTTTACTACTCCTACGCATGTTTTGCTTTCCACAGCGATCGTAAAAGCGGTAGACAGCAACGGCGGCGTGCACTCAGCGCGGCTGCTTCTTGATAATGGCAGTACGGCTAACTTCGTCACGCAGTCGCTCTGCGGTAAGCTGGGTGTGTCACGACGTACGGTTAGCTCCACCGTGGCAGGTATCAATAATAATGTTACTCACATTACACAATCTTGCACTCTGACTATTAAATCGTCGTATAACGATTATAGTCTTACATTTAATTGTCTCATTTTACCTAATATTACAAAAACCTTACCGTCATCGTTTATCGATATCGATAATATTCCTCTTCCTATGGGAATATGCTTAGCTGACCCTTCATTTAACGTCCCCTCAGACATAGATATCTTAGTCGGGGCCGACGTATTTTGGTCAGTCTTATGTAATAATTCTATTGACTTAGGTAAAAATCAGCCTAAGTTGTATGAAACCAAACTTGGTTGGCTTTTGTCTGGGTATGTTTCCTGTCCAAAGTCAATCTCATCTTCTGTTTGTCATCTTTTGAACCACGATAATCCAGACTTATCTCGTTTCTGGGAACTGGACGCGGTATCAGACAAACATTCTCTATCGCCAGATGAACGCCTCTGCGAGGAAAATTTCTTAAAAAATACGACACGTAACAAAAACGGTCGCTTTGTCGTCACTATGCCGCTGAAGGAGGATCCTTCAGTCTTAGGCGATTCTTATAATATGGCAAAGTGCCGGTTCTTATCATTGGAACGCAAATTTATGCGCGAACCTTTATTTAAAGAGAAATATATGGAGTTCATGTCAGAATATGAACGTCTTGGACATATGACTGAAAATAAGGAGTCTTCGTATAAATCTCTTCAAACAACAAATTATTTTTTACCTCACCACGGCGTCATACGTGAATCGAGCCTTACAACAAAGTTGCGTGTAGTCTTCGACGCTTCGGCAGCCTCTTCGTCAGGGCTGTCCCTTAATGACATTCAACTCGTAGGTACTACTGTACAAGATGACTTATATTCCATATTGTTGCGCTTCCGGCAACATAAATACGTTATTACGGGCGATGTAGAAAAAATGTACAGAGCCATTGAGCTTAATCATGTACAGCGCCCTCTACAGCAAATCATATTTAGGTACGATGTCTCAGAACCCTTAAAAAATTACACATTGAATACCTTGACTTTCGGTATGTCTAGTGCACCTTATCTTGCAACTAAATGCCTTGTCAGCTTAGCATCAAGTGTAGAAGACATTCATGTCAAAGAGTCAATACAACGGGATTTTTATGTTGACGACTATTTAAGTGGCTCTTCCACTATCAATAACACAGTCAACCTTTGCAATGGCGTGATCGCAACATTAGCGTCGGGTCAGTTTCATTTAAGAAAATTACGATCTAATAATCAAAATATTCTGAATCAAATATCCCCATTTTCCTCTACACTACATAAAGTTTTAGACATTTCCAGTAATAATATAAACATTTCTTGTAAAACTTTAGGTTTAAACTGGATTTGCGATCTAGATGTTTTTTCATTTTCAATTAATATACAACTAAATAAAAATGTTACTAAACGTCACATTTTGTCTGTCATCAGTCAAATCTATGACCCTTTAGGTCTTGTCAGCCCATGTATTGTCGAGGCTAAATTAATCATTCAAAGGCTTTGGATCGAGCAACGTACGTGGGACGAAGAGGCTTCGAAGGAAATCAAAGAAATGTGGTTTTCTTTTGCCCACACATTACCTTTTCTCAATAATTTAAAAGTTCCTCGATGGGTTATTGCTAATAATTCTAAAATTCATGAAATTCATATATTTTCAGATGCATCCGAGCGTCTTTATGGCTGTTGTGTATACATTCGCTCCGTCGATGAATCAGGATCAGTCGAGGTACACCTCTTGACTTCTAAAAGTAGGGTTGCACCAATTAAGCCAACGACAATGCCTCGTCTTGAACTTTGTGGAGCTTTGCTTGCGACCAGGGTATACACTAAGGTACTCTCCTCTTTAACTTTGCCCATTGATAGATGTTACTTCTGGTGTGACTCAACTATCGTCTTGGGGTGGTTAAGTACACCAGCAACAAATCTCAAGGTTTTTGTTCGTAATCGTATATATGAAATTCAAGAGTGCACAAAAAATTACACGTGGAGCTATGTACCGTCGAAAGACAACCCAGCAGATCTTGTTTCGCGAGGGGTGAAGGCTGATCGCATCAGTTCTTCTTCATTGTGGTGGTCTGGACCCACTTTCTTAAAACAAAATAAATCAGAATGGCCAAAAATGCCAAACACTCACGCGAAACAGGATTTACCAGAGTTAATTACATGTTGTATAGCGCTTAATAATAACAACAATAATATAGACCTAATATCTAACTTAATAAAAAACAAATCAAAATTAACATATTTACAAAATTCTTTAGCATATTTACAGAGATTTATTCATAATTGTAAAAATAAGATAAATAAATTCACAGGTTCTCTTTCTGTACAGGAATTAAACAATTCATTAAATTTAATTATACATAAATCACAAATAGAATCGTTTCTTGATGAATATACTACTTTGAAAGCCGGAAGACCTTTACTTAATAAAAATCGATTAATTTCTCTTACTCCTTTCTTAGATTCAAATAATATCATAAGAGTAGGTGGTAGACTTAATAATTCTCCATATGACTTCAATACTAAACATCCAATATTGTTATGCAGCAAGCATCTTGTCACTATGATTATTTTTGAGCAATTACACATAAAACACTTACATGCTCCGCCTCAGCTTTTATTATCGATTGTAAAGCAAACTTACTGGCCACTAGGTGGAAAAAACCTGTCTAAGCGCATTGTTAATAAATGTATGCGATGTTTCAGGCACAAGGTAGGAGCAGTGCAACCTATTATGGGTCAATTACCGACCTCTCGTACGGAGCTAGAGTTCCCATTTTTACACTGTAGTGTGGACTATGCCGGCCCAGTGCTAATAGCAGACCGAAAGGGTAGAGGCTGCAAACTTTTAAAATCTTATTTGGCAATCTTCGTTTGCAATGCTGTTAAAGCCTGTCATCTGGAACTTGTTACGGCTCTATCCAGTGAAGCGTATTTAGCGGCTCTTAAACGCTTTATGTCTCGTCGAGGGAAACCTCAGAGTATCATATCAGACAACGGCACAAATTTCGTTGGTGCCTGTAACGATTTAGCTCAATTTCTATCGAACTCTAATATCGAGGGTCAGGTGGCGCACGAGGGCATTGATTTTAAATTTGTACCTGCTTACTCTCCCCATTTCAATAGCTTGGCGAAAGCAGCTGTTCGCTCTACAAAACACCACCTTAAAAGGCTTCTAGGCACTACTCATTTGTCGTATGAGGAAATGGCCACTTGCCTCACCCAAATCGAGGCAATCTTGAATTCGCGCCCTCTCACACCCTTTTCCACTGATCCTTCTGACCTCTCAGCCCTTACACCTGCTCATTTCCTCATTGGACGCTCACTAACTTCAATACCGCACCCAGAAATTGCTATAAATACTAACATAAGGACCTTAGACAGGTACAAGAGAATAGAATTGATTAAACAGCATTTCTGGAGCCGATTTTCTCTTGAATACATTAATTTTCTGTAACAAAAAAGTAAGTGGCAGTCATCAAACAAGGAGTTGAAGCTTGGATCTCTTGTTCTTATAAAGGACAAATCTCTACCTCCTCTGCTGTGGTCTCTAGGGCGAGTCACTCATCTTTATCCTGGCAGCGCTAGGGTTGCAGACATATCGACTGCGAGGGGAACATTAAGAAGGGCATTTAATAATATTTGTCCCCTTCCAGAACCTTGAAGCTCACTTCAACCCCGGGAGCATGTTGGAACCATTGCCTGATTCGCGGGAGGGGCGATGGCGAGGAGCGGCGGCGGGGCGATTAGAACCGACGCCACCGACCGACCGCGGCCCACTTCCCGTTCGGCCACCACCGTCGACTCGTCCTTATATTCGCTCTCATTAGTAACTCTGTTAAAACGGTGTATAAACCAGCTAGAAATACAGTCCACTTTTATTACGTCCCAGGACCCTAACAGGCACCAAATATCAAGCTTAACAACGGAACGGTTGAGCCAGTGACATAGACATGCTGATTCCCTTCACTCGCTGGTGGTGAGATTAACCAGCACCAAATCACGGCCTACCAGCGATAGCTTCAGCTAGTGACATAGACATGCTGATTCCATTCACCCGCTGGTGGTGAGAATAACCAGCACCAAATCACAGCCTACCAGCGAGGTTTCAGCCAATGACATAGACATACTGATTCCATTCACCTGCTGGGGGCGAGTAACTAACCAGTACCAAATCACGGCCTACCAGCGAGGTTTCAGTCAATGACATAAACATACTGATTCCATTCACCTGCTGGGGGCGAGTAACTAACCAGTACCAAATCACGGCCTACCAGCGAGGTTTCAGTCAATGACATAGACATACTGATTCCATTCACCCGCTGGAGGATGAGTAACTAATCAGTACCAAATCATGGCCTACCAGCGATATGTTTAGCCAGTGACATAGACATACTGATTCCATTCACCTGCTGGGGGTGAGTAACTAACCAGTACCAAATCACGGCCTACCAGCGACCTACCTAAACTACGCCTTTCAAAAATGTAACATTAAAAATAATATTGAACATTGTGCAAATAACAAATTTTAACAAAATGAATTAGTTTGACTTATAAGTAAAAAATAAAAGCGATGTATTTTAAATAAAATATTATTGAATAAATTAGGTTAAAATACTAACTTCCAAATCCCATCATTCTAAGGTTTTAAAAATTTACTTTATCTATAATTATTAATATATTTTGCTCATATTTGATTTTGTAATTATTCAAATAATTTAAATTGTCAACATAGTAAAGCAATAAATTAATTGTAAAATATTTGTCACTTGGTGGAATCGTTGTCCCGATTCATTTTCTTTCAATTTAATTTGAACATTATTTGTAATTCAATGTAAAATATTTTTTTTTTTACTTGAAACTGAAAAATGATTGTTGGAAATGATAATATAAAACCTATTAAGTAAAATAGATTTAATAATAGTACTAAAATAATTTAGAACTTGAATGTCAATATTATTACCCAAAAAAAATTTTTTTTTTGTTTCTGGTTTATTTTTCAGTTTGTATCTTAACTATGATAAAATAATATAGTAAAGCATCAGGGCAGGATACTCTGTCACGGCCATACTGACAAGTACTTCGTCCCCGAAGTTATGATGTGGGTAACATTAATTTCTCAAGCCGCTCGGCCAATCTGACAAAGTATTTCTGCCGTAATCCGTTAGTATAATATTGCAGTTTAAATCTACCTCCTTAGAAAGAAATTTCCGCATTGTTGATTCCTTCCACCGGTAGGATGATAGGAGTCGTTCTCAGGATATTACAGGATCGGCGGTGATACTTTTACGTAAAGTACCTTACTGCAGTGCTGCCGGTTTCTGGCTGGACGATCGTCAACGTTGCCAGAAACTTGTTTGGATGGGCGTCAAAACCTTACAAAGAAAAAACAAAAGACATTAGAAAATAGGAATATAGATTCTTTATCCCACTTCTGATGTTAGAATTTACATAAAATTATTGATATTAAGGGTACTAGATAAAAGGAAATTATAATTAAAATTACTTGAAAATAAATATAGCTAATTAAATAATATAGTTTGGATATATTTTATTTAGAAAGTAAAATGGGGTATGAAAAGATAACATTTAAACAAATAATAAAATCGTATATTCTCTTTCTCATTATCATTATTCAATATAACATAATATTTAGGCTTTGTAACTACTAAAATTACCACCGATTCGGAAAATTGATTCTAGTGAGAAGAACCGGCAAGAAACTCACTAGTTATTCTTTTCAATAACCATTTATACACAATTGACATATTTAAATTTACGAAGTACAAGTATAGGATATGAAATGACATACTGCAAATACACATAATAAATACAGTTTAACAAATTATTACACAATTACAACAGAAAAGCAACATAGTAACAGTATACTTAACTTTCATAGCTCCAGCTCCGTAGTCAATGATCAACTAACTCGTAATTGCCAACTACCCTCTTTTATATATTTTTCATAACGGAACACGCCATGTTTTGACCAATCACAGACGAGCTAACGTTATAGTCATATTTTTAAACGATATTTTTAAACTAATTCTAATACGCGCGAAAGATAATTTAACAAAATCACTAGGTAAGTCACTGACAAAAGTCAGCTGTATGGACCTACCAAACTACGTACAACTACGACATTAATTAATTTTACCTAAGTATGATTCGAATCTTCCGTCAAACTTCACCAGGCTTGAGATTGGCAAATTAATTTTGACATCATGTTAATTAACTTAATGAAATTCATAAAAACATATAACAAAACTGAATAACGTCAAGGCAGGTATTAGAAATTGATCATAGCATTTAAATAAATAAACTATCACAACAATTAGGTGTGTTTAAAAATTGGAGTCATCTCTATATATAGTCTATTTATAATAATTATTATACTAGCCTCCGCCTGCTACACTCGCGTGGTATGTTGATAAAAGTAGATAGAATAGGTAGTCTATGTGTTATTTTGATGTAGAAGCTTTATTATTGTAAAGATTCATTAAAATCCATTTAGTACTTTTTGCGTGATAGAATAACAAACATCGATACATACATACACATTTCACGTTTATAATATTAGTAAGAAAATATTTCAAGTAACAACATAATCCTTTACCTAATTAAGTATTAAAATAATATTTTTTAATAATTATTAGATTTAAAAATTGTTTTACTATTGTATTTATAGTCTATCACAACTAATTTTTCATAAGCTATCTTAAATAACAATCATAATTTTTATACCTTAAACAAGCCTATTCAAATAATAAAAAAAGTAATGAAATACTTTTCTAATAAAATTAAATGACACTATACATCTGAAACGTACACAAAATATTTAAAAACAATAGCTCACCAAGTATCCTTAGGTGAATAGATATTTTTATAACACTGAACTATTTTTCACAGTAATCATTGTTTAAACATTTTTGTACTTCTAATAACACAATTATTGTCATTAATTCACTGTTTTTACACATTTGAAACTAAAAATTTAACACGCGTAATTTCTAACGTCTGGAGATACCGGAAGTTTTTTGCAACTAAAGTTAAAAAAAACAAGGAGAAATGCAAGTGGGAGTGAGACGAAGATACTCAACGAAGACTCGAAGGACAAGGCCGCGCTAGCGGCGAAACTGATAACTTAAAACGAATTATCATTATTTAAAAATATTTAATACATAATTATAAAATAAAGAATTACGTATTACGTAAAAATAAATAAAATATTACTCAACAGTAGTACGGCGGAGTGTTAAACATGTAATTCGTTTTTTCAAAAGTATTATTTAAAAATACCTTAGTACATTAATATTATTGAACTTCGCTAGTTTACACAATATTATGAATTCTCATTTTTCGCATGACCTCTGCAACTTACGTATTATTTTAGTTATTGAATTCTAAATTGTTTGTTTTTGTTACTAAACCCTTATCATAAACCACATATTAGCTTTCTTTATAAAAAATGATGAAACCGTACTTCAGCGAAAACTGAATGAACTATGGGTTAGGTTTGTTAAAAAAAAAATATTACCTACTTCATTTACTAGTTACTGAACGTGGAAAGAGGTAGGTACTATAAAGTCTTTGTTCTCTGTATATCTGTAAAAAGAAATTTTGTTCTCTGTATCTTACATTCTCTTATTCTCTTTAAAGGTAATGTCACGGAAAGTGTCCTTTAATGTCGCTTAATGTGAGGTCGAAGCATCAAGTTTCTAGGTCACTACTATTAGCCGTGATTTTCGCAATTAAAAAAATACAATTAAAATAATAAGTCGATATTTGACTTATTATTAGGGGAATGTGTTATACCTGTGGACATTCGCCGGATTTTGAATGAAAATATTTTTTATGACTTAATTATATTTTAATAGCCATAAAGTATCACAAATATTATTACAGTAATAGTTAATGCTTAACAATTAGCAGTCCTTAGATTTGTACAAATTATAATTATTTTAATAAATGGCTTTTTTAAAAAACACTAAATTTGTCCACAGGTACATCTCATAATTGTACCTATGGACAGCTATACTTGTACCTATGGACAGCAATGTACCTATGGACTGGTCAATTTTCCTTATATAATAATTCTATAAAAATCAACAAAACTAAACAGAAACTCTTTATAAAGTAGCGAAGCCAGAACGGGCCGCTAGTAATTCTATAAAAATCAACAAAACTAAACAGAAACTCTTTATAAAGTAACTAATAATATTAAATAATCAGTTAAATTTATTTTTGGCTTCGCAATACTGTTTATATAATGCTAAGGCAGTGTCATCAGAGGTATCTGAATCATCATTATCATCTAAAACATAACACTTCTCACATAAAAAGTCCGACTCATTATCTGATTCAAAAATATCCCTGTGTGATCTTGATACACATTTCTTGTGATATTTTAATTCACATTGAGAACAATCGAGCATTTTGTTAACACTGTCATGTCTTCTACATCCTATACACATGGCATCAGGTAACACTTTGTCATCCAGAATTGTGACTTTTTTTTCTGGAGATGAGATGTTCTTTTCGCTAACGCCGACCTTTAGTAGCCCTCTTGAGGATTGTTTTGTCTTTTTTGGTGTATCTTTTTTCTTATTTTTTTTCTTTTCTTCTATTTTTCTTTTTTTTCTGCTTTATTAATTGCTTCGTTCTTTATTTCATTTTTTTCAGGTGTATCAGTTAAAATTCTACTCTTTCCAGGTTTCCTTCCTCGTCTAGCTGCTTTTCGAGGGTCTGCCTTTAGAAACGGGCATACTGTTTCCGGCGTTATATTGTGAAGCTCTTTTTTCGGTGTGACTGGTGCATTTTCCATATCTTCACGAGTCCCATCCAGAGAGAACTGACAAATAGCAGTAGACTGAGTTTCTGTATCATGATTTGTATGCCGAATTTCAGATGGTCCAGCAATATGCATGGTAATGCATATTGCTGGACCATCTTCTACGCTATAATTAGGTTGTTGTATCTCCGAGTAGACATTAAGATTTTCATCATGATTGCAGTTGAAGATGATTTTCGACCCTTCCGTGAGAGATTGACTTTGAGTACAATTATCTGAAACTGTGGTCAATGGCTCAGGTCGATCAGTAACAAATGAGCATAGAAAATCGTCTTCATTGAATATATCTCTATTAAATGGGCAAATGCCTGTTACTTTGAAACTTTTAATAATATTTTTGGGTGTAAAAGCAAGAGGATATGCATCACCAACAATTTCTGAAATGTCGTAAATTGTGATAGGTTTTCCAGGGTGATTTAGCATCCATTTATCGGCTGCTTTGTTGTATTGCGCCTTAAATGGTCCAAAAACGATGTGATGTGTGTGGAGGCAACGTGAGCAGAACTATACCATTATCGACAGCCTTTTCAATTATATCAATGGAGATATGTGTTTCATGGTTGTCCATTAACAAGAGGACCGGACATTCTTTCGTAGGTTTTGCAAACTTTATGAAATGATCCAGATATTTCCTGAATATCAATTCAGTTGACCATCCGGATTGGTTAGCTGCACCAATCGTACCTGGAGGAGCACCTTTTAACATATTGTCTTTAAAGAAAACTCTAGGAAATATTATCAAAGGGGGAACTGAATTTCCAACAGCATTTATACAGGCAATCATAGTGTTATTTATTCCTCTTTCTCCTGATGTTAATTTACCTAGCTGTTTTATTTTCTTTGGAGCCAGCACTTTTCTCGGATTATGAACTGTGGATATACCTGTCTCATCCAGATTATATATGTTTTGGGGGGTATATTGGTGTTTTTCAATTACTTTTTGGAGGTTGTCAAAGAACTTAGAAACATTAGGTCTGTTAAAACTACTTGCTCGCGCCAAACTGGTTGCTTCAGGCTTCCGTAGAGACAAATGTGAATGTCGTTGACGATAGTATCTTAGCCAGCCTATGCCAGCCATTTTGTGTTGGTGCCAGCTATTTGGGATATTTTGTTTTTGCTTCATCACCGCAAACTGGTATGCCAGTACTCTGACTTGCTTAACATTTAATCCCATATGTAGGTAAGCTGCTTTTTCTAAATATTCTTCTAGCAGTTTCTCTTCATCCTAATTGAATACTTTCTTTACGTCATTTCTCAAAATATCTACACTGTTACGATCCAGATCCTTGTCCTTATTCATGCGAAGGTATTTAAATATCGTAGATTTTGGTATTTCATATTTATCTGCAACTTTTCGTAAAGAACATCCATTTCTTGCCTCTTTAACTGCCTCAGACAATGTATCTGGACACAGCTTACGTCGCGTTTTTCCAACCTTACTACGAGGCACTGAAAAAACAGGACAAAATTACTTCTTATTATGAATTTACTAATAAAGTAATAAATTAAATCCATAGTTTGTACCTGTGGACAGTCCACAGGTACATACTCTTTGATGTCCATAGGTACAAATCTGACATTATAACCTAAAAACATATTACCGCCATAGTCGGTACTACTTTACACTGTTATACCACTGAAATCAGATGTTTAACAATATACACTACATTCTGACCCAAGATAATATATAATCTGCATATATTCATAAAAATATAGAACGAAAATGATATAAATACTTACTTTTTTTGTAGAAAACCTTTAACAGTCCGTTACCAGCTAAACAATAACAAACACAAAGTGGCTACTAGTCAGTGTTGCCATACATCAAAAATACTTTACGGATGCGTTCAATTCATTAAATTCCTGTATATATTTTTTAAGATATCGGAGGTGTCCACAGGAAAAACCGTCCACAGGTACAACATCTTCCCCTATCTACTAATAATGTAATAACATATTATTAACAATACAACTTCAAAAAGATAATAGGATTGAATACACTTAATTTACGTAACAATTTTTTATGAACTAAAATTATTTTGTTTTTAATAATTCAAGACAAATAATTTTTCTACTTAAGCACTTACGTATTTTATCCTTTTTATAAAATTTTAAGAGTTCATTCATCAGAATGTTTTATTGTGTTTTAGTAAATTAAAGTTATTCCATAAGTAAAATTAAATTTGAAATTTTATTTGATTAATACACGACAATAATAAATATTAGTGTTGATGTTGTTGTATGTACCTACTAAGATTATTATGAAAACAATGTTATAAACGTCCGATGGCGCTATTTCACGGTTCAATAATACGGTTAAATAATAAAACGATAAAACATCGTCATTTTATTATTTATAAATAAATGTATTACTGTTGAAATATTATAAAAGTACGAAAATAAAACAGTTTAGTAAGAAAATTAATCATATTTTATACGGAAGTGTGGAATGCAGATTAAAAAAAAAATCTGTTTTAGGTAGCTAGGAATATTATTCTAATTTGCTAAACAAAAATAATTTTATTGTTCTGTTTTGGCACGTATAAAAAAATAACAGAGATATGGGAAGTGGGGCGCGGGGTACGGGCGGTACGGCCATCGCCGCTGCGCATGAGTCTATCTCCTTCGTCGTTAGGCCGGGTGTAGGAGGTGGGACAGAGAGGTCCCGGGATCGCACGTCGCGCGTCGGCGTGGTTATTAGAATTATTAGTATTTCGTTAGCCCTTAGAAATTGCGTTACAATGAATTGCTCGCGCAACTACAAGTTGATATTGCTTTGTTTTTTTTTTTCATTTGTTAAGTGTGTAGGTTAGGTTATAAACTTGTTTAATATTATACGCGTTGTCATCATACTGTCTAATTTCTATTAATTCAATTTTATAAACTCAAATAATCATAATAATTTTTTAAAAAGAGATATTACTGTAAATAGGGATTATTTAAATTTTTAAACATGCCGAATTGTTGTGACGAAGTCGTTGATTTCTAATGTTTTAATTGACTTTAAATTCGTGAATATAGTGAAAATATGTTAGTATAAATTACGATTTTTATAGACACGTATAGGCTATGACAAATATCGTGCAAAATATTAATATAGTGGGTATAACAAATGACATCAAAATTATGCTTTGATAAAAATTGTGAATAAAATATTCAATTGGTGTTACCTAATTTAATTTATTTTGTTTATTTGTTTCGAAGGATACTTCGTGATGCCATAGACCAGTGGTTCCCAAACTTTGAAATAAAACTATTTTAAACGGATTTAAATCGCGTATATTAATTATTTTTATCATCCCGACGTTTCGAGCACTTTGCAGCGTTCGTGGTCACGGGTAGACTAAGGTGACATTTGTCTATTTGAGGTTTTAGAAAATATTATTTACAACTACCGCCAACGGTTTCTTAGATGGTATCTCGAATAACGTTCCGGTTGCACGCAGAAGGCACTAACTGTATCTTTTGGTCTTGCAGTCTGTTGGACTTGGGATTTTAAATTTTTAATAAGTGGATCCCAGGTGTTCGAAAGTCTCCAACCATCTTCTCTATTGAAGTTCGGATGTTTTTGAATTTCAATAGCCTCGCGTATCATTCTAGGAATGAATCTGTGTTCTCTAGCGAGGATCTGTGGTTTATCAAATCGTATAAAATGGTTAGGTTTATCCAAAGCATGTTCACAAACTGCAGACTTTGAAGAACGCCTATTTTTGACATCTCCTATGTGTTCCTTGACCCTAGTACCGATGCTTCTCTTTGTTTGGCCTATGTAAGATAAACCACACTCACATTCGAGTTTGTATACTCCCGCAGTCTGTAAAGGAATATTACTCTTGATAGGTCTCAAGAACTGGCTCACTTTGTTATGAGGCTTGTAGATGGTTTTAATCGAAGCTCGCTTCAAGATGTTGCCCATTCTGTCTGTAACTCCCTTCACATATGGTAGAAATGCAGGTTGTCGCTCAACTGTGGGTGGCTTGATACGGTTTCTACGATGCTGGCGAGGCACGGGCAGCTTGTTCTGGTGGAGTGCAAGCTTGACGTGGTGTAGCTCGTCCTCTAGGTGTTCAGCATCGCAGAGATTCTGTGTTCTGTGTTCAGATCTCTGAAACAAAGATTTGCCAACGGTAGCTAACTGACTAGGGTGGTGGTGTGAGTCACCATTGAGGTATTTATTAGTGTGCGTGGGTTTCCTATAAACTGTGTGACTTAATGTGTTGTCAGGATTCTTGATAATAAGAATGTCAAGAAAAGCTAAAACATTATTTGCCTCTAATTCAAATTATAATTCAAACAATTATGTGAAGGATTCTTACCAGTTTGTTGGTGAAATCAAAGATCTCAAATTAGCCAACAATGAGACAATGGTTAGTTTTGATGTCCAGTCATTGTTTACCAACCTACCCATACAAGACTGCATCGAAATTGTCAAGAGGAAGCTACAAACAAAAAACAGGCCTATCGAGTATGCAGAGCTGTTACATCACTGCCTTACATCTAGATATTTATTGTGGAATGATGAATTCTATGTGCAAGTCGACGGAGTTGCAATGGGTTCTCCAGTATCCCCCGTGGTCGCCGATTTATTCATGGAAGACCTGGAGGACAGGGCTCTTCACTCCGGACCAATCACACCTCGGTTTTACAAGCGGTACGTAGATGACACTTTCACAATATTACCTAGTGATATGACAACTGCATTTTTACAACATCTTAATTCTATTAATAATAACATTCAATTTACTATGGAATTAGAGGCAAATAATGTTTTAGCTTTTCTTAACATTCTTATTATCAAGAATCCTGACAACACATTAAGTCACACAGTTTATAGGAAACTCACGCACACTAATAAATACCTCAATGGTGACTCACACCACCACCCTAGTCAGTTAGCTACCGTTGGCAAATCTTTGTTTCAGAGAGCCCACCATCTCTGCGATGCTGAACACCTAGAGGACGAGCTACACCACGTCAAGCTTGCACTCCACCAGAACAAGCTGCCCGTGCCTCGCCAGCATCGTAGAAACCGTATCAAGCCACCCACAGTTGAGCGACAACCTGCATTTCTACCATATGTGAAGGGAGTTACAGACAGAATTGGCAACATCTTGAAGCGAGCTTCGATTAAAACCATCTACAAGCCTCATAAGAAAGTGAGCCAGTTCTTGAGACCTATCAAGAGTAATATTCCTTTACAGACTGCGGGAGTATACAAACTCGAATGTGAGTGTGGTTTATCTTACATAGGCCAAACAAAGAGAAGCATCGGTACTAGGGTCAAGGAACACATAGGAGATGTCAAAAATAGGCGTTCTTCAAAGTCTGCAGTTTGTGAACATGCTTTGGATAAACCTAACCATTTTATACGATTTGATAAACCACAGATCCTCGCTAGAGAACACAGATTCATTCCTAGAATGATACGCGAGGCTATTGAAATTCAAAAACATCCGAACTTCAATAGAGAAGATGGTTGGAGACTTTCGAACACCTGGGATCCACTTATTAAAAATTTAAAATCCCAAGTCCAACAGACTGCAAGACCAAAAGATACAGTTAGTGCCTTCTGCGTGCAACCGGAACGTTATTCGAGATACCATCTAAGAAACCGTTGGCGGTAGTTGTAAATAATATTTTCTAAAACCTCAAATAGACAAATGTCACCTTAGTCTACCCGTGACCACGAACGCTGCAAAGTGCTCGAAACGTCGGGATGATAAATTAATATACGCGATTTAAATCCGTTTAAAATAGTTTTATTTCAATGAATAATAATCGCGAAAATCTAAGACAACGGTTCCCAAACTTATTTTGTCTACTGCCCACTTTGAGAATAAATATTTTTTTAGCGCCCCCATTTTTTCACCTATTTAAAAACCACTATAACTTCAAATTAAATTAATTAATTATTGCGACCTGTATATGTATATTATGTATATTAAAGGAGAATTCTAAACGAAACTTTTACTATAACCCGCATCTTGAAACCTGAGCGTAGTAGGTAACATACAACGGCACTTAGGTCTCAAGTTAACTATTACGGGCTCCACCTGCCTATATGAATGATTATTGAAACGCAACTTTATATTATTAAAACAGAGTATCTTTTATTAAAAATATAACTAAAATAATCAATCCTTATATAAAAACTAATGTGAAGGATGAATCTGATGCTGTTTAATAAGTTTGTTGATATCAGGTTCCAATTTACTCAAGAACAGTCGCAAGTCGCCACGTTCGGTAACAAGCAAACGATTTCTCTTTTTAGTAAGCAGTGTTGTCACAGCACTAAATCCACGTTCACACAAATATGACGATGGGAATGCTATCAAGAATCGTTGAAGAATTGACCACAATCCAGGGTACAATTGCGGGATCGGTTTTTGTAGCCAAAATTCTTGGTAACCATTTTTTAACTTGATTTCTATTTCCTCGTTTGTTGTCAATTCTATAAGTTCTTCTTCCAGCTGAGGTGACATTGCTGTGTTGACATTTGAAAACGGATCCAACACCCAGTCTGGTATTTCCAAGTTCGAAATGTCCTGGTATCGTTCGGTGAAGTCAATGTGGAGGTTTTCCAAATGTTGGCAGTAGGCAAACAATTCGTCGTTACTGCATGATACTGATAAATTTGGAAAATTGTGAAACTCACGTCTGCCCAGATTCTTTTCGTGTAGAAGCAGTTTGGCTGCGAAAGCAGCAACGACGTTTTTTGTTTTAATTAAATTTAGTTTATCGCCCTGCAGTTGGAGATTCATGTCGTTGAACAATTTATACAGGTCTGTCATGTAAGCTATATCATTCTTTGATGTTAAGAGTTTGTCGTGCAATTCTGTATTTTTAGTTTCCAAGAACTCTATAACAGAGTCCAACAGGTTGTAAAATCGAGTCAGACAATTACCTCTTGATAGCCAACGAACTTCAGTATGAAACAACAAACGGTTGAAATCCTCGTCATTAGTAACACAAAGATGATGAAATAATCTATCATTCAAAGAGCTGTTGCGGATTTGATTGACTGCTTTGATGACATATTGCAGTGATTGAAATAGTTTTTCACTTAAGTTTCTAGCAACTAAATGTTGTCTATGAATAACGCAATGTACACCAAGGACATCTGGAATTTTATTTTTTAAGTACGCTATGAGTCCTTTATGGCACCCTGTCATAGCCGGAGCGCCATCCGTAGTAACTGAAATAATATTTTTCAAAGGAATCTCTTTCTCATCGCAAAACTTTTCCAATGTATTGAATATGGTTTCACCTTTTGTATCGGTCTCTAAATTTCTAGCAAATAATAGTTCTTCACATATTTTCTCATTTTTAATAAACCTCACTTACGTGAGGTGGACAAAAACAATGCTTCATTAGTCGGTAAAGTGGACTCATCGAGCTGAATTGAGAATTGACTTATCCTCAGGTGATCGCACAATGATTCTTCAATGTTTTCAGCCATTTCATCAATTCGTCTTTGCACAGAATTATTGCTCAAAGGAATTTTTCGGATAATATCTGCGGCCGGTTTATGAAGCACAGTAGTTATTACTTCATTTATTGCTGGCAATATTAACTCTTCTCTGATGTTATGTGGTTTGCCTTTTTGAGCAATTAACAAAGAGATATTGTACGAAGCTCGAAGTCCGTCGTCATCTTGCTTAGCAGCCGCCGAAAATTGTTTTGCTACACTTGGCTGAGTATTATGCTTCTTCTCTAGGTCTTGAAAATATACTACATTCTTGTCTTTCTTATCTGGATGCATTTTATTCAAATGATCTTGCAGCCTTGAAGGCTTCATTGCTTCATTTGAAAATGTTTTTAGACATAAAAGACACAAAGGCGACGATGGGTTTGTGGGATTTTCAATAAATCCGAATTTAATATATTCCGCATAGTATTGTCGTGTCTTCTTTTTTACTTCCGACATTGTTTTGCTTTGAGAAATACGTTCAACTTCGCGAGTAGTGTAGAGGAGGCGTAAGTACTGCTCATCTATTGCGAGACCACAAATGAAAATAAAATAAATATTACATTGTTTATATAGGAATGCTTAAGCAGCACGCACCGACAGAAGTAAAACAAACATGCATAAACTCGTTTATCTCATTCGACGCTCAATCGTACTCAACAAGTCCGAACAAGTATTCAATGAACCAGCCGACTGATACAGGAATGCACAATTCGGGTTATTTAACAAAACTTGTTAAAACATGATAGATATCTACGAGTACTAATAACTATTAAAATTTGAGTTGAGCAATCTTTTAATTCATATTAGTTGATGTTCACAATTTGTTGTTGTGAGTCGAGAGCTCTTGCAGTCGTTGTTTAAGAGGCCTCCTAGCTAAATAAAATTACAAATCACCCCCCCCCCCCCCCCCCCCCCCCGCCTCTACACAATGCCACTTTTCTTTCTGGGTCTCTTAACGCCCCCCTTGAGACCTGCAGCGCCCACAAGGGGGCGTTATAGCCCACTTTGAGAAAGACAAGACAAGATATAATTGGGAGACCATATACTACAACCGTATTCTAAAATACATCGTACATAAGCAAAATATAACATTTTTATGCATTCAATACTATTAAAAGTTTGGCATATACGTTTAATATAGCCTAATTGCTTATACGCCTTATCAGTAATGAGTTCTATATGATCTTCTTCTTCTTCTTCTTAAGGTGCCTCTCCGACTAGCGAAGGTTGGCAGTCAGCTCCGCATACTTTTCTCTATCTTGTGCGAGGTGAAAAAGATGGGCAGCACTCGCAATTCCAGTCCACTCTCTGATGTTCCGTAGCCATGACTTTCTTCTACGACCGACACCTCTTCTACCGGCGACTTTTCCCATCATAATGAGTTGGAGGAGTTCGTATCTCTCATGCCTAAGCACATGTCCGAGATAAGCGACTTTCCTCGTCTTGACGGTATGCAAAAGTTCGGGTTTTTGGTTGACTTGTCGCAGAACATCCGCATTTGAAACCTTTTTTGTCCAGCTTATGGCCAACATGCGCCTGTATGCCCACATTTCGAACGCTTCGATACGTTTTCTAAGTTCTTCTTTTATAGTCCAGGTCTCACATCCGTAAAGAAGGACGGGCCAGATGTAACATTTAAGAAGACGGATACGCAAATGTAATTTCAGGTTTCGACAGCAAAGAATTTTTTGCATCTTCTTAAAGGTGTTACGGGCTATTTCGATACGTGTCTTAATTTCTAAATCATTGTCCCAATTTTCATTTAGCCACGTACCCAAATATTTATACTTGCGTACCCGCTCCAGCTTTTGGCCACCTACGGTTAGATGGTCATCACTCACTCCGTTTTTAGAAATAATCATGAGCTTCGTTTTAGATATATTTATTTTGAGATCCGCTTCCTCGCTGCAGTCATTAACTCGGTCAAGAACCTGCTGCAGATCCTTAAGTGACGACGCTATGAGTACTGTGTCATCAGCGTATCTCAGGTTGTTAATATTGCGTCCATTGATTTTAACTCCGCAATCTAGATCATGCAGTGATTCCGTCATTATTGCTTCCGCGTATAAATTAAACAGCATAGGTGACAAAATACAGCCCTGCCGGACCCCTCTCTTTATATCAACATCTTCCGTTTCCTCATTTTCAACCCGAACATTTGCTCTTTGATTCCAATACAGATTCTGTATTATTCGGATATCTTTGCTGTCTAATCCGATGCCGTGTAAAAGCTCTACAAGACGGTCATGCTGTACTCGATCAAACGCTTTTTCGTAATCGATGAAGCAAAGAAAAACGTCTTGCTGCATATCTCTGCATTTCTGTACTAAAACCTGTATTGCAAAAAGAGCTTCTCTAGTTCCAACACCAGATCGGAATCCAAATTGGGTATCAGCGAGTTGGCCGTCGCATTTAGTTCTTATGCGTTCGTGGATGATGCTGAGGAATAATTTCAACACTTGGCTCATAAGGCTTATTGTTCTAAAATCCTCACATCTTTTCGCATTTGTTTTCTTTGGAAGAGTGACAAAAGTTGACGACAACCAGTCTTGAGGCAACCGACCAGAATCGTAGATGTCATTCATAAATTTAACGAGAACGTCGATGTTGTGTTCATCTATTAGTTTTATTATCTCAATGTGGATATTATCTGGTCCAGGAGATTTTCCAGTCTTAGCTTTACATAGAGCCTTCTTTATTTCCTCTGGTAAAATGGAGTACCCATCATTCGCAGCATAAGGTACATATTCACTCCGTGTATTGTCAGCAAACATGGTCGTAATATATTGTTTCCAAAGCTGTTTTTTCTTGCATATATCTATGATTGGGACATTTTGTTCATCCACGAGATTGTTTGTGAACTTTTTAGTACCTATAAAGGTCTTTATTTCTTTATGTAAATTAAATGCGTCATGTTTGTCATAGAGATATTCTAGATGTTCACACTTGTGCTGATACCAGACATTACGAGCAAAACGCGCTTCTCTACGTACTGCTCTGTGGAGTTCTCCGTATTTGGTTGTGTCGGTATGTTTACAAAGTCTACGCTCTTCCATAAGTTTGTAAATTTTTTCTGTCATCCAACCGTGTTTAGGAATCCAATCAAGCTTTAGGTGCAGTCTGTTAATTTCGAGTACTTTGGTCTTTAAAGTATTCCAGGTGTCTTCGGGTGAAATGATTGCCTGTGATTTCACAATCTGTGCCCAGTCATTTATTTCCTTCGCCACTTTATTCTTAATATTGGCATCTTTTAGTTTGTTTGTGTCGGCCATAACATTTTGTGACTTATTCCTTATTTTCTTAAGGGTACATGCTAGGGTGGCTATGACTGGGTTATGATCAGATCCAATATCAGCTCCAGGATATGTTTTTACACTTTTGATACAATTTCTAAAGCGGCTATTTATCGTTATGTAATCGATTTGATTTCTAATGATATGTTGCGGATTATGGCGTGGTGAGCTCCATGTATAAAGTCTTCTAGGGGGTAGTTGGAAAAAAGTATTCATTATCACTAGGTCATTTTCTTGACAAAACTGAATAAAAATATCCCCTCTTTCGTTTCTAACACCCAAACCAAATTTACCAGCAACACCCTGTACTTCGGTATCGCCTACTTTAGCATTCATATCGCCCATCACTAGGTTGATTTCGTGATGTTTTGTGATTCCGAGCAGATATTCTAATTCACTATAAAATTCTTGCAAGTCTTGATCTGATCCGTCAGTCGTGGGAGCGTACACTTGAATGATGTTGATATTTCTAGGCTTGTTTTGCAGTTGAAGCATCATGGTTCGATTTGTATGAGATAGAAAGTTTAAGGTGGTTTTAAATCGTTTTGTGTTTATAATGACTCCAACTCCGTACTTATTCGAGGTGTCATTGGAACCAGAGTAATACATGACGTAGTTTCCTTCAACTACGTGTTTACCACTTCCCATCCACCTCACATCACTAACACCTAGGATGTCCACATCTAAACGTTTCATTTCTTTGCATATATTGTAAACTTTTTCTGGACTCTTCAAGCTTCGAACATTCCATGTTCCTATCTTTAACTTAGTTTGTGTTTTCCGCCTGGAGATTCTTCGCACCCCTGTCCCATTTAAGGGACGCCAGGAACTCGGGGCCATTGTATTTTTCGACTTTTCCATGTGAAACTGACAACTAGGGAATATAAAGTTATGCAGTGGTTTCCCGTTGCCTTCTGCACTAGACTTTTTAGAAGTTATTTAGACTTCAAGGCCGCTTTAACCTCTTCCTTCCAGTTGCCCAGTAGGGTGTATGGATATACCGCCATTGCTCGGTCGCCAGAGCCTCGTCTGTTGTCTAGCAGGGGGCACCACGAAGGCCGACGTTAACAAACCTTCGTCGTCGGTTGTTCAATATAAACAACCTACGCGTGCAGGTGAGGCTGACAATTGGGTCGGTTAAGATGTTTTTACCGTTCACCCCTTACCCCCCCTATATGATCTGCCATCAATAATTTAGAGTCTAATTGAATTCCAAGGCCACGCACTGATTTAACTTCTTGGATGGGCTTGTTATCAATTTTATAGTTATATTCAATATTTTTATGCTTCCTAGGAAATGTTATTTTGACTGTTTTTTTTATATTAATTGTTATTTTATTTTTTCATAGTAATGTGAAAGATTATCAAGGTCTCCTTGCAGTTGCTTATTACTTTATAAATCTTTTTATCATCTGCGAATAGTAAAAAACGGGATTGCTTAAAACGATAAACTATGTCGTACAAGTATACGTTATAAAGTAACGGTCCTAATAGTGATCCCTGTGGGACCCCTGAGGTTGCATACATGAAGTCACTTCGAGCACTACCTATAACAACTGCTTGCTGCCTTTTTGATAGATAGGAACAAAACTACCTATGTAAGTCACCTTTGATTCCAAGTTCTTGAAGCTTTTGCATTACTATATCATGGTCTACTCTGTCAAACGCCTTTTGAAAGTCGGTATATATTACATCTACTTGCTCTCTATTATCCATTGCCATGTAGACAAAAATAAGTTAATAAGTTATATACTATAATTTTCTATTTTATTCCTTGGTCCCGATTTATGGATTGGTATGATTAGTGCTTCCTTCCATTTCGTTGGAAAAGCGCTAAACACATTAACAGACTTCCCATATATTATTGACAGTGGCTCTGCCAATGCTTTAGCACATTTTTTGTAGAATATAGCTGGGATTCTGTCACTTCCTGCTCCTTTTTTATATCCAGGTCTTTAAGTATTTTATAAACTAATTCTCTGTCAATATTGAGGTTACAAATAGTGTCACTTATATTAGGCTCTTGGATATGTGTGCTATAAGCTTTACCATTACGCTTGGCGAAAACACTTTCGAAGAACTCACAGAATCCCGAGCATATTTCTGTAGCATTGTTGAATTGACGATCACCTAGGGAAAGAGAGCTCGGGTAGCCGTTCTTATTGTTTCGTAAGTATTCCTCCTTATCCTTTTTATATCCTTTTTAATATTCTCTTGCATTTTTGTTTCAAAATTGCTTGTAATATTTGTTTTGAACTTTTTTTTGTCTGGATCTTAATAGCGAAAATTCATCATAATCACGTGGATTTTTAGACGATTTCCAACGTGCATGAGCTCTAAATTTGTCTCGAATTACATATATGTATTAGGGATTTGCTATACCAAATGGGGTAGTGGTTAAGATTTTTGCCTGTGGTATTCGGTACATGTTCGTCTACTATTTTGTTAATAATGATATAGAAGTTGTTAACTATGTCATCGATAGAGTTACCGTTTAGAATAGTTTGCCAATCTAACTTAATGAGAGTATCATTAATAGCATTATAATCCGTTTTTTGGAAATGCAATTTACTTAAAGGTGGTACATTAAGTTCTCTTAATAGAAAATCTGAGGCATCAATTTCGAGACTGGTGTGATATTTATCTTCAGCAACTAAGTTTTGATTCGACCTTCGAACATCTAGATAAGTGTTTCCAAAAACTAAATCCAAAATGTTGTTACTACAATTAGATATTTTGTTAAATTGTGTCAAATTAAAACCGCTGCAGGTTTCAATAAAATTAGTTGATACGGTCTGTAACAATGATGATCCACGATTAAGATGTAACGGCCCTGTTCCCTTCCAGTCAATGTGGGGAAGATTAAAATCACCCACTATTATGAAGTAATCTTCAGGTAAGCATATTAATATGGATGACAAAAAAGTAGTTACTGTCTCAATACGTTTAACTTAATCAATATCTGGTGGTACATAAAATACGCCGATATGTAAATTTTGATTATGCTTCATGACATTTTTAGGGATTGTTATCTAAACTGATTCAACACCAGGCGAGCTCCACTCTGGCCTTTCTTGAGGGTGTAATATGGATTTAGCGCATATCATAACTCCACCTCCAGTATTTTTGGTCGATGTACTAGTATTTCGATCCGTACGAAAAACATCATATCTGTCGTCGCACAGTTCTCTAACATAAAAGCCATCAGTCAGCCAAGTTTCGGTTATTAGAATGATGTCGTAATCGTTGATTAATATACTTGAACGAAATTCTTCAGTTTTGGTTCGCAATCCACGGACATTCTGATAAAATAGTTGTAAATCATTGATCATTTATGTAGGCAGTTTAAAAGAAATCTTAAGTATATAAATAAATTATAATTGAAATTAACATTAATGGTGACGTTTAAATTTAAAATATTTTTGCATAATTCTAAAAATGTAATAAAATAGGAAATAGTATTGTTCATTTGTAAATGTAAGTTAAAAGTTTTCTTTTTTAATAAAAGTTGCCCAGCTATACGATTGATTTGATTGATAGTAAATAAATATAGTATAAGTAATTGTGTAGATTGTTGTAGTGTAGTGAAGCCTAGTAAATTGTAAGTAAGTATAAGTATGGCATGTAATTTTTGTATTGAGTCCCACCTCGCCAAATCAACTAAATTAAAAAGTTCAAGTTCATTATTTTGAAAATTTAGTATAAAGTTTACAATATAACTAATCACACAATGAGAATATTTCAATATTAAGTTATTATAATTAAAATCTACATAATCTTCCTTAGATCCTTTTCGGATTTTATGTTTATTGCACTAAATTTTTTCTGATGCGCGTATTTTTGTTTTTCTGAACAGTTCTTTGTTCATGGGCGTTAGGTGTTCGTTGACGAAAAATTTTCGAGGTGGGCCATTCAATCCTATGTGACTCGTATTGATACCCCTGCATTTTCTTAATCCTGATAGAATCGAATCCTTTAAGTCGCGACTTTTTAATTTAGACACGAGTGATTTCGGTCTACCCGATTTTTGCTGCATCGGCTGCACTCGATTTGCAAATTCGATCTCTTCAGGTTTGACATTGACTCCGGCATGCTTTGCAATATTTATAATTATATTAATCGGCGATTCTCCCTTTGTTTCTGGCAGGCCCATTACTTCAATATTTGTCATTCGTGACCACTGCTGTTGTTTATTTATTTGAGCTTTCAGGTCTGATAGTTCACTCTCTGATTGAAGCGCCACTGATTCTAATTCATTATATTTTTTCTCTAATATATCGTATTCCATACGCAATTTATTTTATGAATCTTCTAAGCTTTTAAATTCGACGGTTAATTCCTTTCGTATTTCTTCCATAAGCGATTGCTTTAGCTGATTCACAATTGTTTGTACCATTGGCCTCAAACGCTCCTCAATAATTGATTCGCAGTGCACCAAAAATTCAGATGGACTGTTTTTTTCTGGAGTGACTAATGGTTGACCTGCATTATCTACTGGAGAAGAGTAGGAAGGTTATCGCGACGTTGATGTGGACAAAGGACGATTATTTTCATCTGTATTTAATTGCTGCTTATTAGTTTTTTTTAACTTCTAAATCTGAATTATTAGTGTTGCTTAAAGCATGTAGCGAACACGAAGGTTCACCTGCGCGGCCGCAGGGCGAGAGCGGCGCCAGCGCCGCGCCGCTTCATCCAGCCGCGGCTCGTATGTGCGTGACGTCACGGTGGGCGGAGCCGAAGGCCCGAGGAGCGTTAGTCGACGGCCGGCCACCGCAGTGCCTCGCTAACCGCTTCCTACGCCGGACCTATGCTAGTTTTTGCCACGCTCGCTAATTTCGAATATCTCGTATTATATTGTAATCTTCCGCCTAGCTATTCTCAATAACATCCGCACACGCGAGTATTGTAAAGATCTTACTTTTACAAATTGTAATAAAAGTAAATATATAGCTTTCCGTATTTAATTTAACCCGCCTCATACAAGCTATATATTGGTGACCCCGACGTGATTGTGTTGTATCGTTCGTCGACCGTTAGTTACCGTTACGATGGCTACCCCGGAAGACAAATTTGAAGAATGCTCCGCGACGGTTGACCGCGTGTCCGTGCGTCTACCTCCCTTTTGGCCGGAATACCCCGATATTTGGTTTGCTCAGATTGAAGCACAATTTGAGACATCAGGTACGAAAATTGATTCCACTAAATTCTATACCGTGGTGCAGCAGCTAGATCAAAGGATAGCCCGTGAAGTTAGGGATATAATAACCAACCCTCCCGCGACTGGAAAGTACGATAAGCTGAAAACCGAGCTGATTAAACGTTTGTCTACGTCTCGTGATCACCGAATGCGACAACTTTTGACCCACGAGGAGTTAGGGGACCGGAAACCCATCCAATTTTTACGTCACTTACGTTCGTTAGCCGGTGACTAGGTTTTTTTTTTTTAATTTATTGACTAAAAACGTTTTTTGTTACAAACAATTAGAATACAAATAGACATTCCACTTAAACCTGTATGGTTTCTGTGTGGAAGCCGAGTTCTTATACTAAGATTTAACTATTAATTAATGCTAGTACCTACTACTTACAATACTAAAATTTTATATTTTTACAATATTACTTATTATTAGTATTTTTAATTGAATTAATGAAATAAGTCTTAAGTATATTTGTGGGATTTGAATTATTCATGTACTCGTCGCATATTTGAGGAGGGAGATTATTTAATATTACAGGTAACATATACTTTTATGTTCTGGTGCCGTATTTATTGCGGTACCTGGGTAGTTCAAACACGTTTACGTTATTGAACTGCCGCAGACGATCATTCCTGGTATAACGCTTTATTTGTAATCTGTTTATGTTCTCATCTTTTGAAATTGCTAAGCTTATTTACTTTGTATGGGTAGCAATGCAATACCTAAATAAATCATCGTCCGCTAGTTTCTGTTTAAGACGTATTTTTTTTGATACAACAGTCTTCAATAGCCTCACCTGTAAATCATATATGTTGTCAATTAATGTTTTATTTGTTCTTCCATAACTACTTAGACAGTAATTTATAGTAGAATCTGCTAATGCCATGTACAGTACTCTCAACATTTTATAAGGGACTTTGTATTTCAGTATGGAGAGTTTACTAAGTACAGATCTAAGTTTATTACATATATGATTTACATGCGCTGACCAGTTGAAGCGTCTGTCAATCACTAATCCAACATACGTGTGATTGTTAACAAATTCAATTTCAGTACAGTTGCATAATGTTGCAGTGGTGTCCGCCAGACTGTGTAAGCAGTCGTGGCTGTGAGCGCGTAAGGTGGGCGTGTGCATTGCTCTGTTATGCGATGTGTGGATATGCATGGCTTTAGTTTTAGACGCATTGATGAACAAGCCCACATCATGCGCCCATTTACATAGTTTGTTAAAGTTGTTATTTATAATTTGTTCCGCTACGCTGACATCGGAATGAGCGGCTAGCAAACAAGTGTCGTCAGCAAACTGGTATACGGAGCCCTCTCTCATGGTGTTACACATGTCGTTTACGTATAGTTAATACTCTGTAGGGCTCAATTTTGGGCCTGTTCCTTTTTTGGTATTTACTGCTTTACTATATACGTCTGCGATTTTTACAACAGTATACCTGTTTTCGTGGTAATTCTTGAACCATTCGAGCAAAGGACCCTGTACACCTTTGTCCTGCAGCTTGGTATATAATGTATTGTATATAAGGCAATCGAATGCTTTACTAAAATCAATGAAAATAACAATTACATGCATTTTCTCATTCATGCAATTGTTGACGTCATTGGTGAATTTACACAGTAGTTGAGAAGTACTCCGGTTCTTTTGGAAACCGAATTGCCTGTCCGTTATTATGTTATAGTTATGTAAGAAAGCATTGATCTCCTGACTCAAGTATCTCTCAACCACTTTGTCTATACAGGATAATATTGTGATTGGTCTATAGTTACAATAGTCTGTATGGTTGCCCTTTTTGTATATCGGACGAATAATACCTTTTTTGAATTGATTTGGGTACCTAGAAGTGGCAATGCACGTGTTTACAAGATGTGTCAATGCAGGTGTTATTTCATTCTTGATTGCCTATATATCTGAAGCGCGCACCCCGTCGAGACCCGGGCTTTTGTTTTGGTTTAATTTAGTTATAATTTTCTGAATAGCATCACTACTTGCTTTTCGCAATCGCATTGTATATCTAACTTGAAAGATTTTATTAATATTTCATCTACTGATTTTGTAACTTTTCCACATAAATTATTAACAATTTGCCACACTTTTCTAGTATTTTTAAAATTATTGCTTATTTCTAACCTATAATATGAATTTTTTACATAGTTTATATATTTATTTGTCTTATTTCTGTATTTTATTGTAAATAATTCTATTTTCTATATTACTCATATCCTTTTTCCATATCTTATATAATTTATTTCGTTTCTTACATATATTTTCTATTTTATTATTAAACCACGGACATTTTTTACATTTTTTACTATTTTCTTTTATCGTTATTATACACTTTTTATATATACATTGAAATTTATTTACTATAAAGTCTAATACGCTATCAGGACAGTGGTATGTGAGCGCTGTGTTCCAGTCAACGGATTTTAACTCTTTAGTAACTAATTCGTTATCTAACTTAGTGACAGTGCGGCTGCACTCCTCCGCACCGCGACTAGTCCCGCGCGGCAAGCCGGCGAGCGCGCACCCCGTTATGTAATGGTCAGCGGCTGCGTTATTTATTACGGCTGTGTGCACTGTATGGGAATCCACACTGCGCACGAACACATGATCTAAACATGAATTGGTGATAATATTATTTCGTAATTCGACACGGGTGTATTGCTTAATTCCACATTCCAACCCTAGTTCATACAAGGAATTTAAATACGAATTAGTTATATTGTTCGAATTCATTATATTTATATTTATGTTGCCAATAAGTAAAATGTTATTACAAATATTATTTCCGATTAAGTTGCATAGCTCCTTTATGAAGTGAGTTTTATTCGTATCAGGCGGCCGGTACACAGCGCAGACACATAACTTACAATCTTTATATATTTCAATGTTACCTAATAGGGATTCAAAATTTAATGTTACAGAATTAATTTTCGTAAATAAATACTTTTTATGGGTATACATAATAATTCTTCTCCCCTACGACTATCACGTAATTTTGTGTACATGTTATAATTCGGTAATTCAAATAAGGATGCGCAATTTTCTTTTAAATTTACTTCTGTTAGTATAATTATATCGATGTTTCGGGTACTGTTATACACAATATATTCAATCTGTGAGAAATTTTTTGTAATAGATCTTATGTTAATATGAAAAAATAATAATGAATTTACAGTTATCGATCGTACATAGTTATTCCAGTTATCGTAACAATGTTCCTCAATTAATTTACTTGGATCACTAAAATCCATGAAAATATAAACAAAAACAAAAACTACTATGGTATATATAAATTTGGACCACTAGGGAGACGGGGCATCCTGTAAGAATAATAAGAACTTGTTTACTCACGTAGCTTGTTTAGCAGCTGATAACCAGCGATCTATGTCCCTCTCACCTCTTACAGTGTGCACCCTCTCCTTGTCGTCCTTTCTTATTAAGATCGATCCTTTTTTACACCATACGTATTTATAAATACCACTGTCTTTAAGTTTAGATTTTGACAACCACAACAAATACGCGGTAGAAGGGGTGAGGGCCTCTCGAAGAAACACTTTAAATGTATCGTCGTGTCCTATATCTTTGCCTGTTATCGTAGTGGACTTCGATGACTCCAACCATTGATCTCGATATCCATCACGCAAGGTCACGACAATGGTCGACGCGTTCCTATTCTGTGCCGGCAATGACTTAGGCATTTTGCGAAATGCGGAGATAACCTCGTTTTCGTTCTGTTTAAGAATTTGCCCAATTTTTTTTGCTATATCAAGAGTATTTTCGTTTTCTTTTTTACTTATGCCGCATATTTCAATTTTGTTGTTAAGCTGGTTTTGTTCCATTACATTATTTTTTTGTTGTAATGCATCTATTTTTAATTGTAAGTTTGTATATTTATTATTTATATCTTTACAATTATTTTCTAACGTTTTTATGTGTGTTTCATATGATTTCATTTTATTTTGAAATTCGTCGATTTTATCGGAGTAAAACTGGAGACTTCGGCGTATTTCCTCTTGGATGACATCCCTTATTTGTCGTCGTATATCCGATAAAAACTGGTCATTGAAAGAACATTGTACATTTGGTGTTTCGGGATCATCGTTTTCATCATCCTCAGGGTCAGGTAATAATGCAGATATGCGCCTCTGCTTATATTGGCTGCTACATGCGCGGCATTTTCAATCTACCGCCTCCGTTTCATACAAAACGTTGAGTCGGTCAGTTGTTAACGATGCGCAGGCGCCATGAAGCCATTTGTTGCACTTATTACACTGTATTTCTGGTGTTTTTTTTGTAACGTTTTTACCACACTTTGTACACTTGGCCATATTTCACTTTTCAGATAAATAATTATACGTATTGAAACGACACTACATGTACTTTTAAATTACTATCGGACGGAGCGTTAACACGCGTGCATTCGATTGGATAGCGAGCTGAACGATGATTGGATAGTGAGGTGAACGATGATTTTTTAAGAAGCCTGTGGGCTAGCCGCTTACCAACGCATATTCAGGCAATTATAGCATCCCAAACGAGTTTAAGGCTAGACGAAGTCGCTGAGTTAGCGGACAAAATTACCGAGGTAACGCCCTGTTCTAACCAATTTTCTAGTACTTCTACTCCAGGTCCAGGTTTCGAGGCGTTCCTCAAGAAGATGGAGGATTTCATTTCTACCCGCATTCGGACGGAGCTCAGCCAGCAAGTCGCGCCGTTGAACATAGGGCGTGGTCGCACCAACTACCCACACAGGGAGTCCAGAAAACGTGGTAGCGGTTCCAGGCTCCGGAAGCGATCAGTAAGCAAAGGCAGGAACCCAGGTATTTGTTAGTATCATACGAGATACGGCGAGAAGGCAAATAAATGTACAATGCCGTGTAAATTTAGTTCGGAAAACTGCCACAACAGTCAGTAATGGCGGCAACCGACTGTTCCCCCTCATTTCGCCGTCTTTTTGTAACAGACAGGATTACTAAAACGCAATATTTAATAGATACAGGGTCTGATTTGTGCGTATTGCCTCGCAGATTTTTAAAAGACCGTAGGAATCCTACAGATTATTTTCTTACTGCTGCAAACGGATCTATAATACGTACTTACGGTTCACAAAAATTGCATTTGAACCTTGGTCGGAGGCGAGATTTTGTCTGGAATTTTGTTGTGGCTGAAGTCGACAGACCTATTATAGGGGTCGATTTTATATCTCATTACAACCTTTTAGTTGATTGCAGACATAAGAGATTGCTCGATGGTGTAACTTCCCTTACATGTTCGGCAGAGCTGAAACCATGTCAGCACTACAGTGTCAAGGCCATATCGGGAGATAGTGAGTACCACGCACTTTTGTCAAAGTACCCTACATTAACAAGACCATGCGGCATTGATCGGGAGGTAAGACATTCCACTGTTCACTATATCCGAACAACACCTGGACCATCTGTGTTTACTAAGCCTCGACGTTTAGCACCGGCACGGTTAAAGGTCGCCAGGGAGCAATTCGAGGAGATGCTACGCGATGGTACCGCTCGTAGATCCGACTCACCATGGGCATCTGCATTACACCTTGCACCAAAGCAGGATGGATGGAGACCCTGCGGCGATTACCGAGCATTAAACGCCCGCACTATACCAGACAGGTACCCTATCCGCCATATTAAGGATTATTCGAATAGACTCGCAGGATGTAATGTTTTCTCTAAGCTGGACCTAGTTAAGGCTTACAACCAAATACCAGTTTATAGGGAAGACGTCCAGAAGACAGCAATTACGACTCCTTTCGGACTTTTCGAATTCCCCTATATGTCTTTTGGACTAAGGAACGCCGCGCAAACTTTTCAGCGTTTTCTAGACGAGGTGCTACGCGGTTTGGATTTTTGTTACTCTTACATCGATGATATCCTGGTTTATTCTCACTCTCATGCTGAGCACCAAGAGCATCTGAAACAACTTTTTGAGCGCCTTAGTGAGTATGGTCTTTTATTAAACGCGCAGAAATGCGTATTTGGGAAAGATGAGGTTGTTTTCCTCGGATACACTATTTCTTCATTGGGTACCCGCCCTCTGGATGATAGAATATCTGCAATTAAGGAGTATCCTCCTCCCGCTACTGCTAAAGGCCTCAGACGATATCTGGGAATGATCAATTTCTACAGAAGATTTTTACGCAATGCTGCAGAAGATCAGGCTCCACTCCATGCTATGTTGGCTGGTCCAAAAGTCAAGGGGTCACACGGGTTCAACGGATCCAGGGACACTCGCACGAGCGCAGGCAGATGACGCAGAGTTGAAACATCTTCTCGACTGTGGCACGTCATTAAAATTGCAGGAAGTTCCGATTCCAGGTACCGATTTATTAATATACTGTGATATGTCCCTACAGAAACCTCGTCCTTTTGTTACAAAGGATTTTCGTCGGGACATTTTCCTCAGCATACACGGACTCAGTCATCCTGGTGTCAAAGCTACTACAAAAATGATTACGGAGAGGTTTGTTGTACGAAAAGATTGCCGTGCCTGGGTCCAGGCTTGTGAAAAATGTCAACGTTCAAAAGTACAAAGACATACGTCCTCACCGTTGGGAACGTTTAAACTGACGGGTTCCAGATTTTCTCATGTCCACATAGATTTGATTGAACCACTTCCACCATCATCAGATTTTAAATATTGTCTCACAGCCATTGACCGATTTACCCGTTGGCCGGAAGTCGTGCCTCTATACAATATAACTGCTGAATCGGTCGCGAAAGCATTTTATGATACTTGGATTTCTCGGTTCGGTTGCCCTCAGAATGTAACTACAGACCAAGGTCGGCAATTTAACTCACAACTTTTTAAGTCATTAACAGATTTATGCGGCATACAGCTGAAGCATACAACTGCGTCGCACGTTAAAGGCAGCCATTATGGCTCATGAAACCACCAGGTGGACAGACGTTCTCCCAAGCGTGCTGTTGGGAATCAGATCAGCATGGAAGGAAGACCTTCAGTGGAGAACACTGAAGGTCTTCCTTCCTCTTCCTTCTTCTACAGAAATGGTATACGGTGAGCCTGTGAGAATACCTGATGAGTTCTTTCAATCAGTTTCTAAAAATAGCGACCAGTCATCAGATTTTATTTTTCAACTTAGAAAACATATTTCAAAAATTAAACCGATACCAGCATCGAGGCACGGCACTCAAAATATTTTTGTACACTAAGACTTAAAAAACTCGGAGTATATTTTTCTAAGGAAGGATACATTAAGAGGCGCCTTAGAAGCACCATACACAGGCCCTTTAAAAGTTTTGAGACAGACAGACAAAACAATTACAGTACATACTGCTAGAGGACCGGTCACAGTATCAATTGACCGTGTTAAGCCTGCCTACAAATTGTCGGATCAGGAACCGACAACAAAACCCTCTCCTGAAATTTCCCCCCCTGCTAAAACTTCATCGTACGGACGTAAAATCCGTTTCCCTAATTTTTACAGCTGAACAATAAATCTCCGAAGGGGGTGGTGTAGCGAACACGAAGGTTCACCTGCGCGGCCGCAGGGCGCGAGCGGCGCCAGCGCCGCGCCGCTTCATCCAGCCGCGACTCGTATGTGCGTGACGTCACGGTGGGCGGAGCCGAAGGCCCGAGGAGCGTTAGTCGACGGCCGGCCACCGCAGTGCCTCGCTAACCGCTTCCTACGCCGGACCTATGCTAGTTTTTGCCACGCTCGCCAATTTCAAATATCTCGTATTATATTGTAATCTTCCGCCAAGCTATTCTCGATAACATCCGCACACGCGAGTATTGTAAAGATCTTACTTTTACAAATTGTAATAAAAGTAAATATATAGCTTTCCGTATTTAATTTAACCCGCCTCATACAAGCTATAAGCATATTTTTTCTGCGGTTCCAGGCATGACGAACACTTCCATTGCGCTCTTGTTGCTGTAAGATCTTTGATCGTTTTGATACAATCAGTATGATAGTACTGCGAACCTACCGTACACTTAATTCTTTTTTGAGTAACTGCGACATTGATGTTGCATATCTTACACAGAAATACCATTTTGAGGCGCTTATGTCAACCAGTATTAAGAAATTTATAATTTGTAAAATACAAAATTTGCAGTTTTGCTGAGTATCGAACTTCGGTGCACCGCGCGTTTCGACTTCACATCCGCGCAGTGCCCACGACACCAGCGAGCGTATGACGTATAAGTCAAATTTCTCGTACTGTATTGGCGTGATGATCTATTAGTATAATAAATTGTAGTAGGTAGATGGTTTAAAAAATATCACAGCACTCAATTGTATCCAGCAAACCACTTTATATTTTTTATTATTTAGCACCTTGCACATGCACAAAACGTTTACATTTTTCTTGGGAATACTGTTTAAAGTTTTATTTAATGTAATGATTAATGATTTGAATCACTATTTCCACTGTTTCAAGAGTTAAATATTTTTAAATGAGAGAAGCTTGTAACACGTCTATCTAGATCGAAGTACCTTCGTGTATGTCGTCGTCAGTTTTTAATAATTCTTATTTATACGCTCGTCAGTTTGTTACTGAAATATTAAATGACTTTGGTAAACAGAGATGATTCTAATTTTTAAACACGCCAAATTGTTTTGACACATTTTGATTTTAATGTTACGTGATTAATTTTTGAAATCCTTCGCTTACGTAACTGTTGGGATAAATTCAATTAAGTTTATTTACGAGATGTTGTTACAATTACTTTGCCAGCCCGAAGCCTAATCAAGTGTGACGGTAAATTCGAATCATACCTGAGGTAATTAGACGTATTAGGCAGGTACCGTAGGTCAATGACCTAACCACAGCTGACTGAGATCAGTGACCCGCCTAGCTATTTTGTTAAATTATCTTTCGCGCGCGTTTACACTCGTGTGTCCACCAGAAAGTGTTTATGTTTTTAAAGGTTTTGTTAAGTGATACTGTGAGTTAAGTGCGGTTGTTGTGAAAAGAAAATTAAAGTATTACGATACACTAAATGGATGACTCGAAACATGAGTATCAAACCTTATATGCAACTTACGGATTGCGTATTGGTAGGTGCTATGGATTCGACCACTTTTACTCATTACGAGGTAAGTGTAAACCGAAGTTGTGCGGCGCGCGCCTTAGATAGTGTAATGCGTGCGCACGAACAGTGGAGCTCGAAAATTTAAATATTTTAAATGTTTATAAACTATTTTTGGGATTTTTTTATGCGGAATGTGATGAGTTACACTTACCGAACCTCCCATTTGAAGGACCGCAGTATAGAGTCGAACTCCTTATATATGTTTTTTCTTTATTTATGTCTGTGTGTACGACAATAAATGTTTTTCTTTCTTTCAATTTATCGAGAGAAGTCGGCTTATTTTAATTTCCATTTAAACTCAAACATCAAAAACTCAATTATACTTTGGAGCCACTTAAAAAAACATGTTAACATAAAACAAAGGCATAATAATATTATACCAGAAGAACTTAATGATCCGAATACGATAAATAACCATTTTTTGAACATTCCTGGTGGCAACTACGTTTCTCCGTCGACAATCGATTATTATGAGATGTATAATTATGGCTCAGCTATTTTCACGTTGGTTACTGTCGATAAATTAGAGGTCTTAAAAACGGTACGCTCTTTAAAGTCAAATGCTATGGGAATAGACGGTATCTCATTAGATATGCTCCTACTTTACCGACTACACTGGCACATATCACTACAGTTATAAATAAATCTATTACAAGCAACACATTTCCGACCCTATGGCAGACGGTTCTAGTGAGACCAATACCCAAGAAAGACAATGTTAGTGAATTTAAGGATCTTCGACCAATAAGTATATTACCTTGTATTTCAAAGATATTGGAAAGAATTGTGTGTAACCAGTTAACAGGATTCTTAGAGGCTCACAATATCTTACCCACAAGACAGTCCGGGTTTCGAAATAGCTTTTACAAGCTAAAAGTCTTATATCAGATCTGGGACGTGCTGTTAAATAAAATGTAACATAATTATAGTAATAGACAATGTAATAGATGAGACAAAAATATGATGACGTAGTATGTTCCCTCTCTCTCTTGCAATATAGAATATGGCGGCAATAGACGTGTAAAAGTGTGTCTCGGTTAATTAAAATAAAAATTACATCAGATTATTGCGTACTACTTTTATTTAAACATCCTTCAGGTTATGGGCCCAGTCCCGTAATCAGATTGGATAAAAGTAAGTATACGCAAGAAGTTATTACTGGCAAAAAATAACAACGTGAATAAGGTACGCGTGGCGTCGTGTACTTGGAGGTTAGAATTTGGCGGGAAAGAAATTACTTGTTCCTGGTTAGAACGAGGTAAGAAGAAGTAAGGTCAAGAAATACAATGGATTCCTTATTAAACGGACAGGGATCGATAAAATTGGAAGGTTCCAAGAATTGGAATATATGGCGTTTCCAGACTACGGTTTTGCTGCGAGACCAGGGCCTGTATGATATAGTAAACGGCACTAAAATAAAACCTGAAAATGATGCCGACCGTACTCGATGGGAAACTTGCGATGCAAAAGCCCAGACATTGCTGGTTACAAGAATGTCGGAGGACGTCATGGTACATATTTTATCGTGTGAAACCTCAGCTGAAATGTGGCTGAAATTACTAAGTGTCTATGAACAAAAATCAGAGACCAGCATTCATATAGTTCAGCAAAGATTCTTTTAGTTTAAATACGAAGAAGGTGCAGAGGTGTCTATTTTTTTGTCAAGGATACAGGAAATGCAAAGTCAATTGAAACAGCTCGGTGAAACTATATCGAACAAGCTCGTAATAACGAAAGTTTTGATGTCGTTACCAGATCAATACAAACATTTCGTATCCGCCTGGGAATCAGCATCTGACGATAAGCAGACCTACGATAATTTAGTAGCCAGGTTGCTAATAGAAGAGGAAAGGATAAAGGAGAAAAGTGGCAGTGAAAGTGCGCAGTCATCTACTGCATTTGTTGCTAAGAAAAACTTTAATAAAAAATTGGTAAAGTGTTACAAATGTAATAAACTAGGGCATTTTCAAAGTGAATGTAGATCTAATCAAAGTGTAAGTTCGAATAATTATCATAATAGTAATAATAACAACAAAGACGGCCGATACGAGCGGAGGTGTTATTATTGTAATAAAGCTGGACATGTCAAAAGTCAGTGTCGCTTCAAGAAACAAAAAGAAAACAATGCATTCGTTGCAGATAGTGCAATCGGCGATAATTTTCATAAAACACAGTGGCTAGTAGACTCCGGCGCTAGTGAACATATATGCTGTGACAATAAACTTTTTACATCATATTCGATTGTTACAAACAAGATGGTGACTGTAGGTAATGGAACTCAGATCAGTGTCGAAGGATGCGGACAGGTGGCGCTAGAAGTATGGAACGGGAACGAATAGATTCACACGGCCATAGACAACGTTCTCTACGTTCCTGAACTGAAAAGAACCTTTTATCTGTCAATCGAGTCACGAGTAGAGGTTATGTTTTAATAACAAACCAGAATAGTTGCGAATTTTATAAATGCAACGAAATTGTAGCAGTTGCGCAGCGAAGTGGCAATATGTATGTGTTGGATTGTCGTTTTTTATACGGATTGCTTGGTTAATGCTGCAAAAGTTATTCACGGATACTTGCATTCATGGCATGAAAGGTTAGCCCATCAAAACATAAAATATGTCAAGGATATATTAAAGAGAAACAATGTTATCCTGCGAGAATATCAACGCCCTATTATTCCACGCGGTTTTATCATTAATGTAGTCATATAGTGAATAGTGTGCTTTTTCTATTAATGATTTTTTTATGTAAACTTTAAATTTGTGAAGTGGCAAATTTAATATTGTTTCCGGGATTTTATTATAGAAGCGTATACTTTGTCCCATAAAAGACATATTAACTTTGCGCAGTCTGAAACTAGGAGTTCTTAGCTTATCTTTACTTCGTGTGTATGCAATGTTTGTCACTGTTCCTTTCAAAAGTATTAATATTTTGGTGGATGTACAAAATATTGCTGTAAATATATTGAGATGGAACTGTAAGTATGCCTATCTTTTTAAAAACATTTCTAAGTGAAGTGTGTTGCTTAGCGTAGATGGTCCGTAATAAAACAAAGTAAGAACACGCCACAGTTTATTCCAGCAATAAGCACAAGCACAGTATGAAAGTCAAGAATACAGTCAGAATGATAGTAAGAACACTGATAGAAGGTGAAATATGAAAGAAGAAAGCGTGAGAAAGATGAAAACATAAATTAATAGCACTTATAACTCGTACGTAATTACGAACATACAAGTATCGGGCAATAGTGTCGCGTAGCCAGCGATTAGTAGCGGACTAGCGAGCGGTCCCCGACAGTGCGACGCATGCGCAGGTCGTCGGCTCCGATCGCAACAAGTTTCACGCGTGACGTTACATATATATAAAAATGCGTTCGCGTGTCCGCGTGTACATAATTTATTTATTTTTATAATGTATTTTATTTTATTTTATTATTATATAAACTTCTATGATATAATCTAAACTAGTTTTACAATATATACGGTTATATAATTTTATTTATATAAATTATATATTTACAATAAATGTTCCGCTACACCTCCCCCCTCCTGAGACCGTCCCTACGGGCGATATTAGTCAGGAAATTTAACCGACCCGAGCTGGTATTTTTAACAATGTTTTTGTTAATATTAGGAGTGAATGTTGATGTAGGTGATTGAATGTGTTTGTGCGTGGGTGTACGTTTGGGAGTGTGTGTAGAAGTATGATTGTCAGTATGTGTGTCACGCAGTATGTAGGCAGGCTTTAACCTATCTATTGATACAGTGACTGTTTTGCCATTGACAACAATTTTGAATATTTTATCTCCCCTGGTCAGGACTTCGTGTGGTCCCGTGTACACAGGTTTCAATGAGCCAGCTACAGCGTCATTCCGCAAGAAGACATGAGAAGATGTAGCTAGGTCTTTAAAAACGAAAGGAGATCGATGTCCACTGTGGCGTGACGCTGGAGGTGGTTTAATCCTATTGACGAAACAGCGTATTCGTGCTATAAAATTCGTCAAATCGTAGCAGTCATCCTCAGGTGGTAAAAAGAAATCTCCTGGAAGACGTATATTCTCGCCGTAAACGAGCTCGGCGGAAGAGGTTTTAAGGTCGTCCTTTAAAGCCGTTCTAATCCCTAATAAAACAATAGGAAGAGATTCGACCCAACAGCTATCAGCGTGGCAGGTTATGGCAGCTTTTAGCTGCCGGTGAAACCTCTCCACCATTCCATTCGATGAAGGATGATAAGCTGTAGTACGACTGTGAACAAACCCTATAGTTTGTGACAAAATTTTAAATAACGAGGACTCGAACTGGGTGCCTCTGTCTGTCACTATCTTAAATGGGCAACCAAACCGTGAAATCCAACCATTCAGCAAGGTTTTTGCCACGGTCTCAGCAGTTATGTCTGGGATGGGTATTGCCTCAGGCCAACGTGTAAAACGGTCGACGGCTGTGAGACAATAACGATATCCCAACGAAAGAGGTAACGGTCCGACTAAATCAATGTGCACGATTTGAAATCTACCGCGAGGTAGGTTGTAAGCTCCTAATGGAGCAGATACGTGCTTGGTTATCTTGCAACGTTGGCATGCGATACAATTGCGTACCCACTCACGACAGTCCTTACGGAGTCCTGGCCACACGTAACGATCACTAACTAATTTAATAGTTGTCTTGGCTCCAGGATGGCTTAAACAATGTAAAGACTCAAAGATTTGTCGCCGAAATATTTTTACAACGTATGGTCTAGGACCAGGGCCACTTACATCGCATACCAGCGTAATGTCAGTACCAGGCAGCTTCACCTTACTTAGACGTAAAGACGTAGTCCCTCCAAGAAGCTGTTGTAACTCGGGGTCGCTGGATTGCGCTGCTGCTAACCTATCAGGGTCGACCGGCTGCGCAATTTCTTCTACTCTGGACAAGGTATCAGCGACGACGTTATCCTTACCTGATATATGTCTCACGTCAGTGGAAAACTGGGAAATAAAATCTAAGTAACGAAACTGCCTGGGTGAACACTTTTCTTTTCTGGAAGTAAAGGCAAATGTAAGTGGCTTTTGGCCAGTATATATAATAAACTCACGAGCTTCAACCATATGCCTAAAATATTTTATGGCTTCATAAATAGCCAGGAGCTCGCGGTCGTACGGAAAACACTTGGTCTGCGACGGGATGAGTTTTCTCGAAAAGAAAGCTAAAGGGTGCCAAGTGCCATGTTTTAATTGTTGTAATACAGCTCCAATAGCCGTATCGGAAGCGTCGGTTACAAGAGCTAGTTTGGCATTGCTATCAGGGTGTGCCAGTATAGCCGCCTGGCATAAACTCTGCTTGCAAGCCTCGAAAGCCTTTAGCTCCTTATCTCCGAAGGTGATCGGCTGAGATCCCTTGACTGATCCGGTTAAAAGAGCATTTAACGGAGCTTGATGTGATGCTGCGTCTGGAATGAACCTGCGGTAGAAATTAAGCATTCCTAGAAATCTAAGAAGCTCTTTAACCGTTTTGGGCTGCGAAAAATGTTTGTTAGACTCTACCTTTTCAGTCAAGGGTTTAGTGCCTTCGCTTGAAATAGTGTAGCCTAAGAAAGTGACTTTAGGGGCACCGAATACACACTTGTTAGGATTTAAAACCATACCGAATTCCTTGAGCCTTTTGAAAACTTCATGTAGATGTTTTTCATGAGTTAAAGGATCTGGTGAAAAAACTAATATGTCATCTATGTATGGATAGACAAAATCTAACCCTCGCAACATCTCATCCACGAACCGCTGGAACATCTGCCCTGCATTACGAAGACCAAACGTCATGTAGGGGAATTCGTATAGCCCAAACGGTGTCGTGATGGCGGTTTTACAAATGTCAGATGGATTGACAGGTATTTGATTGTAAGCTTTTGTTAAATCTAATGTAGAAAATACGGTACAATTAGACAAGTTGTGTGCAAAATCCTGGATGTTACGTATCGGGTATCTGTCAGGAATTGTACGTGCATTCAGCCTGCGATAGTCACCACAGGGTCTCCAACCATTTTTCTTCGGTGCCAGGTGTAAAGGAGAAGCCCAAGGAGACTCTGAAGGTCTGCAAGTACCCATCTGTAACATAGCCTCAAATTCAGCCTTAGCAATTTTAAGCCTATCCGGTGCCAGCCTACGAGGTGTACAGGACTCTGGCAGTCCGTGTGTGGTACGGATGTAATGAAGTGTACTGTGTGTTGGAGTTTTATTTATACCAGCCGGACGGGTGATGTCGGGGTATTTAGCAAGTATATTATGATATACTGAATCACCGGACATCACTTTAACTGAAAAAACATTTTCCGGAAAATTGGCAAGTGAAACCGGGGTACCGAGCGTAGTATGTTGGTCAATTAATCGTTGGTTACGTATATCTACGATTAAATTATAGTGGGATAAAAAATCTACGCCTATTATCGCCCGCGTTACATCGGCTACAATAAATTGCCAGGGAAAGTCACGTCTTAAGCCTATATTTAAAACTAAATTAATATAACCAAAGGTACTAATTACAGAACCGTTAGCAGCACACAAATCGAAATCAGTTTTTTCGCGACGTTCTTTTAACATTGATCGCGGAAACACACACAAATCACTTCCCGTGTCTATTAAAAATTTAGTTTTTGAACGTTCGTCCGTTACAAATAAGCGACCGTTTTTAGGACAGGCGTCGGCCGCTATAACAAACTGCCCTACACTTTTCCCGAAAAATTACACGGTGGTACACATTTATTTGCTTTATCACCGAATTTATGATGGTACCAACATAAGGGGTGCTTACGGTAATTTGAAGCTGACCTGGACCTTGGGCGGGATCTTGAACGGCAACGCCTAGGCGAGTGGCGCCGGCGTCTGGAACCATCATCGTAGCGACTACGGCGAGGTGAACGAGTGTACTCGTCTACCTTAAGTGCCAGCTGCTCCACCATCCTCTTCAGCTCGGAGATCTCGCTGCTGGAATGCGTAGTCCTGGTGGACATGGCAGCGACGTTATAAGGTGACGTCAGCTCCTGTATCCGGTCTGCTAACTCTGCCAGCTGCTCCAGTGAGTGCGTTGGTTGCGAAGCCAAAACAGTTTGGATATTGGGTGGTAAGCGGTTGCTCTATATGGACTTCACAAAATCATCCGGAACAGATGGGCCGCCCAGGTTTTGTAGATGTCTCAAAAATTGAGACGGCTTCCTGTCTCCGAGTTCTTCATGAGTAAGTAACTGTTTTACCTTTTTCTCATGGGACGCGGACAATCTCCTGATGAGCTCTATTTTTATTTTGCCGTAACGATTCTCCGCCGGGGGGTTTATTATGATGTCCTTCACGCTTTTTGCATATTGCATATCTAAGCTCGTTATGACGGTGGAAAATTTAGATCGGTCATCCTCGATATTAAAGCTCTCAAATATGCCCTCGAGTAGAGGGAACCAAAGTTCTGGATCTTCCGGTGAGAAGGGAGGCACCTTAAGGTTGCATTTAGGTGTAAATGCATCTTGCGCGCCGACTTCCATGGACATACGTGTCTTTCGTGCACGACGTACGGTAACATGGCCGCTCCTTTGTGACTTGGCACTTTTGACGGAGTCACTGCTCTCACTCATTTTTAATCCGTGTTCTGTACGGGGTCACCAGTGAAGTGTGTTGCTTAGCGTAGATGGTCCGTAATGAAACGAAGTAAGAACACGCCACAGTTTATTCCAGCAATAAGCACAAGCACAGTATGAAAGTCAAGATTACAGTCAGAATGATAGTAAGAACACTGATAGATGAAAACATAAATTAATAACACTTATAACTCGTACGTAATTACGAACATACAAGTATCGGGCAATAGTGTCGCGTAGCCAGCGATTAGTAGCGGACTAGCGAGCGGTCCCCGACAGTGCGACGTATGCGCAGGTCGTCGGCTCCGATCGCAACAAGTTTCACGCGTGACGTTACTTATATATATAAAAATACTGCGGAGCTAAGTCTTCCCGCAAGGGATGCCAAATGAGTTTTCCACTGAAGCCCAGAATCCAATGCTATTCCCAGGAATACGGTGTTGTCAATAATTTTAATAGTTTCATTATTTAATAGAAGATTCAAATTTTGTTTGTTTATATTCGGCAACGAAAATTCTATTCACTTGGTTTTTTTGGCATTTAATGCTAAGTTATTGGTAGCAAACCAATTTTGAACAAGGAATTATGCATTGTTTACATCGTCATAATTATCCTTCTTCCTGTCAACTTTAAAAATTAATGAAGTATCATCAGCAAACAATACAATATCACAAATGCCGTGCACGTAAAAAGGAAGGTCATTAATGTATATTAAGAATAGAAAAGGACCCAAGATTGACCCCTGTGGAACACCCATCTGTAATGTAGATCCCGAAGATCCATTTCCGTTAACAATCACCTGTTGAACTCTTCCACTCAGGTATGAAGCAATTAATTTCAAAGCCTCATCTTTCACACCATAATGATTAAGCTTTCTTAAAAGCGTTTCATGTATAACACAATCAAATGCTTTAGATAAGTCACAAAAAACGCCAATAGCATTTTATGACTTTTCCCAAGCACTATAAATATGCTTGAGTAGAGCGATCCCCGCATCTGTTGTGGAACGACCTTTGGTAAAACCATATTGTTCACTGTGGAAAATATGGTTTGCGTTAAAATACGCGAGAAGTTGATTTAAAACTATTTTTCAAAAATTTTGCTTAAGGACGGTAAAATAGAAATTGGACGGTAATTGCTCGGATCGCTCTTACTTCCAGTTTTAAAAAGGGGCAACACTTTACTGTGCTTCATTAGGTCTGGGAACGAACCTACGTCTATACATTTATTAAAGATAAAAGCTAAATAAGGGGCAATATTGTATATTATGCTGTTAATTAATTTCACCGAAATGCCCCACAGATCGTTTGTTCTCTTTATTTTGAGTGATTTAAATGTTTTGATAATATCTGTAGAAGTAACGCGTTCAAATGA